>MU224899.1:1565074-1586046 GCA_018584345.1 Thuja plicata
AGATGGCAGGTTCCTCATACAGTAGAATGGAGGTGGAGAAATTTAATGGCACTAATTTTGAGTTGTGGAAACTCAAGATGGAAGACATGCTTGAAGACCACGATCTATGGGAGGCTACTTCACTTGCAGTGAGACCTGCAGTGACATCTCAAGTGGATTGGGAGATCAAGGATCGGAAGGCTAAGGGTCTCATCAGACTCTATCTAGCAGATGTCATTCTTCTGAATGTTCTTGATGAGACTACTACAAATTATTTGTGGACATGGCTTGGGTCTGTGTATCAGGCCAAATCTCTGGTGAATAAGTTTTTCCTGAGAAAGAAGTTGTATTCTTTAAGAATGGAGGAAGGTGGATCCCTAACTGATCATCTTAACACATTCAATTTATTGATTGCACAGTTGGCATCATCTGGTGCCAAGATCAAGGAGGAGGATTGAGGTATGACCCTGCTTTCTTCCTTGTCAGATTCATGGGACCATCTTGTGATGACTCTCAGAAGTACTATAGTCACATTCTGTATGGATGATGTGGTGTCTTCGCTTCTATCTGAGGAGATGTGAAGAAAGACTTCGGATTCGTCTAAGGAAGCCCTTGCTGTTCGTGGGAGATCCAACGACAAAGGAAAGTAGAATGACAATAAGTCAAAGAAGGGTAGATCCAAATCCTGTGGGAGTTCTAAAACCCCTGGAAAGTCCAAGGTGAAATGTTGGAATTGTGATATATCTGGGCACTTTCGAAGGGACTGCAAAGAACCGAAGAAGAACAAGAAAGGCTCAGATTCAACTTCTAAAAAATCTCAAGAAGATGGAGATTCTTTTATTGCAGCTTTGGTAGCCCATGCATCTGATGATGTGTGGTTAGTAGACTCGGGTGCTTCTTTTCACATGACCTCTCATCAATATTGGTTCTCAAAATATGAAGAGTTTGATGGTGGAAAGGTGTACTTGGGTGATGATTCTCACCTAAAGATAGTTGGACGCGGAAGGGTCACTATCAGATTTCCTGATGAATGAGTAAAGGGAATCAACGGAGCTATGCACATTTTGGGTTTGGCATGAAACCTATTATCTGTAAGTATGTTGAATAATGTAGGTGTGCAAGTTGTCTTTAGGGTTCCTATTTTCTCAGAGAATGGTAAAACCCTGATACGGCTATCTTTGGGAGTTTCCCTAAAAAGGAAAGCGCAATGATATAAGCATTTTTTAGGGTTATAGGAGAGGATACGAAAAGAGTGTATTGTTGGTATAATTTGGTGCTATTGGATTTATTTGGGTGTGTCGATTGTCTCCTGAAAGAACTTACATTGCAAGTGTGTTGTAACCGTTGTGTTGAAGATAATACATTATGCAGGTTTTAGAGTGCTGGGGTTTTTTATCGAAAGGTTTTCCCCAGGGTAAATCATTGTGTCATTCTCTATTTTCTATATGCATGGTATATGGTTGCAATATCTTTGTTAAATTAGTTAAAAAATTTGAAATTGTAAGGATTTAAAAGAATTTGCACAATACTTTCCTTTAGAGATTAGTGTAGGAAGTTGTTTCCGCACCTGAGTTTCCTTACACCCCATAACATTGCACAAGACAAAATTCAGGCGTATAGCCCTACGAGTACCTGAATATATGTAGTCTCGCAAGTAAGATTCAAGTGGCTCTGCTCTACATATGCCCAAACATGTTCAAGGAATGATGTCCAAATTCCATGAACAAAATCGGCTCCATCTTCCGAGGCTTTAGCTTACAAGGAAGCAACTATTTATAGTGAGTTGGAAGGATTGGCGTAAAAATTTTCCTCACTTGGGTCGTTCCTGGGAGATTTTTTCCTCAACCGGCAGACCCTCTACTATTAAATATGCATACAAAGGATTGGCGACCTTTGGATGTCTAGATTTCTGATTCTCCCAAAGAAGAAGAGCATACTCTCCTAATCTAAGCCATTTTCTCCCAAAACAGAGTCAAGAAAAGTGGTTCTTTCCCTCAAGCAATGTTGTGCTTGATTTAGATGTTCCTATTTTAATGAAAACAAGATTGCTTGAAAAAGAGATTTGCCTTGTTCAATTGGCCACAATATTTAGTGAGTTTTCTTTTTCAATTTCTCTGTCCCAAAAATGAATTATACAGTTGAACTTGTTCTTTGATCCACAAGATTTAGTGATTTGTGTTGTTCATTTACTGATCCCAAAAGAATTATACGATTTGATTGCTTGTTTAGTTAACTCCAAATTCTGTTCAACCCATAAACTGATGTGTGAGTTTCTGATTTTTCTTAAAAGGAAAAGAGCATAGTCCTCTAGTCAGTTTAGTGATAAATTGGAAAATGTTCCTTAGTTTTTAAAGCAAGTAAATAGAAGTCAAAACACGCAAGCGTTAGTGTTTACGCAAAGTAGTTCACTAAAATTTTCACCAGATGTGATCTAGGAAGACATAAAATGACATAAAACCAAATGCAACCTTCCTTACTAGATGCAATCCAATGTTTACCAGATGCGAGCCTAAATGAAAAATGATCTGGGAAATCTTGGATGCGAGCCTCGTTTACTGCGGTGCGAGGGCATATCCCAGATGCGATCCTGAATGACCAAAATGACCCTGTAACAGAATTTTGGGCACACAAATTAGTGAAAAAGTGATACAAAATGAGGCCAATGTTGAAATCGTGCCCCACATTGGGTGCCAGAAATGTGTGTGTGTATTTGTGCACCTATTGCTTGCGACACAACACTTCAATAAGTCATTCTGTTAGTGAGAAACAAGGGTTAATGAGTATATAAAACCATAACATCAACTTATTTCTTTCTAACTAGGATGAGTGTAGAAAATAACATAACAACCCTCAGATTATGCTAAATACCAGTGACATAAACAACCTAGCATGAAATATTTGAGTTAGAAACAACTATTTAATGATTTAAGCATGCATATTAGTCTAAAATGGGCATTATAACTATGTAAGAAAGTGACTAATGGAGTGTGTATGAAGATAGGAAGGAATGGGTAGCATAACAATGCTTTGAGATACCTTCAAAATCTTGGCATAACAACACTACTATTCAAAATTTGAGGCTTATTATGAGCTTTAAATCCCTTCAATTTATAGAGGAATGGGAGAGAGAGGGGAGACAAGGATCATTAATGGAGCCCCTAAGGTCATTAATGAGGTGTAAGAGCCATTAGTGCCTTAGGAATTAATGAGGGATGGGCAAGAGATAATATCCATTAATGGGTCATTAACGAACTTCATTTAAGAGGCATGGGAGGGAGTAAGGCTCAACTTGGCAAGTTGGTCCTTTAGAGAAGTCATGCTTGAGAAAGTTGACTTTCTCAAGTGGGTTGAGTTGTTAATCATCCCTTAATGGAATGTGACAACATTAGGAGGTGGGTTAGGATAGGAATTAGAATTAGGATTAGATTAGCATGGGAGGAATAGGTTGGGATGAGTTAGAACCCAGGGTAGAAGTGGTTGCGATAGGTTAGGTTTGGGTTTAAGGGAATATAAATGAAATGAATTAAACTTATTTAATTCATTTAAAATATATGAATTAATTATTTAAGCATTTTATTGCTTTTTAATAATTAAGGGGACTGTAGACATTTTAATTAAATTAAATAGGTTAGGGGAATGGGTTATTTGCAAGTGGGTAATTGATTTAGGGGTTTATTTAATTCTTTTATAATTAAATACTATAGCCATGTTGAATTTGTTTTGATTTAATTGGTTTGAATTGATTTGAATTGTATGGCTATAATAGTTAATATAATTTAGTGATAAAAATCACCTAGGACATTAAATTTGATTTTTTTTAAAATGAATTATGCCAAAGTAACATTGTCATGACATAATTGGGGGTATGATCACACTTAGGGCAAATAGGGTCTATAGTTAAAACAAACCAAATTCAGGAGGTTACACAAATGACCAACCTGATTTATGTGGAACCTCTAAGTAAAATACTTACTCACAATGGCTTGGAAGAACATAGGGCTCTTCCTCAACTGGCTCAAACAACCTTGTATTAATCATTGGAAATCCATTGTCATGTTCAATAATAGTTCTATCAGGATCATTTTGATCGAGTCATAATATGTACCATTTCACGACGAAGAGAACTAATTTGAAGAAATTAAAGTCATAGTCAAGTATATCAACCAAAATACCATAGTATCAATTTTGTGACTCTCGAGGATGTAAGTCGTTTCTAGATGAAATATTGGTCACCTAGAAGACTGCACTTATTCCAGAATCACAAGTTCTCTTTGTGTCATCCAACTTTTTGATGCAAAATTTATAACCATTGCATAACATAGCCTTGTGGTGTTTCACCTACAATAATGTCAAACATGTATAAATTATTGCATCACGAGTTGAAAAACATACGGTTGATTAACAGATTTATAAGTACCTAGTGATCTCTTAAACCATATGATAAATCTATTTCCTTTTGTGTAACATTGGGATCTCCATTACGATGAGCTTGTATAACCAATAAAGATAGATTCTCATTTTAATCTATGACCATAATGTTGATATCGTTCAGTCCATACCATCATCCAATCTTGATTGTTTGCAATAAACAAATGTATTGCATCCCACTCTTAAACAAATGTACAAAAGTAAATAGATGACTTACAACAGATTTATTTTGAAGAATAAGAATTAATTAACTACAATAACATCTTATAATTTATTACCTTTCAGTTTCCTAAATCTATCGTTGCCCACCAAGTACTCCCCTTTGAATTTTTTAATGGAATCGAGATCCCAAATGCAATCTATATGGGTCTTTGCTGCAAGATTAGGAAGATATTGAGTAACGTACACCATCATCTGGTATACCATATATCCCTCAACCATAGAACCCTCAGGATGTACTTTTTGTCGTACCAAAACCTTCAAAAATTTCAAGTGTCTCTCAACCATCCACATTGACCTAGTCTATACACATCCACATAATTCAATCTTCTCAACTTGGTGTATGAGGTAGTGTTCTTGTGCATTGAAAAAAGTTGAAGGTAAACACTTTTGCATTTCACACATTAGATGAGGAATTCTTTTCTTCTAATATTTTATATCTTCTTTACGGATTTCTTTATATGACAACTACCTACAATGGATTCAAGACACAAAAATATATAAATACGAGACTTTGCAATATATTACTTGTTTAATATATTGAACAAATATCACTGCTTACCTGATGTATTTTTCAAGATCATATATCACTCGTTTGATATTATTGTCAAATTTCTTTGGGAGTGATAGGGGTAGCAAATACTGCAAAAATTGTCAACCGATCATTTCATACAATCAAAATTTAATGAATTTACACAAATATATTGTAAATACAAAATACTGTGACTTACCTTGATGAAGGTATGCCAATCATGCATTTTCATCCCTGACCCAAAATCACTTTTCTTTGATATGAGATTGTTTATATTCACAACAAATCTTGTAGGAAATCAAATTTTTTGTATGACATTACTTTGTTGCTCTATTAATAACCAAGGAAGAGCACTTGCATTAATCTGGTCTTCATTTCTATTTGATTCAATGATATTTTTCATTGCATGATTAGAATCATGAATATCACTACAAATTTTGCCAAGTTTTTCTTTGTCACGTCTTCCATCCATTATTTTTCACAGTGTCTCTATTACATTCTTTCCAATATACATAGTATCAAACAAATGCACAATTTATAGTTGTTCATAGTAGGGTAGCCTACTAAATTCTCTGGGATAAAATTTTAGTCCCTTTAAAAGCTGGTCAGTGATGCCTTCACAATCTTCAAGATCATCAACTACATAATTAGTCAACAAAACACAATTGAAATATATAAATTTCAAACATCAACCATTAGGTTGAATGATATTACCTTGAATTCTATTATATTCCAATTGTCATAGGTGAGGTTTCATTCTTTGGGGCTTTGATGTAGTCTCTTCTTTCCCATTGAAATGATGTTTTTCTGCACTTTGATACTTATGATTTCTGGGGAGGAAGTGCCTATACTCATCAAACACCTGCTTTCTTAAACTTTTAGAATGACGAGATTTCATCTTTGGACCACACATTGGACATGAAAATTTTTCCTTTGTTTTAATACCTACATGATAACGATACAATTAGATTAAATATGTTAATTTTTAGAATTAGAATTATCGCGTACAACTAGAATTCACCATAACATACCATAGAAATATGTCAACCCTGGAGCATCATGAATTGTCCACACAAGCATTACATGGAATTGAAATTGTCTTTGTCCAATTGGTCTAGAGATGTCATACATAGTGAAACCATTCCATAACATAAATAACTCGTTGATAAGAGGCGCAATATATACATTCATATCTTTCACGTGGTACTTACCTAGTTGAATTAACAACACCAGATAATTATTGTGGCCATTTCACTCCAAGACTTATAATTATATGTAGATAACTATAGAATAATAGAATACCTGGAATAATCATTTCCAACATAATGTGCACCCTCTTTATTGACATACATGGAGGAAGGTTATTGTTCATAACGGAAATAGGTCACACCGAGTAAATAGATCTCATCTCTCCATATAGATTGACACCATCTACTGCCAGAGAAAGCCTGAGATTTCAAGGTTCTTCTTTAAAGTGTGGCCACTTTTTCTCTATGTCCATAAATGATGAACCATCCATATGCATTTGAATAATGTCATCTGGACTCCTGTCGCATGCATGGTAATCCATAAATTGTGTCAAGCTATTGCACTTGAATAATCATTTCAGACGTGGAATAATGGGGATGTAACAAACAACCTTATGAGGCACCTTTTTTGTCATTTGATCATCTTAATATCTACTCGTATGGCATTCAGGGCATGCTGTTGCGTTTTCATGTTCTTTATGATAAATAATATGATCTTTGGGAAAAACATCTGTTGCTTGATACTCCATTCCAATATGTTTCATAGTGGCACATAATTTTCAGTATGAACGAGGGAGAACATTTGATGGTGGTAATAGAAACTCACCTATCAATCTATAGCAAAAAATATAAGTCGTTACTATAAAAAATCTTAATGGTGCATGTTTCACCTTTTATAGACTATAATGACGTATATGACAAACCTTAGCATACATGACATTGCTATGTTGGATAAACCATTCATAACCTTCAAATTCACCAACAACAATACAACAGAGAGAAGAGTATATTGGGAGCCTTCATAAAGGGCCGTGTTTGCCTTCTCAAGTAGAGGTATATCATGGATGACATCAATTTCATCATCATCATCATAATCATCATCATCATCATCATCATCATCATCATCATCAGCAGCAACACCAACAACACCAATACCAAATGTGTCAACGATCAATGCATTCATACCATCATGTTCAAATGTGTTTTCTGGCACATGATCGTCATCTTCCATGGGATCATGATCTTCAGCTTCAATAATCACACCTCCATGTTCCTCTATATTCACACCCCCATGTTCCTTTGAGATATGGTGGTCCATATCAAGTACTACACTGGCGAGATCGACATATATAAAAATGATGATAATCAAACCCCCTTCAATGTGATAATCAAACCTCCTTCCATGGTTCATATGTATATTAATTGTGAAAACAATATAACAAAGAACTTACTAATGGATGATAATCAAACCCCTGTTTTATGTTACCATCCTCCCTACAATGTCTCTTTTCTATTTTTATTTTGATTCTTCTTGTCTTTAAGTCGTTACAACACTTGCATGGACAATAACATTTGTCATCGCCTTCTCTTTAAAAGTTAGACAACAATCTAGCAATTGTCTCCCTATTTTGATCGAATTCCCTTGTTTATTTGACATGATCTTTAATGTGTATATCTGCAAAAAACTTGGACATGGTGTACTTAATGTTTATATCTGCACATATGGTTTTGATTGCAAATGGTCACTCTATTTGTTCATGGTGAGAACTCTTTAGTTGTGACAAAAAATGTCAAACAAAAAATGACATGTTACGGTAGGATTTATAAATGATACATATAACTATACATATATTTTCTTTGAATCCCCCACATTGTAATCATATTGACAGGTTGATATCGAATTCTATCTCAAGATTTACAACATTAAATTGATCATACTTGGAAGACTCAGACACAAGAAGAATATGAGTATAGCCAATTTTTAGAAGAATATGAATGAATGCAAACATACATAAGTGGATGAACATAAATAATGAAGGTACCAGACATTGCCTGAAGTAATGAAGTGTTGACCCGGGTTGAATCTAGTATGCTTCTATATGATCCAGAACCTGCAAGGAAGGAAAAGATGGGGTTAGATCCAAAGGATCTAAGCAATGCCTGGCGCCCTATTATTGATCCTCATCTACAATTATGCATGTGCATATTCAAGACATACACTTCTAAAAGGAACTATGCTACAGAACATGCACACTCAGGAAAATGCACTCAGGAACATGTGCAGTGTATAGGTACTAGAATCCAAATGAAGCCCTACATTGAACCCATCAAGGTTATCAGAAGCCCTCTTCTCACAGATTTTCTAGCTACCCTGATAGCCTCAAGGAGTAGCACTAGTCTAAGAAGTGTAAGCTCAGTGAAGAAGTAGTGTCCATGGAGAATTCATACCATGAAGACAAAATAGAAAAGATAGAAAGCATGGAAGCATAGAAAGGAGATTAACATTGAAAGAAGAAGTAAGTGGCTTCATATATGTCTCTATGAACACTTGGTGAAACATTGTTGTGATTGCATCATCCAAATAGTGCAACATCAACACCAGATGTTGTTGTTCCATCTGGTATTGCTATGACATCATTTCCAAATGATGCATCCACAACAGTAACCCACCATGCCCATCAACAAAAGGCAGCCATGATCAAGCATAAGAAATGGAGGGGACATTATCAAGGTCAAATCAGAGGTCAAATTTCATGCCTTGAAATTTTATATATGTACAATTATAAAATTTCATGCCTTGAAATTTTATAACATAGTTCCTAAGCATTTGATCTTCATATGGAAACCATGACTTGAGGTAGGCATTCGAGATTTATCTTCTCATTAACTCAATTTCATTTTGATGGCATTTGTTTATTTAATGGCATAATATGAATGTTAATACTGGAATTGTTTATTTCTTTGCATTTGGAATGCTTGATGACCCGCAAGCTTTGAGAGCTAGGGAATCATTGCTATTACCTTCAAGGCATTGTGTGAAGTGTTTGATCTCTCTTTATTTATTTATTTTGTTGATATTCACTATGTGGTACTCCCCATTTATGATCATTTCATGAGGAAATGTCTTGATCGCTCGCGGGTTGCAAGCTAGAGCATCATACATTGTTTATGAGCTCACAGTTTGAGCACCACATGACCCTGCTACTGTCATGGCACCTTGTGGAGTATTTAGGCATTTGATTTATGCTGATATTGATGCTCATTGATTTATCCATGCCCGTGAGTTGTTTGCATCATTGATTGGCATTATTTTATTACTAATGTCCCTATTTGATTGGTCGGTGCTCTGTTTGTTATATACATATACATATATATATAATATATATATATATATACATACATATATACATATACATATAAATATATATGTACATATATACATACATATATACATATACATATACATATATACATACATATATACATACATATATATACATATATATGTATGATGTTATTGTTGTCATTGCATGCTTGCTGCTGTTGTACACCATATATTGTTTTATACACTGTTTATTTCATTGAGACCGTGAGATTGGTATTTGTAATGTATTTGTTGTTATTGGATCAATGTTGCCATGTTGTTGAGGTTGTAGATGCATTGAATCACCACTGCCATTCTATTTTGATAGCATGCTAGCTTGAAGATCTTGTGAGGTTTGAGATGTGAACCATTGTTGCTTGATAACACATTTGACATTCAACATAGTTCCTTAGCATAGTAAACTATTCTAAGGAACTATGTTATAAAATTTCAAGGCATGAAATTTTATAACTGTACATATATTTTATAAGTATAACTGTATAATAGAAGAACACCCACATGCCTTGGTTGTGATTGGTCTATGAAAGGTTATGGTTTGCCTTTCCCAATTGAGATGTAATCCTAAGATTCAAAAATACCAAAGTAATAATAAGTCTTGAACATAAATGCATGATCTTGGATCCTCAAGTAGGAGTTGTGATACAAAGTAAGAACACTTATATGGGTTTACCCACATAAGGATAATGGTTTCATTCATCTTTCTTTCAAGTGCTCTTGGGTACTTTTCTTGGCCTCTAGGCTTGGGCATCCTATGGGGGTTGAACCAAAATTGTGAAGGAAATAAGGACACATAGAACAATAGGTTTGGGGACTTTTAGACTTATGTTCAATCCTTAGTAATGGTTCTTGTTACCATATTTTTCATGCCCATTCCAATTTGGTAACCTAATTACTAGATGAGTGACTATAGTACCCTAGTTTGCATTATTAGATGATATTGTTTAGTTTGTGCTCATTTCATGAAAAGATACATGTAAAGGAAAAGAAATTTCCACATCTAAATATTACATGTATATATATGTCGAATAGCTTGTATATATTATACAAGGAAATGAACTAAAATATAAAATCATCTGGTCTCACACAGACCGTGAGCATAGCCAACTTTTAGAAGAATATGCAAGAGTACAGGCATACATAAGAGGATGAACATAAATAATAAGGGTACCAGACATTGCCTGAAGTGATGAATTTTTGACCTGGGTATGAATCTAGTGTGCTCCTGTGTGATCCAGAACCTACAAAGAAAAGAGAGATGGGGGTTGGATCAAAAAAATCTAAGCAATGAATGGAATCCTATTACTGATCCTCATCTACAATTATGCATGTGCATATTCAAGCCATACACTTCTGAAAGAAAAACCATGCTACAGGTCATGTGCACTCAGAAGAATCTTGCAGAAAGGAATGAAGATACCATGTTTTTCCTCATGAAATGATCATAAACGGGGAGTACCACATAGCGAATATCAACAACAACAAAAAATAAAGAGAGATAAAACACTTCACACAATGCCTTGAATGTAATAGAAATGATTCCCTAGCTCTCAAATCTCGTGAGTCATCAAACATTCCAAATGCAAAGATGTAAACAATGCCAGTATTAAATAGTGAGATCAAAAACAATGCATGATGCCCTAGCTTGTAGCCCACGAGCCATCAAGACATTTCCTCATGAAATGATCATAAACGGGGAGTACCACATAGTGAATATCAACAAAAAAACAAATAAAAAGAGATCAAACACTTCACACAATGCCTTGAAGGTAATAGCAACGATGCTCTAGCTCTCAAAGCTCATGGGTCATCAAGCATTCCAAATGCAAAGATGTAAACAATGCCAGTATTAACATTCATATTGTGCCATTAAATCAAAAAATGCCATCAAAATGAATTTGAGTTAATGATAAGACAAAGCTTGACTGCCTACCTCAAGTCATGACTTTCATATGAAGATCAAATGCTAAGGAACTATGTTATGAAATTTTATAACTGTACATATATTTTCTTCGACTCCCCCACATTGTAAACTCAATGCTAAGGATCATTAAGTATTATGTCAAATAGTATAAAATTTCATGCCTTGAAATTTTATAACATAGTTCCTTAGCAGCTGCCATATGAAGATCCAAAGGCTCAAAGCTTCCAAATTGAACTCAAGCTTCACAAAAGAAGAGCAGTGCAAAGTGGAAACTTTCCCATTTTACCACAGTTAGGGCCCTCTTTTACCATGCTTTATGAGCTTTATTTTTTTACCATGCTTTATGAGCTTTATGGCTTCCAATAAATTTATTTGGACTCTTAAAGACCCTACAAATCCCTCTACCACCACACATAAAATGGATCAACCTTTTTTTTGTCTTCTATAAGGTGATTTCTTCCAATTTGTTGTCAATTGAAGTCTTCTACATAGGGAAATTTATGGATGTATAATCATTACTCAACCTCCAAAATTACCAAAACCAACTTGCAACCAATTTGCAAAAAAAATTCATTACAAATGAAAATGTTGTCATGACAACATGACAACATGACAAATTTTAAGAAACTTTTACATCTTTTCATCAAATGACCCAAAAACATCAAGAATGGTCATATATGGTCACTAATAACCAACTTTTAGAAGAATATGAATTAATGCAAACATACATAAGTGGATGAAAGTAAATAATGAAGGTCCCAGACATTGCCTGAAGTAATGAAGTGTTGACCTGGGGTTGAATCCAGTATGCTCTTGTATGATCCAGAACCTGCAAGGAAGGAAAATATGGGGTTAGATCCAAAGGATCTAAGCAATGCATGGCACCCCATTACTGATCCTCATCTACAATTATGCATGTGCATAGTCAAGCCATACACTTCTAAAATGAAATATGCTACAGAACATGTGCACTCAGGAAACATGTGCATGCGTTGAGTAAATCAAGACCAAAATGGAGCAAAAAGTATGATGTCAAATGTGTTATCAAGCAACAACTCATGGTCTATGAGTCAACATGGTATGTTGTTTATACAAGATCAGTAAAAGGACATCTTGATAATATAGTATGCAATATCATTAAGCCTAGATGATAGTGATACAATGGTTCACATTATATAAGGTAGTGTATAATAGTGTAAATCTACAAATATGTAGTTTTGTAGTGTATCATTTTTTCAAGTTGCAATAAGAATTGGGATCTACATTTTTCAGATAAACAAAGCATCCTCTATTTTTTTATTTTTGCTATTAAAAAAAAAGAGAACTCTTCTGAGTTTTTAATTGCTATTAATATTTATCTTTTCCTTTTTTGTTAACCATTAATCAATTATCTCAGAATTCACAATGTGTGTCAAAATTTACACTGTTGCAAGTACAGACGTCCCTCTGAAAACACATTACTTTTGGGGGTTTGTCTATAGTTCTAATTAGGGACCTTGCCCAACTTATGTAAAAGTGACTTAAGATGCAAGTACTAAAACTTGTGTGGTATATTTTAAATCACTAAATAATGAAGTAAAACCAAAGAGTATATGTTATCAACCAAGAAAAGTGTGCTATATTTTATACATACAACGTTGATCAAAAGATTAAATGATCTGACAGTAAAATTTGAAGTGAAAACTTAACATACATTAAGAAAAAATTAATTTTATATCAGGGTTATGATGATGTTATAAAACAATGTGTAGCATTATTCATTTCAGCCAATCAAATCTGAATGCACATTTAGACAGGTATAAAAGGAAAAAAAAATAGAAAGATAACAAATTCTTCAACCACGAAATTTATTGGAACCAATCAACTCTTGGTCACTCTCAAGTTTAAAATAAAAACACACATTAAAATGTTGTGGGATGTTCCTATGTGATTATTAACTTTCTCAAATACTAGCACTTGCCAACCCACTTTCTCATAGATATGAAAGAGTTTCGATGACCCCAATTTATGAGCGTCCTAATGTGCACATGCAGGTCAATAATAATAAAACTGACATTAATGATATCTTGAATGATGATAGTATTGGTGAGTGTCTGGAAAATGATGAAGAGAAGGATAATTAGCATGGTAATTTCTTGTACCATAGGACTGATCAGAGTGATAATGATACTAAAATATGTTCTGTTGAAGAGACCTCTGCTATATGATGGTTGATTTCTATAGCCAATACAAATAATCTCAGTTGTTAGCGAACCAAGTGGAGATGATGAAAATACAGTGAAGGACAAGCTTAATTTCAAGGCCTATTGGAAAAGTATTGATATTTTACATGATGTAGGTGATCCTTTTGTGGGTTTGGAGTACCTTGCTTCTAATGAAACAACATCAATAAATTGTGCAGATGCAGTACCCATGCTTTGTATGGGGAACATACAACATGGTTCCTATGTTATTGAGCATACATCTACCAAAGTTTCCAATGAGTTAGGATAACTGAAGCTTTACATAGTAAAAGTATGTATATAAAAGTCTAGGCCTACAAACATGTATAATTGTAGAAAGTAGTCTTCTTGGTAGAGTTCCTCAGAGTTAATGGGACTAGCATGGATGTTTCAAGGACATTATCAGTTGCCAAAACAAAATGATGATACGAGTTGCCAATAAGATAGGGAACTAGTCCAGGTGAAGGTAGTGGCTTCTGAGCCTTTGCATTGGAAGAATATCCAGTTGCTAGCCTTAGAGAAAGGCGATTCAAGCCTTTGGAGATGCTTCTTTCTGCATTATGTCTATACAAATATGCATGGATCCTGGCTCTTCCTTTCCAATTGTTCCACCTGAAAGAGTTCCCAATCATTATTAACCTGTAAAAATATTATAGTGTGGCAACATTTTCATCAATTGTTTTAGCATATCCAAAATATAATTAATGCACTCTTTAACCATGAAAGCATGCAAATTTAATCTTACCCTATTTCCTACTCTAAATGGTTTATATTGGAATCTGATTTACTGTAAGTGTTTGAGGTCCTTTGGTTCAACCAATAATAAAGTGAAGCTAGCTTGATTTGAAGGATGTTTGTAGATCTCATTATTGCAATAAATATAATTATGTTTGGTCACTTGTTTTCTAGGAAAATCTATGATATTTTGGGATACTCGTTCATAAATTATAAAAATCCAATCTTCTCAAATCTTTTTCCAATTAACATAAGCATTTTGTAGCTAATAGATGTATTTTTTAGATTATATTTTAATCTCTTATGTTTAATTATATATGAAGGAATCCTTAAATGAATATGATTATTTGATAAAAAAGAGAGCTATTTATTAAAAGAACTCATAGATAGAAATTAGGCGAGATGATGACTAGTATGTAACTCAAAGAATACCTCAACAATATAATAAGTGTAAGAATCACTAATTAGGGTCAATTCTCCAGTATGTTTACCCACTGTATCAACCATCATTCATTGGTGTGTATATCTCAAAAGATGGAAAATAAGTAAATAACATCCATCCATAGGAATGTAAGTTTTGAATTATGTCCCCACGCTGAGCACTTTTTCCAAATTATATCTTATAGTTATTTCCACATAAAGATGGGGTTCATGAACATACAAGTTAGAAATGATAATTTGAAAAGGAGCAAGAAAGGAATCTCAATCTATCAGAGTAAAGTGTTTCTTTCCAATGATCGAGGTATGGTCCTATAAATCTAAAAAACAACCACAATCTTTGATCTTTCCAAGTAAATAAATTTAGGAATAAATGAAAATAGGGGTCAAGTGAAGGCATGCTTGTTTTTCCATTAATTTAACTCAAACAAATTGGAAACCGTACATGTATATCACTAAAGATTGAAGGATGAAAACCCCCTAATTTTTACAACTTGCAGTGGACAAAATACACTGAACCAGTCACATGAAATTACTCACTGATATTTGTTCAAGCAGCTTCTACAACATATATTTGTTTAAGTTTGAGGAAACTCCCTTAGCTCCTAAGGTTTGTAATTCTAAGGTGGCTCTTGCAGCACCATTTGCTATAGATTCATCATATTTTCAGGTAATGACATTGTTGTTGTTATTCCCAAAAGATTAGTAAACTAAATTGACTGAAAGTGCAATTTCTGTTGCAATAAGAGGAGTGAAAAATTATTGCAAAAAAAAGTTCATAATTCATTTTTGTGTAAATTGTTTAGCATTTTAACTTTGCATTAAAATTGGTTTGAAGAATAAAATTTAATCATCAGTATCCTGTGAATTTAAATTGAATAAAAGCACACAATATCCATAACTCAAGATATTAAACATTCTCATAGTTAGATCAAAGACATGAGGTATGCCCAGGATGGCTCCCTTCCAAGACTTGCTCCACCACACCCATTGGAAATTGAGACAACTTTTGCCTCGGCTTTAACAAATTGATCCTAAACTTCAACTTCCATTTGTGCATCCTAAACTTCAATGATTTAAGTTTTTAATTATAAGAGCCTCCTCTACAACAATATTTCCAGTGGGAGCTTGACTGTTAGCTAGCGATGATGAATAAGAGAAGCTGGTGACTGCAATCTGAAGGCTACATATAGAGGGTCGCGGCTCTACGATTGGGGATAAAATCATAGAGAAGGATTTCTAGTGTTTATTGTAGGATTTGTTGGGTTTATAAATTATGGGTGATTCATCAATTTCACTAGATAAAAGGCGCCAGAAGGTGCATGTGTAGGCAGAATATTATAATGAGAATTTTTTACAGGACCAAAGGCCAGTGCATTTACATTGAATGGAAATGAGAGGCATTAAAATTTAGTAGAGAAGGAGCCAATGAATTCAAATTCTTAGCATTGATGTCTTCCCACAAGTTTGAATTGGCCATTTTTCTAAGGTTGTGACAAACAAAATAAAAAAATAAAGATCATCCCTATCTATTCTAACTCACAAAAAAGAGAGATCAAACACTTCACACAATTCCTTGAAGGTAATAGCAATTATGCCCTAGCTCTCAAAGCTCGCGGGTCATCAATCATTTCAAATACAAAGATGTAAACAATGCCAGTATTAACATTCATATTGTGTCATTAAATCAACAAATGTCATCAAAATGAAATTGAGTTAATGAGAAGACAAAGCTCAAATTCCTACCTCAAGTCATGGGTACCATATGCAAAGCTTCCAAATTGAGCTCGAGCTTCACAATGGAAGAGCCCTCTTCGCACACGCAGCTTGATCTACCATAGTTAGGGCCCTCATTGTGCACACAGCTTGATCATGAAAATTAGAAATGAGCCTTTCTTTTTCTTTTTTTTTTTGTTTATAATAACATGGGTGCCAAAATTATGACGGTACCATCACTATTACGACAACATCGGGGGCACTTGAAAAAAAACACAAAAAACACACACAAATGGTAGTGCCATCGCAAATTGGCATCAAAGTTCAACCCAAAATGTTGTAGTGTCATCATTTACAAAGGGTGCATTTATTTGGTGCCATGATCAGAGGTGAGGAGGATGGTGTTGAGAGTTTATCACGACTCACCTATGGTAGGTCATCCCGGGTTCTACAAGACCTACTAGCAGATTCAAGAGTGTTTCTCTTGAAAAGGGCTCAAGGTCGAAGTGTTGTAGTATTTTAGAGAGTGTCCTACTTGTTAGCAAAACAAATAGGAACACTCTTATCCAGTCAGGTTATTACAACCCCTTCTAATTCCTGATAGGGAGTGGGAGTGTTTATCTATGGATTTTATCACAGAACTATCGAGAGCTTAGGGAAAATATTATATATATGTTATTGTTGATCGACTTACAAATTTTGCCTACTTCTTTCCGATCATAGCCACGTACACAACTACACAAGTGGTAGAGTTATTCTTCCATGAGGTGTTCAAACCATGGACTACCTTGGAGCATAGTCAGTGACAGGCACAACAGGTTTATGAGTCACTTATAGCAGGATTTGTTCAGTTATGTGGGACAAATCTCACTTTGAGTACTAGCTACCATCCTCAGACAGATGGACAGACTAAGATAGTCAACAAATGGGTGGAGGGATACCTCAGGAACTACATAGAAGGGCATCAAAAGGCTTGGGTTAAGTGGATTTATCTATACGAGTATTTATATAATTCCACTTATCACATGTCTATTCAGATGTAATCATTCATGGCATTATATGGGTATGAGGCACCCAATTTCTTGGATCTATTGTTGAGTGACAGTAGAGTGCCTAGTGTTAGAGACTTGTTACAGGAGAGCTAGAACATTGTAAAGGCTCTTAAGGAGAATATTACTAAGGCATTGAATCAGCAGAAGAAGTACATGGATCAAAGGAGGGCTGAGTAGATTTTTGAGGTAGGGGATATGGTATACTTGATGTTACAACCTTACCGCAAGTCCACTCTTAAAAGGAGCGCTGCCGAGAAACTGAAGTCACGATACTATGGACCTTTCAGGGTGATCAGGAGAGTTGGAGAGGTGGCGTATGCGTTGGATTTTCTGGTAGAGAGTAAAGTCCATAATGTTTCTCATGTGTCACATCTGTAAAAGGCATTAGGACACCAGATTGTTCCTTCTATAGTTCTTCCACCCTTGGATGATGAGGGGAAGTTGGTTTTAGTGCTAGAGGCTATTTTGGATTTTAGGGAGAGAAACTTGAGGAGGAACACTATCAGGGAGTACTTGGTGAAATAGAAGGATATGTCAGTTGAGGATGCTACATGGGAGAGTGAGGAGATCTTACGGAATCCAGAGTTGAGATTGCTTGAGGACAAGCAATTTCAGAAAGGGCAGACTATGATGCCCCCTTCTAGCTAGCAACATCATGCGAGTCAATGATTAGCCTATCAGTGGACCCTCGTAGGCTAGTAGGTATGGATAGGGGGTATTTTCAAGCATAATGAAGGTATGGATTTCTCATGGTTCAGTATTGGCAGATCTTAGTGTTTTCAGTTGACTTAAGGGATTGTTTTTGGCTCAGTTATATGGATTTTGCTAATTTTAGCAAAGGTTTCTATATTTGAGTTTATTTTTGAGCCATAGAGATGGACCTTGGATATTTTTGGAAATTAATTTTGGTCACATGGAGAATCATTCCACCAACTCTGGTTTCAAATGGTTTAGCCAAATTCACAATATCAAGGGAGTTATTGCATTTTCAGTGGCTAAGTGTTTAATGAAGGAATAACGATTTAATATTAAGTTATAATATAACTCTATATTAAATTACTTAAGTGATGGTTTTAGGCTTCATAAAAGGGGGCCAAGATTATTTATTAATTTATGAGCATGTTTCCTAAGTCTAAATTAATTAATTAAATGTCACTTTTTATGTTTATTACATTAAAGTGATTATATGGAGAAAATCACAAGCTTGCTTTTTTGGTGCGATTTTGGACTTGGAGGAAATAAAAAGGCTTGAAGTGAGTTGAGAAGGAATCCATTTTCATTTTAAAGAATTAAAATTTGTTTTCTCTTGAGCTCTGAGAAGGGTTTGATAGTTTCAGCGATTGGAAAACCTAGTTTCTTCTGTGTGTTCATCATTTGAGCCAGTAAAATACCTGGTGAATTTGATAATCAGAGGGAGTCTCATTTAGAGATTCTATTTGCACTTCAGCATAGGGTTTCAAAAGTTGCAACACAATCTCATAAGATACATCAGGATCAGAATACAGGTGTTGGTTAGTTACATCATTATAGAGACTTGCAGGTGTGGCTGGGAATACAAGAAAATATGCCATTCATGCTAAAAACACATTGGCTGGTTTAGTGTGATTTCTTCTCAAAAAATATTCAGGTTTTTATGCTTGTAAAAGTCATTATTGTTTATGTTTTGATTCCAGAACAATATTCTTATACTTGGTGTTGCATATTAAAGAATAACAAATTTGTAGCAGTAGCTAGATTATGTTTTCAGTATTTTATTTCAGATTTGTATCTATTTTTTTTTCATACAAAACCCTTGCAAAAACACAAAAGAAATCATAAAAAATTCAAAGTAAAAACAATTTAGCAGTTAGATCCTATGAAAGGTTCTTAAATAAGCTCATCTTTTGAGTTACTTGATGAATGTTGCAACAAGAGTAAAATTGAAAATATAAAGAAATTTTTTTAAAAAATGACTTCATACATTCAAAGAGAGATCATTAGAGCCCTTGAAGTATAGTAGGAAAATAACTCTTCAATAAATTCTATAAACATATGTGACTTGGACCAATGCCATAACACAGTAAACAACTTAATCTCACACAACTCCAAAATGCATTTAAGTTGCAACTCAACTTGGGTATTCTAACTAATGACGAAAATAATGATGCCATGATATTGGGTAACTATATATGATAATTGGTAGTAAAATTTATTGTTAATCACTTTGAATAATTGTAGAGAAGGTTTGTCTCAAGCAACATTGAAGATATCCATTTTAGTGTCTAACTAGTGGGATATACTTAGTATATAGTTTGATAGAGATAACAATATGATTTAAACATGATATTCCTTTGTTAATGTTGCAAGATGAATGCTAGAACCCCTTAAATGTAATGCCCCATCTGAAGGACCAAGGAAAAGCCTAATGGAATAAATTTTTTTAAAACCCAATAACCAAAACATAAAAGACATGACATAGATGTTGTACTTGTACTACAACATGCACACAAGCATTGTGTGTGATACAAATTCACAAAACTATTGATAATAAGAACAACCTCGCGACTACATAAGCAAGGAGATACTATTAAAATACTAAGTAACAATTGTGGGACACTCCAGCACAATGAATTAATGAGATATGTAACAACACCCAATAATGATAGGTTACTAACACACAATCATGTTCTCTCATAAAACTATACAATGATAGGATGAAGGAAACATCATCATCCAATCCATTTAGCAAGACCGAATATGATCCAATAATACAACGGACAACCTACACAAGATGTTTCCTAATAGGGAGACCTTACTCCCTTTAAAATTTGTTGATCTTTGGTGGTTGGGATTTTTTCTTAACACATTCCCCATGGATGTCAAGAATTAGGAAAAAAGAAACCTCCAACCTTCAACACATTACCAAAAACCAAGGTGTTGATAGTAGGCCTTCAACCTTACCCTTGATATTATAAGGTATTGGTTATAGGCCTAAATAGCCTTTGCCTCGATACAATATGGGTTTTAGAGCTCAAGGTTTTGAAATATCTTACTGTAACCACCTAAATTTGGTCTGTCGCAACTATGGACCCTATTTGCCCTAAGTGTGATCATACCCTTGATTTATGTCCAAACGACCCTATTACTGCTTGGCATAATTCTTTTAATCAATTTAATATCCTAGGTGATTTTTATCACTGATTTATATTAACTATTATAGCCATACAATTCAAATCAATTTTGACCAATAAAATCAAATCAAAATCAAACATGGCTATAGTATTTAATTATAAAGGAATTAAATAAATCCCTAAATCAAATACCCACTTGCAATTAAC
>MU224899.1:1605655-1619696 GCA_018584345.1 Thuja plicata
GGTAATTCAGAAACCTTCTTCTTGAAGGTCTCAAAACTCTTATCAGCTCCATGTCTCCATTTGAATTCTCTTTTGTCTCCTCTCATTGTCTTAGTCATAACATTACAAATGGAACTGAATTTTTTGATAAAATTTCTGTAAAAACTTGCCAATCCATGAAATGATCTTACCTCACTGGCATTCTCAGGTGTAGGCCAATTAAGTATAGCTTAAAACTTCTCAAGATCCATCTTCAGACCATCAACTGAAATCACAAAACCTAAATACACAAGTTCTTCTTTTATTCAAAGGAACACTTTTTCAGATTTATCAACAACTTTTCCTCTTTCAATCTATGCAACACTTGTCTTATATGCGTCAAAAGCTCTTCTCTAATCTTACTGAATATCAGAATATCATCCAAGTATACAATCACACATTTATTCAAGAGTTTCTTCAAAACTTCATTCTTTAACCTCATAAATGTACTCGGTGCATTAGTTAAACCAAAGGGCATAACCAACCACTCATACAAACATTCCTTTGTCTTGAAAGCAATCTTCCACTCATCACCTTCTTTGATTCTGATCTAATGATATCCACTCTTCAAATCAATTTTGGTAAAATATTTTGCTCCACTAAAAAAATCCATTATATCATCCATCTTCGGTATAGGAAACCTATACTTAACTATGATCTTGTTGATTTCTCTTGAATCAGTGCACATTCTCCATTCTTCTTAGGTGCTAATACAACTGGTACTGCACATGGACTCAAACTTTCTCTGATCAAATCTTTGTTCAACAACTCATGAACTTGTCAGTTAAGCTCTTCATTCTCGGTCGGTGTTAACCGATGTGGTGCTTTGTTTGGTAAGCTAGCTCTAGGAATCAGATCCATACAATGACTGATATCTCTCATTAGTGGCAAACCATCAGATACATTATCTGAAATGATCTCCTTTTACTCAATGAGTAACTTCTCAACTTTTTTAGGAATTGCATCTTCTATATTTTTGCTTGGTTTGTTAGGAATCAATGCATAATAGATATCATTTCTTTTCAAATCCTAAACAAATTTTCTAACTTCCATCAAACAAACTTTCACAGATGTACATAACTCACCAACAGATTCTTCAACCAGAGGTAACAAAATTTGTTTCTTACCATCGACCCAAATAGTATACCTATTCATTATTATATTATGTATGTCATGTCTATCATATTTCCAAGGTCTACCCAATAGAATATGAAAACAATCCATTGGCATAATATCACACAACACCTTATCATAATACTTTCCAATTTTTAGATTCACAAAACATTGTTCACTCGCCATTAATCTATGCTCATCCTTGATCCATGAAATTTGATAGGGCTTCAGATGCATCATTATTTCCAACTGCAACTTTGTGACCATTTCCTCAGATGCTAGATTCTTCGAGCTTCCATTATCAACAATTAATTTCTAAACTTTGTCTGCAATTCTACATATGGTCTTGAACAAACTTTTTCTGACAGGATCTTTCTTATCTTTCTCTCTCCATAGTATCCTTCTGATCATGGGATTTCCTCCCTTCGCAGGTTCATTAGGTGACTCTTCTTGCACCAAAGCATTTCTGCTACTACCAACATTCTTTCTTACATGTGTACACTCAAAGGATTTATGTCCTTCCTCACCACAAGTGTAACAAGTTACTTGGAACCCTCTTCTGCTATAACCACCTCGGGAGTAATTGCCTCTTCCTCAGTATGAACTTCCACCTTTCCATTTAGTCTTTCCTTTGTCTTGAGATGAGTCTGAATTTGACTTATCTGGTTCAGATCTATTATTCTCACCATGAGATCTACCTCTTCCTCTAGGGAATCTACCACCTATGCCTCTTTATCTTTGCTCATATCTCTTGTTCAATTTCTCCTCGGCTTTTAGGGAAAACTAATATGTCTCTTCAATGCTTTCCATCTTGACCAAGATGATCTCATCTTGTATAGAGCTTCTTAATCCATTTAGATATCTTTTATTCTTTCCACTTCATCTTCAACATGTCCAAATCTGATGTCCACTCTGTAGAATTCTTCAGTGTAATCTTTTACCTATATATCTTTCTGCTTTATACTTTGCATTTGCCTAATTAGGTTAATATGATAATCACAAGGTAGAAACTTTCCTTTCAATTTGTTTATCATCTTATCCCATACCTTGATTTTGTCTTTACCTTTCTTCTTTCAATCTAATTGTAGATGCTCCCACCATAAGGATGCATGACCTTTCAACTTTGTACTTGCAATCTTTACTTTCTTGTCCTCTGATAGATTCTCATATTAAAATTACTTTTCCATCTTAGTTATTCAGTCTATCAATTCATCAGAATCCAAATTTCCACCATACTCAGGGGGATTAAACTGAGGTGTGGATTTCAAACTTGTCAAAGTTTGCAGGAATCTCTCTTCAACCTGATCCATCACAGGTGCAGGTGCAGCTTCGCCTGACACTTCTTCAATTTCATTATCACTAACATCTTCAAGATGTCTTCCTCTGTGTTGGGATGTCTCAATAGCTTCCAATCTTGCAACCATCTATCTAAGCATATCAACTAGACCTTGATATGCATTTCCTCTCCTACAAACCATCTTGAATCCCTCTGCAATTGTAGGTCAGGTCAAAATCTGCTACCCCACAACAATATCAAACAACTAGGGTTAGTTCTTACAAGAAGGAACCTAGATGTCAACTCACTCTGATACCACCTTACGCAAGGAGGGATAGTACTCAAGGCATAGGTAACTCCCAAGTACTAAACCAGCTTGCAAACACACATACAGAAGCAACAACACAAGAATGAGAGAAGAAACAACATATGCCTTTTCATTAATTTATCAAACTCATTACATGTCAGGCTGTAAGGCCTTCCTGGTTTAGGCCATAAACATTCAAATGAATTACAAAATGATCTTTCTACATGCAAGGTCATGGACCTACCATCCAACTATCTCAACACTAATTCTTCTAAACCAATTACTCTCCTCTAACTACTACCAAAAAATTAATCCCTAAACTAAGAACAAAGAACCAAATATATACAAGAGTCCACCAAAGATGTCGACACTCAAATCCCAAAATGAGACCTAGATTTAGGTCCAAACATATCCCAATGAGAGACCCCACATTACTTACACCATGGAAATTAAATGGAGAAGTCGGCCAGATCAGGATAAACAACTCGGGAGAAATAAATCGAGCAATAGCAATGACTCGGGAACAAAGATCACCGAGCAATAGAAAATGACTCGGGAATAGAGATGACCAAGCAAGAGAAAATGAATCGGGAACAGAGATCACCGAGCAACAGAAAATGACTCAGGAACAAAGATCACCAAGAAGACAACAAACATCGAGACCCGTCGATAAAGAAATATAGAAGGAGTAACCGAGAAATAGGGTTACAAGCACTTCACCAAGCAGCCTCCAAACAAGCTAAAGAATAAAATAAAACATATTTTTGGTTGAGCAGGATTGTCAATGACCCAAGATGCTCCTACATCAAAAGCCATGCCTTTTCATCTTAAAAATATGGGAGCAATATTTCAGAGAGCTATGACTACTATCTTCTATGGCATGAATCACACTTTGATGGAGTATTATGTTGATGACCTTTTGGGAAAATCACTCAAAAGGAAGGACCATTTACATGTCTTAGATAAAAAATTTTAAAGACTTAAGAAGTACAAAGTGAGACTAAATTCATACAAATGTGTCTTCAGGGTAACATCAAGGAAGCTCTTGGGATACATTATCTCTTATAATGGTATATTGGTACATCCTGAGAAAGTGAAGGTCATATTTGAAAAGCCTCCACCTAAGAATATTAGTCAATTATGATTTTCATAAGGAAAATTATAATCCGTAAAAATAACCATAGCTCAATTAGATCACAAGTGTCATCATTTCACTCATCTTCTAGATAATAATATTACTTCTTTATGGGATGAAGAGTGCCAACAATCCTTTCAACAACTCAAGGATTATACGTTGCCACCTCTTATATTGATGCCACTTATTTATTGTAAACCTTTTCTCTTTTACATATTTATGACTACTTCATCATTGGGGACATTACTAGAACACCATAAATCTAAAGGAAAATAAATAGTCATATACTACATTAGACATACTCTAGCGAGACATGAGCTAAATTACACTCCTATTGAACAAGTGTGTCTTTCCATAGTATTTGCTTTGAATAAATTTTGGTATTACATTCTTAGTCATTAAAGAAAGCTCATAACTATGCAAGATCCCTTGAAGTACTTATTGGATAAAGAAGCTCTTACTAGATGACTAGCTAAGTGGGCCATGATACTTAGTAAAAGACATTGAGTATGAGGAGTAAAATGCTATCAAAGGACAAGCTATAACTAATCAACTTGTAGATGCACACTTAGTTGATGACCATCCATTGATTTTAGATTTTCCAAATGACACAATATTCACTTTAGTGCCTCCACAATCATGAATTTTATAATTTTATGGATCTTTTACAAAACACAAATCAATTACATGTATTCTCTTTTTTATACCATAGCAAGATTATATTCCCAAGGCATACAAAAAGGGGTTCCTTTGTACCAACAATATTGCAGAATATGATGCACTTATTACTGGTCTTCACATGGTAGTCTAATGGAAGATATTAGAGATACATGTCTTTGGTGATTCTCAATTGGTCATTAGACAATTCAATGACAACTATGGAACACAAGATGAGAATCTTAAACCTTATAAATAAATGGTCAATGATTTTAAACCATACTTTGCTATGATTACTTTTGAGAAAATTCTAAGAGAATAATAGAGTTGTTGATGCTATGTCCACTATTGCATCTCTCATTGATATAACACAAAATTTGCACCATGAGTTCTTAGTAAATCATCCCTTGGTTCCTACTTATAATGTCCCTCATTCTAAAGTATTATGTAATATTATTGATCTTGAATCCCTTTGGTATGCCGATATGTACACCTATCTACATGAAAATACATTCCCTCCAAACATTTCCAATAATGTGCACAAAAGTTTCATTTTCCAAGCCTCCTAGTATGTCATCATCACTAATACCCTATATCAAAGGGGTCTAGATGGTACTCGCACTACATGTCTTGAGCACGATGAAGTCCATACTATCTTACAAGAGTTACATGAGGGTATATGTGGGTCTCACTATAACGTAATCCAACCCTAGCTAAGAACCTTATTAGAACTAGTTACTATTGGCCAACTATAGAAAAATACATACCATTTTGTGAATAAATACAAACAATGTTAGATTCATGGAGGCTTGATACATGCCCTCACACAAGAGTTACAATTGATTGCTAGAACTTGGCCTTCTATCAATGCAGACTCCACCTTATTGATAAGATCCATCCACACTCCTCTGAAGGCCACAAATTCATCATCATTTCCACTATGTATTTCATGAAGTAGATTGAATTTGTTCCTTTAACACAAGTTACTAAAATAAAATAGCCACATTCATCCTTAATTATATTATTTGTCAGTATGGTGTTCCTCTTTCCATTGTCATAGATAATGGTTGTCCTTTCAAAAATCTTTCAAAAATGAAGATGTTTGTAATCTTTTAGAAATTTCCATATCCAATATCTCTTTTCCACACCCAATTATCCTTAGTGAAACGGTCAAGCTAATGCATCTAATAAATAATTCTCAAAATCCTCAAAAAGACCATGAATGAATCTAGTCGTGATAGACACATTTGTTGTATCTCTACCCTGTAGGCTTATCAAACTAGTGTACGTTCTGCTATATGTGTAAATATTTATTCCCTTATCTATGGATTTTAAGTAATCCTACTCATTGAGGTCAAGTTACCTTCCTTAAGGGCCTCCTTATGCAATCATAGTGATGACAAAAGTCATAGAGCCTCTTGCCTTCAAGAGATAGATTCTATAGATGAATGACATCAAAATTATTTTAATCACCTATGATCTTACCAACAATGTATGTGTTGAAGTTGTAATCATAAAGTGAGGTTGTACAAAAATTTGATATTAGTGATCTTATCCTTAAAGAGAACCCATGAAATCAACAAGATAAAGAGAAAAAGAGAAAATTTGAATGTAATTGGTTGGGTTCTTACATTGTTGCTACAACATATGGATTAGGAGCATACCAATTGGCTACTCATGTAGGTGAACCATTAGAAGATCCCATAAATAACATGCACCTTTGCAAGTTGTGCACCTCACCCTTTATGGTACTTTAGAAAATAAATAAAAATGTCAAAAAATATCAAAAAAATAAAAAACAAATATAAAAAATGAAAATGAAAAGAAGTAAAGAGAAATAGTTTGTTCTATAGTGAAAACCACTTCTATGGTACCTTGGACAAGTATTAGGTGTAAACCTTGAAACATATGTCATGTGTAGTACTTGCTCCTCCTCCCTTTGAATTCTAGTTGATCACACTTCACTATTTCTTCTCCATAATAAATACCCCATACCACTTAATAAAAATTTCACCCTACCATGGCTTGTCATTTCTCTACCCCTACATCCTCACCTTTTCATTATCTTCCACCTTTTTACCATCCATAATAAATAGGTCCTATCCCTAACATCCTTGATCTAATTCTAGAATTGGATCTTCGACACTACATGTTTTGAGGAACCTAGTATTGAGATGCGATCTTTTTGTAAAGAAACACAATATGACTCCGAAAATAGTGTGCTTAAACCAAGTCAACCTTTTGAGGTCCACTCGTAATTGTTGAATACATTTATCAAGATATCTTTGAGTTGATACATATATCATTGGAAATAAAATACAGTGATTGTTGGTCTTTGGTCTTTGGTCTTTTGTTTTCATTTGATATGTTCTTAATGACAAGTTTATATGCTACTCAGGGATTTCCTAGACTAGAGTAGCTATGGTGGGGCATGATAATTTTTTTTACATGGTGTTTGTGGACTATTATTATAGTAGTGATATGACTTGTCCAAGGATGTGATCATTGATGATCAATGAGGACTTGTGAGTCTAGCATGAGTGAGAGCATTCCTCCCTATTTGAAAGTGTCTTCTATCCTTGCAAATGGTATATGAATCATCTTAGTTTCTTTATACCTTGATGTTCATATTTTATTTTCATAAAATATCCAGGATGATATAGAACTATATAAAGAATAAAAATCCATTTCCTTCATCTTGTCCATGCTTATCCATTCATTCACCATATTGTCCTTCATTACCTTTTATTCTTCCATCTTCCTACCTATTCTCTTTGAGTATCTCTTGCACTGAATAATTGATTATTATGACACACCAAAACATAGGTCCTTCTAGGTGTATATCATCCAATGTCACCCTAAAAAAACCACTTGTTAACCTGTAGCATCAAATAGATAATCATATATCATCACATCTTGCTTCCACAAGAGTCGGTCAATCTTAATCCATCAAGTCTATCATAGTAAATGCATATAGTAGAAATCACATGTGACATATATCTCATTATAAAACAAAGCTTAAATGTTTCCTTTCTTAGTTCTATATAAGCATACATATAGAAAGTCCTATAGTTTGACCAATCACATGTAAAACCATCTAAGTAATGCATCGGGTATCATAGTCCATAAATAGATCGTCGCATAAAAATCCATGGCATATGCATATATAGAAATAAAAAAAGAACCATACAAATTAATATAAATTGCCACAAAAAATAATCTCATTGCATATATCGACAAAATAATAACTAGTGTCAATATATAATGGTACATTAAAATGCATGTAAGGGCTACTAGGAGCCATTGAAATAATCATGTCCAAAATCACATTATCTAGGTGCTTATGTCAAAATTGTACAATGCGAACTAAATGGTGCTATGATGAGCTCCATGCTATGAACTTGCTATTGAGATGTAGATGCTCCTTCCCCTTCCGACCTTGGCAGCGATGACAACAAGATCATGACTCTAAGTTACTCTCTATCCTAGCCATCATTTGACATCTATCCATAGGCGCTTTGTGCAAAGCTCCCTACTCTCTGTTATCTCGGTATTGCCTTCTCATATAATATGTGCTAGTATTGTACCTTCCTACTAACTTGCATGACCTCTTGCAGGGTGTCAACTTTAGGACCCTGTGCCACTTCCCTTTAAACCTACTCTAGGGTAGTCTTTGCTTGCACATATTCAGTAATAATTGTCTCTCTCCATAGTCAGTTTTCAGACTTGCCCCTATAATACAACTACTTGTGCATCCATTCCACCCAGTTGAGCATAGAGTATTGCCTCCTTCTAAGTGGTTGGTGCACCATTGTCATCTTCATCCAACCTTGGTATCTTATCTCAAGTCCTATTAGTCATGGGAATATATGTATTGTGATCAAGCCTCAAACTTGGCTATCATTCCTATGTTTATTACATCCCTCCTCAAATCCTAGGGTTGTGGAGCTAAACCTAACTAAACTCTACCACTGCGACCTCATATGAAAATGATGGTTACCATGCTTTCCTCTCCCTCAAAGTATTAAGAAAACTATCCTAATCCCTAGAGTATCCTTGTGTCTTCTCAAACTATCATAGAAAATGTTGGTAAACAGATTTGTCACTGCGAGTGCTTCTTCAAAACTCACCCTGTTTGCCCTATGAGTAGTGAGAACCATGCCAACAGTTGGAGAGATCGCAACTAGATCACGATCTAATTGCAATCTTACTCTGCGTTTGAGAGGGGAAGCTCCCTCGTATGATAAGGGTATTTGTATTTTCTGAGTACTTTTCACCTGAAAGTACAAAAAGCAGACAAAACAAAACTAAAGGAAATAGATGATAGAAACCCCAATAGTAGACATACGAGTACCAAATGAGATTCCTAAATGACAAAAAATTACAAAGGTGTTTTAAATGCGAGATAAGTTGGATATGTGAAATCGATGAAAGAAAGGAAACAAAATCTATTGAGAAGACTATAGAAACATAGTCAAGGAAAACTAAACAAATCATTTTTGTCAGATTGTAAAGTTGGAAATGTTCAATGGTGCACGACTCAACACATAAATTGTTGATAGGCATACATGTCGCATATGAAATAGGGCCAAGGCACACCCCCTATTTGACATATTGCCTTTTGGAAAAGGCGAAAATTAAAATATGCAAGCAAGGGTGGGAGGTTGGAATAAGCATCGACACCCATTGGAGAATAATAAAAACATGGGTTTTTGTTAAACATTGTAACTACAAGTGCAAGTCTATAGTCATTGCATAGTATAAAGATATTAACAAGAATGTGGATTGTTGGATAAAATGTGCTAAACAAAAGTCATTGAGTGAGTGTGGGTGGAAATTGTTGATGGAGCTAAACAAAACAATCTCAATAAAAATGCAATTTGCAGGTATGATTCTGATTCATGAAGGATATTGCCAGCATTCTCCCTACTATAAAAAAAAAAGGAATTTGTGAGTCAAAGTGATACCATAATGGATACTAGAGGAATACGGTCAGAAGTTGGACTTTAATACAAAATTTAATAGACTTACATTGCAAAATGTTGAACATCAACTTGGCACACAGACTATTTTAAAACACCCCAAAGAAATGTTTTCTCATGGGCAAGTAAGATTGCAGGTGGCGACATGAATTACAACGACATACACATAAAGCATATTTGTTTTGAAAAGTCTTTAGAAACTTTCAAGCATACAAAGCAGAGGTTTAGCGCTATAATCCACTCCCACCATAAGTATTCTCCTCACAAACTTCACCAAAACGGGCGCTTTGGAACAGGTTATGGACATCGACTGAGGCATATATGAACCTCTATCAAATATTGTATTTGTAGCCGCGTACATAGACATGCACACAAAGAGTGGAACAATTGACAACTCATTGATTGACAGAAAGCCTCGAAGAAGTGAAATCTCATGGAATGCAATGAATGTAAGATTATGCAAGAAAATTGATTTGAAGAATCGGCTTTAGGAAGTATTCGATTAATTCAGTTGGGTGTTTCTTTGAAGGAATGTTCTGGATGAATGGCTGTAGACCAAGATATCCACCAAATCACGAGATGACTCAGTGTCTTGTTCAATAAAATCACAACTTGAAGATTACATGTAATGTAAATGAAGAGTTGATGGTGTGATGGTTCCAGGGATAAATGATGCAGATGAAGATGGATAAATACTTCAACACAATTCTAACTTGAAAATTACATGATTCAAGTTGTCCATTTGTAAAAGTGACTTTTATAACTTATTGTATTTAAAGTTAGCTTTTGGGCTCTAGTTGTTATTAAAGTTAGGATTTTGACTTTTATTTTATAAAAAGTTAGAATTAGTTGTAAACATATGTATGACTTCTACACTCTAACTTGATTAGTTACTAGCCTGGAAAGGTAGTTACAAGTTAGTTATTAGGGCGAGTCTATAAATAGAAGGCTTATGTAATGTAAAAAGGGGGGGAATTTTTGCAAAAGGGGAGAAACTCTGCCAAATTGTGTGGAGAAACCTATAAAGAACTTTTATGTTCATACTTCATACTTGAAGGATTTTGAACTTGTATATTTTCAAAAGAATAACCAAGAATGCATTTGATTCGTATGTCTTAAATGTATCTTCTAGTTATGATTATCGATTTCTCTTATGTTAAAATGACGATCCCTTTAAGTACATTGGATATATATGTAAAATATGAAGCATGTCGCACCCTAGTATCTTGGTTAGAAAATGTTTAGGTTACCGGTTTCCTTGTATGTTGAAACATGTTTCCTTTCTTTCATCGATTTCACATATCCAACTTATCTTGCATTTAAAACCCCTTTGTAATTTTTTGTCATTTAGGATTCTCATTTGGTATTCGTATGTCTACTATTGGGGTTTCTATCGTCTATTTCCTTTAGTTTTGTTTTGTCTCCTTTTTGTACTTTCAGGTGAAAAGTACTTAGAAAATACAAATACCCCTATCATATGAGGGAGTTGCCCCTCTCAAATGCAAAGGAAGATTTTGATTAGATCGTGATCCAGTTGTGATCTCTCCAACTGTTGGCATGGTTGTCACTGCTCATAGGGAAAACATGGTAAGTTTTGAAGAAGCACTCGCAGTGAAAAATTTGTTTACCAACAGAACCCTACCCGGTAGGTTGTGCTCAATAATGTATGGGGTCTTCCCGATCAACCACCTCGTTTAAAAGATACAATGCATCTCTAAATCATTGTTCTCCCAATCCTCACAACCCAAATATGATTGCCAAATCCCAACACCCACATCGTTTAAGACCTTATGTCAATAGTCTAGCTTGTCAAGCTTGGACTGGGTCATGATACTTGAATGTAAATGTACATACCACTATCCCATGCTATAAAATCTTATACATGTCAGTTGTCTCTATGCCATGTGTTACCATGCCTATATGTGCATTAGTGTGACCCATCATGCCAAGCTTGCACCTTCCAAATAGACAAACTTGTGTAGATCATTGTACAAGTAGGCCAATAAACAAAGGCCTCATGCAAAGAAAGTCTCATCCACAACCATTTGCTCTAAAGTATGTCCACAACCTATAGACAATCCATGTGATCTCTTGTTAGGGCAAGTCCGTCCCCAATCACCCGTACCAATGCCGATGGTAATGGAGAATAATTCATGAAAATATAAACCCAACTGACATCCCCTCAAACATTCAGGCTCCTTATCTCCAAACACCCACTACATAGCCTCTACAATCCCTACCATTTCGTGCACTGCCTGCTCTCTCTATATGGAAATTTGTAGGATCCTCCATACATCCTCTAGATTCACAAACATGACACTTTTTGGTAAGTGGATTGAGATGTGATAACTATTCTATCTCTCTACTAAATTTGTTAGCAATCCAAGGTTAGCCCAAATCTCAAGCATTAACACCACATGTCACTATCTTGTGGTCCCTTGAGACATCCTAATGCAAAATCAACCTCCAACCAAATAATCAATCTATCAACTTTTAAATTATTAACCTATTTATGAACTAGTCAACCTATTAATCCTAGTCACATACACAATTTCATCAATTACGTAGATTCCTCTAACATTTGTGTAGTTTCATCAATTGTGTAGCTCTACTGACCAACTATTTAGTTTCTCTTTAATTACGTTGCTTTAGTAGTTGTGCAGGAAGACATAACTTTGATGTTGTTTCTGAACATTTGTGCAGTTATAAAATTGTGTAGATTTACCTTGTAATTGCGTATTATTGCATCAATTTCACAACAATACCTAACAATTGTGTAAAATTAGAACAATTTTGTCAATTCTACAAATAATTGTGCGAATCATATCCTACTTCTATGCATTTTCTAAATTGACCTTTCCTACCCTATTTATGATGCACATATGACTAGGGACGTAAGGGATAGATACATACCAACTCATCGCACTCCTTTCACTGATCAATTTGTCAGACACACTCAAAGTGATGATTTGGAGCTAGAGTGTCTATCATCTTTGCTCTTTTCTTTTTTCTCTACTCCTAGGTGCTCTCAGAAGCGTACTGTGCAAATGCCTTCTAATCCACTCCATCCTTCCTTATATAGGCATTGCAACCATAACCCACCTGATGTGGCCGTTGTTTCCCCTCGTCTTGTGACACCTTTCTCATGCCCCTTTTTCTAAACCTAAACGTGTTAATTATCTCATTTCTCCTATCAAGAGATTACTCATGCTTTTTCAAAAATTCACATCCAATCTCTCCACGGGGTATAACCTCTTACACCAAGGCATGTACCATCTTGACTATTCTTCTTTGAAATAACATGATAAATTGCATTGTCTCAAAGAAGGGTGAAATGCAAACACCTAAAAATATGTTCACTTGATTAAATAATTTATTTATTTATTTATCATTATTCCTCTATTAATTGAATAATTTTGTTCTTTATTTAATTAATTTCCTTAGTCTCTTCCCCTATTATATAAATAAATATTTTTATTTGTAATTATTTGATTCATTATTCTTCTCTCCTATAAATGAATAATTAAATATTTATTTAATATCTTAATTTCACCCCCTTTTTACTATTAATTAAATAGATATTTTTATCTGTTTAATAAATTCATCATCCTCTTCTTTCTAATCCTAGCCCTACATCTTTCTCAGATGGATCTAAGTCTAACTTTGTAATGTGACAAGTGTCACATGTCTCTTTATTCCCCTTTTCTCTCACCTCTCTTCACATGTCTAGGTTCTTTGAACTTAAAGTTGTGTTACGAAGAATTAATGCAGCTCTTAATTTTAGTCCTCCATCCATTTAAACCTCTTAATGTTATTCCTTCCCACCTACCCTCTTGATCTTATCCTTTCATATCTTAACCTCTTTTCAATGCTTGTTTACGATGGAGCCTTTTATAAAAGAGGATTTTTCCCTCTTATTTGGCCTAAACACAATGGTGATCATGAACTTATGCTATCACTTTGTTACCTCACTATCATCTTGCTATTATACTTGCATATCAATCAATCATATTCCATTCTTTTATGCAATCTTGTGCAAGTGCTAGATGCTAAGAGCGATTACTATTGTCTATAAGATCTTGAAGGATAGGAGAACAATGAAGTCAAGTTTATCAATGTGTGTGAAGATATATTGGTTTATTTTATGATCATGTAGTTGATTTAGAGCTTTATTGGTGTTTTTTATTTGAGTGTAGATTCTAGGCTTGTGGTTGGGTTGTTTGAGGTTTTACAATAGGTTCACAATTCAACATAGACACTTTGTTAAATTTAAACAATATATATAAGCATTTCTTTATGATGACTCGTATTGTTTACTCTAACATTTTGATGCATGTAGTGTCAAAAATTATTACAATAAAAGCATTGGACATTCCTTTTACTATCGTCTCCCTCTTGATTTCTACGTCTTCATATCTTATTCGTCTAAAGTTTCCATTTCCTTCTCTATTATTATCTCTTCCTCTAAAATTGCTAGATTCGCCTTTGTATTCATGTTTATGACTACAACCATCTTTATTACAATTCTTGAAGAATGTGTTTTTTTTCCCTCT
>MU224899.1:1619796-1644132 GCA_018584345.1 Thuja plicata
TAGAGTATTGCCTCCTTCTAAGTGGTTGGTGCACCATTGTCATCTTCATCCAACCTTGGTATCTTATCTCAAGTCCTATTAGTCATGGGAATATATGTATTGTGATCAAGCCTCAAACTTGGCTATCATTCCTATGTTTATTACATCCCTCCTCAAATCCTAGGGTTGTGGAGCTAAACCTAACTAAACTCTACCACTGCGACCTCATATGAAAATGATGGTTACCATGCTTTCCTCTCCCTCAAAGTATTAAGAAAACTATCCTAATCCCTAGAGTATCCTTGTGTCTTCTCAAACTATCATAGAAAATGTTGGTAAACAGATTTGTCACTGCGAGTGCTTCTTCAAAACTCACCCTGTTTGCCCTATGAGTAGTGAGAACCATGCCAACAGTTGGAGAGATCGCAACTAGATCACGATCTAATTGCAATCTTACTCTGCGTTTGAGAGGGGAAGCTCCCTCGTATGATAAGGGTATTTGTATTTTCTGAGTACTTTTCACCTGAAAGTACAAAAAGCAGACAAAACAAAACTAAAGGAAATAGATGATAGAAACCCCAATAGTAGACATACGAGTACCAAATGAGATTCCTAAATGACAAAAAATTACAAAGGTGTTTTAAATGCGAGATAAGTTGGATATGTGAAATCGATGAAAGAAAGGAAACAAAATCTATTGAGAAGACTATAGAAACATAGTCAAGGAAAACTAAACAAATCATTTTTGTCAGATTGTAAAGTTGGAAATGTTCAATGGTGCACGACTCAACACATAAATTGTTGATAGGCATACATGTCGCATATGAAATAGGGCCAAGGCACACCCCCTATTTGACATATTGCCTTTTGGAAAAGGCGAAAATTAAAATATGCAAGCAAGGGTGGGAGGTTGGAATAAGCATCGACACCCATTGGAGAATAATAAAAACATGGGTTTTTGTTAAACATTGTAACTACAAGTGCAAGTCTATAGTCATTGCATAGTATAAAGATATTAACAAGAATGTGGATTGTTGGATAAAATGTGCTAAACAAAAGTCATTGAGTGAGTGTGGGTGGAAATTGTTGATGGAGCTAAACAAAACAATCTCAATAAAAATGCAATTTGCAGGTATGATTCTGATTCATGAAGGATATTGCCAGCATTCTCCCTACTATAAAAAAAAAAGGAATTTGTGAGTCAAAGTGATACCATAATGGATACTAGAGGAATACGGTCAGAAGTTGGACTTTAATACAAAATTTAATAGACTTACATTGCAAAATGTTGAACATCAACTTGGCACACAGACTATTTTAAAACACCCCAAAGAAATGTTTTCTCATGGGCAAGTAAGATTGCAGGTGGCGACATGAATTACAACGACATACACATAAAGCATATTTGTTTTGAAAAGTCTTTAGAAACTTTCAAGCATACAAAGCAGAGGTTTAGCGCTATAATCCACTCCCACCATAAGTATTCTCCTCACAAACTTCACCAAAACGGGCGCTTTGGAACAGGTTATGGACATCGACTGAGGCATATATGAACCTCTATCAAATATTGTATTTGTAGCCGCGTACATAGACATGCACACAAAGAGTGGAACAATTGACAACTCATTGATTGACAGAAAGCCTCGAAGAAGTGAAATCTCATGGAATGCAATGAATGTAAGATTATGCAAGAAAATTGATTTGAAGAATCGGCTTTAGGAAGTATTCGATTAATTCAGTTGGGTGTTTCTTTGAAGGAATGTTCTGGATGAATGGCTGTAGACCAAGATATCCACCAAATCACGAGATGACTCAGTGTCTTGTTCAATAAAATCACAACTTGAAGATTACATGTAATGTAAATGAAGAGTTGATGGTGTGATGGTTCCAGGGATAAATGATGCAGATGAAGATGGATAAATACTTCAACACAATTCTAACTTGAAAATTACATGATTCAAGTTGTCCATTTGTAAAAGTGACTTTTATAACTTATTGTATTTAAAGTTAGCTTTTGGGCTCTAGTTGTTATTAAAGTTAGGATTTTGACTTTTATTTTATAAAAAGTTAGAATTAGTTGTAAACATATGTATGACTTCTACACTCTAACTTGATTAGTTACTAGCCTGGAAAGGTAGTTACAAGTTAGTTATTAGGGCGAGTCTATAAATAGAAGGCTTATGTAATGTAAAAAGGGGGGGAATTTTTGCAAAAGGGGAGAAACTCTGCCAAATTGTGTGGAGAAACCTATAAAGAACTTTTATGTTCATACTTCATACTTGAAGGATTTTGAACTTGTATATTTTCAAAAGAATAACCAAGAATGCATTTGATTCGTATGTCTTAAATGTATCTTCTAGTTATGATTATCGATTTCTCTTATGTTAAAATGACGATCCCTTTAAGTACATTGGATATATATGTAAAATATGAAGCATGTCGCACCCTAGTATCTTGGTTAGAAAATGTTTAGGTTACCGGTTTCCTTGTATGTTGAAACATGTTTCCTTTCTTTCATCGATTTCACATATCCAACTTATCTTGCATTTAAAACCCCTTTGTAATTTTTTGTCATTTAGGATTCTCATTTGGTATTCGTATGTCTACTATTGGGGTTTCTATCGTCTATTTCCTTTAGTTTTGTTTTGTCTCCTTTTTGTACTTTCAGGTGAAAAGTACTTAGAAAATACAAATACCCCTATCATATGAGGGAGTTGCCCCTCTCAAATGCAAAGGAAGATTTTGATTAGATCGTGATCCAGTTGTGATCTCTCCAACTGTTGGCATGGTTGTCACTGCTCATAGGGAAAACATGGTAAGTTTTGAAGAAGCACTCGCAGTGAAAAATTTGTTTACCAACAGAACCCTACCCGGTAGGTTGTGCTCAATAATGTATGGGGTCTTCCCGATCAACCACCTCGTTTAAAAGATACAATGCATCTCTAAATCATTGTTCTCCCAATCCTCACAACCCAAATATGATTGCCAAATCCCAACACCCACATCGTTTAAGACCTTATGTCAATAGTCTAGCTTGTCAAGCTTGGACTGGGTCATGATACTTGAATGTAAATGTACATACCACTATCCCATGCTATAAAATCTTATACATGTCAGTTGTCTCTATGCCATGTGTTACCATGCCTATATGTGCATTAGTGTGACCCATCATGCCAAGCTTGCACCTTCCAAATAGACAAACTTGTGTAGATCATTGTACAAGTAGGCCAATAAACAAAGGCCTCATGCAAAGAAAGTCTCATCCACAACCATTTGCTCTAAAGTATGTCCACAACCTATAGACAATCCATGTGATCTCTTGTTAGGGCAAGTCCGTCCCCAATCACCCGTACCAATGCCGATGGTAATGGAGAATAATTCATGAAAATATAAACCCAACTGACATCCCCTCAAACATTCAGGCTCCTTATCTCCAAACACCCACTACATAGCCTCTACAATCCCTACCATTTCGTGCACTGCCTGCTCTCTCTATATGGAAATTTGTAGGATCCTCCATACATCCTCTAGATTCACAAACATGACACTTTTTGGTAAGTGGATTGAGATGTGATAACTATTCTATCTCTCTACTAAATTTGTTAGCAATCCAAGGTTAGCCCAAATCTCAAGCATTAACACCACATGTCACTATCTTGTGGTCCCTTGAGACATCCTAATGCAAAATCAACCTCCAACCAAATAATCAATCTATCAACTTTTAAATTATTAACCTATTTATGAACTAGTCAACCTATTAATCCTAGTCACATACACAATTTCATCAATTACGTAGATTCCTCTAACATTTGTGTAGTTTCATCAATTGTGTAGCTCTACTGACCAACTATTTAGTTTCTCTTTAATTACGTTGCTTTAGTAGTTGTGCAGGAAGACATAACTTTGATGTTGTTTCTGAACATTTGTGCAGTTATAAAATTGTGTAGATTTACCTTGTAATTGCGTATTATTGCATCAATTTCACAACAATACCTAACAATTGTGTAAAATTAGAACAATTTTGTCAATTCTACAAATAATTGTGCGAATCATATCCTACTTCTATGCATTTTCTAAATTGACCTTTCCTACCCTATTTATGATGCACATATGACTAGGGACGTAAGGGATAGATACATACCAACTCATCGCACTCCTTTCACTGATCAATTTGTCAGACACACTCAAAGTGATGATTTGGAGCTAGAGTGTCTATCATCTTTGCTCTTTTCTTTTTTCTCTACTCCTAGGTGCTCTCAGAAGCGTACTGTGCAAATGCCTTCTAATCCACTCCATCCTTCCTTATATAGGCATTGCAACCATAACCCACCTGATGTGGCCGTTGTTTCCCCTCGTCTTGTGACACCTTTCTCATGCCCCTTTTTCTAAACCTAAACGTGTTAATTATCTCATTTCTCCTATCAAGAGATTACTCATGCTTTTTCAAAAATTCACATCCAATCTCTCCACGGGGTATAACCTCTTACACCAAGGCATGTACCATCTTGACTATTCTTCTTTGAAATAACATGATAAATTGCATTGTCTCAAAGAAGGGTGAAATGCAAACACCTAAAAATATGTTCACTTGATTAAATAATTTATTTATTTATTTATCATTATTCCTCTATTAATTGAATAATTTTGTTCTTTATTTAATTAATTTCCTTAGTCTCTTCCCCTATTATATAAATAAATATTTTTATTTGTAATTATTTGATTCATTATTCTTCTCTCCTATAAATGAATAATTAAATATTTATTTAATATCTTAATTTCACCCCCTTTTTACTATTAATTAAATAGATATTTTTATCTGTTTAATAAATTCATCATCCTCTTCTTTCTAATCCTAGCCCTACATCTTTCTCAGATGGATCTAAGTCTAACTTTGTAATGTGACAAGTGTCACATGTCTCTTTATTCCCCTTTTCTCTCACCTCTCTTCACATGTCTAGGTTCTTTGAACTTAAAGTTGTGTTACGAAGAATTAATGCAGCTCTTAATTTTAGTCCTCCATCCATTTAAACCTCTTAATGTTATTCCTTCCCACCTACCCTCTTGATCTTATCCTTTCATATCTTAACCTCTTTTCAATGCTTGTTTACGATGGAGCCTTTTATAAAAGAGGATTTTTCCCTCTTATTTGGCCTAAACACAATGGTGATCATGAACTTATGCTATCACTTTGTTACCTCACTATCATCTTGCTATTATACTTGCATATCAATCAATCATATTCCATTCTTTTATGCAATCTTGTGCAAGTGCTAGATGCTAAGAGCGATTACTATTGTCTATAAGATCTTGAAGGATAGGAGAACAATGAAGTCAAGTTTATCAATGTGTGTGAAGATATATTGGTTTATTTTATGATCATGTAGTTGATTTAGAGCTTTATTGGTGTTTTTTATTTGAGTGTAGATTCTAGGCTTGTGGTTGGGTTGTTTGAGGTTTTACAATAGGTTCACAATTCAACATAGACACTTTGTTAAATTTAAACAATATATATAAGCATTTCTTTATGATGACTCGTATTGTTTACTCTAACATTTTGATGCATGTAGTGTCAAAAATTATTACAATAAAAGCATTGGACATTCCTTTTACTATCGTCTCCCTCTTGATTTCTACGTCTTCATATCTTATTCGTCTAAAGTTTCCATTTCCTTCTCTATTATTATCTCTTCCTCTAAAATTGCTAGATTCGCCTTTGTATTCATGTTTATGACTACAACCATCTTTATTACAATTCTTGAAGAATGTGTTTTTTTTCCCTCTTATATTTTCTTTAGGAAAAAATGCATACTCTAATATTTCTTCATTGCTTTTCATTCTTTCTTCAATAGTTAGCAATATTCCTCACAATTAATTTATTTGCATAGTTGTGAGATCATTATAAATTTCAACTATAGAGATCACAACACCAAATTTAGGAATCAAGCTTATCACAACATCAAATTTAGTAATCAAACTTCTTAAGGTTTTCTTGATGGCATGCTTATCATTTACAACTTTCCTTAAAACTTTCATTTGGCTTGCTAGACTTTCTACCTTTGTTAGAAAATCATGCACAAATTCAATAACAGTAATCTTTATATTTTTAAAATTCATTGTCTCCAATTTATGGTTTCTACATATTGATATGCATTATTGAGTACTTGTCATGCTTGCTTATAACGAATAACACCACACATCCTAAGAAAAATTGCTTGATTAATTGTACCTTGAATAAAAAATAGAGTTTCATTATCTTTCTATCATTTTTTTATACTTCATTTTTTGATGATCATTTAACACATTAAAATCTATTAGTTCTACATACCCTTGTATATATTCCCACAAATCTTTAAATTTGAGTAAGGATTACATTCTAGTAAACCAATATGGAAAATTGGTCCTTAGAGATGGGGACTAACATACTAGATATTTGGTTTAATGCCAAAGTTTATGTTGTAGGCACTTAAATGATGCTAAGTACAAATCTTCTCAAATTTAAAAATAAAAAATAAAAATAAAAATAGAAAACCTACTAGACATTGATATTTTCTGTCATATTTGCTATGAAAATAAATTCATGGTGACTAAAAGTTCAACATTTTTTTTTAAAAGATCTTTAGAAATAGATACTCCCATTAGCCCTTTAGAAATAGATACTCCCATTAGCCCTTTAAATAAAGAAGTAAATGTTCAGTCTAGGAATTCAACTAGCCTATAATTATTATAACATAAAGGAAGCCACTTTTCTTTAATATTCTTAAAAGAAATCAACCCTTTTAATTGGTTTCATGCTCAGGTCAAAAGCATTGTTTTTTTTTCTATAGTGTTTTTTTTTTTGTTTTTTTTTCTATAGTGTTTTTTTTTGGTATTGAAGAAAGCTCATAAAAATTACATACATTAACAGTAATGGAAAAATACTGCACAAGCTATACTGCATCACAGATATAACAAGTCTTAAGGAAGTAGCATCAACCAGTTCATATAGGCTGAATACACATAGCCAATAAACAAACCATAACCATAAATGCTGTATGTCTCTTTGCTTGAGAGACTTATCTTTTATCAGTTTTTCTAATCTCATTTCTTATGACACTTTCTATAAAAAATTGGAACCCTTCCCACATTATCAAATCAAAACAGAGAAGTCTATATTTTTGAAAAGAATTGCTTTAGACATGACATGGCAAAGGATATGAAGTTTACAGCTGCTCAACAATGATTATCTGGTGATTACGAAACAAAACAATAGGAGTTCCAAAAATAGATGACATCACGACACTATCATATTCACCAACAATCCAACTACAATTTAGAAAGTCAAATAAATAATTTAAAAGAACTGCAGAGTTAGTATATCCAATGAACTTAAAAAATTTGTCAAACATTGCTACTAAATATTTATAGTTGTCAAACATTTGACTTGAAACTTGGCTTTGGGCACAGTAAAGAAAATGAGACATGAAATTATTTCTGCTGAACAAGCAAAATCAACTTGCTTAATAAATTTTAAAGGATTTTCTCACTGTACTTAAATTTCAATGACAAACACATCTCTAGTGCATTTGTTTGACACGTTGTTTGACTTTGAAGCTTGAAGGTTTATTAGTGTTATGCATCACTATGATTACTCAAGATGATCTCAACGGGATTACAATAATGGCGTCCATTGTATTGTATTCTATTTTCTAATTTGCTTGATTAGTTGAAGGAGCATCTAAACAATGGTGTTTTATAGCATTGAATAGTAGATAACTGGACATTACAGAAGCATTTTAATAAAATATGAAGTGTAGATGCTAGTCAAAGGTAGTCAAAGGTAGATTGAAGTAGGTGAAACAATATGGGAGGATGCCTATCATACATAGCCCATTATATATATTCTGTTTAGGGGTGAAGGAAAACACAGGCCATTTTTCCGAATCTATCATATAAGCATCATGTTTAATTCAGCCACCGTATTTGATCCTTCTGAGGGTTCTTCGAAAAGGTTTCCAATTCCCGTTGTTCAGGAATTGGCATCTCAGAACCTTCAAAGCCTTCCTCAAAGATTTATCAGATCAGAGAAAGAGCGCCCAGATGACTTTCCTCTTCATCAAACGGACATCCCCATTATTGATATGGACATGTTTTCGAGCGATTCAGAATCCTGCAGGCAAAAAGAATTGGAAAAGCTTGGTATTGCGTGCCAGCAATGGGGATTTTTTCAAGTGGGTACAACAAATTTGATTGTAGATTAAGTAATAAACTAGCAATTGCCTGAAAATAGTAGTTTGCAAACAAGAAATTTGGCAGTTTTAAAGTAGGATTCTAAGTCTCCATTCCAAAGTGTTTGTTTGTAGTTTGTGCTAACATTGTGATTTTTGTAGTGCCCCGCCTTCTAGGACCTTTCTATATTGTGATTTTGGGGATGCATGTTTTTAGCATCCTACTCCCGTTTTATACTAACATAAGGGGTAGTTTCAGTGCCACATCTTGTATGTGTTTCTTATAAATGATCCATCTTATATTACTTCAAGAACCCATTTTTTTCCAATAAGAAAACCAGCAGAGGCCTTCACTTTTTATACAGAAGGATCTAAGAAAATGTCTCCTCAGAGTTTGGGAGTCGCTTGAGGATTCTTCTGGGAGTCGCTTGAGGATTCTTCGGGATATAGTTGATTTCTATGTGACATGACACACTAGTAATTCATAAGCAATTTCTATATTATGTTAGCTTCCAAATTTTCTATCCTCTTAACTGCTTTCTTTGCTAAGATGGTATGTGTGTCATTATGACAGGCTGTCAATCATGGAATTCCTGTGTCTCTGATGCAAAGAATGAAGGGAGTTGTGAAGGAATTCGTTCAGCTACCGTTGGAAGAAAAGCTCAAGTACGAAATAAAAGAGCTTGAAGGCTATGGCCAGACATTTGTAGCCTCAGATGACCAAATACTGGACTGGACAGATACCTTGTTTTTGACAACTCTACCTCCAGAGATTAGAAATATGAATTTTTGGCCAACAAAGCCAGCGGATTTCAGGTACCTAAACATTTTTTAATTCAGGCAGCAGTAATAAAATCCTGAGATCATATTCCATTTATATATGATTCTAGTAATTTAATTGTCATGATATACATATGGCGCTCTACAACTTAAAGGGCATACTCGTGTAATACTAATCATACTGAAAAATGAAAAACAGAGAGGATACATGGCTGCTGAGCTGATTGTATTATTATCGTAAGTGAAACACATCCAACAGATTTTAAAGTTAACATTGTAGATTATTCATATCGGGTAATTAAAAGTATTTATGAATCTTGACAGTGAGCCAAAATTAATGTAGTCTAACATCTTCTCGTAATTTAATTTTATTAAGCCCTTCTAAATGTGGTCTCACAATCATATATACCTGCCACTTTAGGTCTTATGACAATCCACTCAAGCTAACTGTCTGAATGTTCCTATTGTAGCTATTTCATGGGGAACCAGTCCCTGCAATTGCTGAATACATTAGGTAATGGCTCTTCTTGCTGGGTTGTCTCCCAACAAAGTGAACATGCTTAGATACCCATTTGTAATCACCACTGTTTTTATGAGTCTTCTAGCATCTGATTTTGCTCAACATAAACAATCGCAAGCTATTTTCTTCTTTTCTCTAACATGGTTAGCACTGAAGAGTTTGTCTTTTAAACTGCATGACAACTTTCTTTGTGTTTGAAGGATTTAACTGCACTGTTTTGATCTGTTGTTCTTCTTTGACTGCCACCATAGAATAGCCTCTTCAACATGATGAAGTTTAAATAAATGGTCTGCAGCAAACAGAACAAATAACCAAAAACAGAGTATCGAGAGCAACTTCAGATATTGAAATCCCTGAACAAAGCAGATATCTTATTATTATCTCCTTGAATCATTGACAAAATACAACATAGAAAAGAAAGAAAAACGTCTCGAGAACTGACAGAGTCACAGCCTCTGTTTCCTGTCTCCAATCCTATCACTAGCTTCCTCTATTCCCAACCCCTCCTTTAAATTAACAAAAACCTCTCCTTCAAAATAGCTCCCAGTTAAGCCGGCAACTATCCACAAGACCACTACCCAAACCCCAAAAAGGAACAAGCCAAAATTGTGCAGTGACGGAGACAGCAACCCAAAAAAATAGAAAGCTAAAAATAATTATTCGTCTGCTCCACTGTCAGATCCTGGAAAATGGCTACTGAGGATATGCTCCGCATCATCCTACCCTCCTTTGAAAAGTTCGAATCTCTTGGTTCTTGTCTATTATACTTCATCAAATCAGCTTCAGTGATCCATGAATTTTCTACTTGTCGAAATAAAGCTTATATGACCTGGATCACGTTTCCACCAATTTGGTATCTAGAACGTGTTCAAACTGCTCCATTTTCTTCTTTGGCAACTGTTTACTCTAGAGGTTGTTGTCCTTCTTATTGTGCTCATCTTCCATCTTATCTTTCGTAGTTTCAGCTGAATATGAATAATGGTCAGCAACATTAGAGATAGGACTGATGTCAGATCCTCAGGCAAATGAATTTGGTGGGCATTGTCATTTATTCCCTTTATAATTTTGCAAGGTCCAATCTTCTTGGGCTTCAATTTGTTGTAGATTATTGGAGATACCTTTCCATGCATAGATGAATTATGACTGTTTCTCCCTCTTGAAAGACCTCCTCTCCTATCCAAATCAGCTCTCTTCTTATATTGTTTAAACGTGGACTCCAACTAGAGCCTAACATGCTGATGTTTATCTTGGATATGCTCTAAAAAATCTATAGCATTTTTTATTGTTATGTGGGCTTATGGAAAATCAACCAAGTCCACACCTCTCTTAGATTCTCTAAAAAATTCTTTACACCCCACTGTGGTCAAAGACAAATCTTTTACCTCATCCTCTCTTCTCATTCAGATGGTTTCAATACATGGAGTTTACCCCCTTGCTGAACTCATACGTGATTTCTCTGCCATGGTTACATTTTTGTCATATAACCAAGGTATTCTCAATAATAGGTGACAAACATACATTGGTACTATATCACACAACACTCTATCCTCCTAAGGACCAGTTTTGAAGTCAACTAGACAATATTGGTAAACAAGCACACTATGATCCTTCTTTAACCAATAAATTTTCTAAGGATTCAGCTTCAGAAGACATCAACTGTAATTTTTGCACCATTTCTGTACTTACCAGGTTATCAGTGGATCCTCCATCCACAATTACTTTGCACACCTTGCCTTTTCAATGGCACTGCATTCAAAGCATGCTATTCCTTCTCTAGTCAACTGTAGGAGTTTCTTTGTCACCAACAAGCAAAGTTCTGTTCAACATCAAGTTCACACCTATTTCTGTTTCAACTTCTTCTCTCAAGGGCTTTCCTCCTTTTCCTTGGATCACCATTGCTCTCTTGCGGGTTTTGAGGGCATTCTACAACTTTATGGGTTTCACTACAAATGAAGCATTTCAAAGGTTTCCATCCTTCGGATAATTGTTGTTCCCATCCTCTACCTCTAAAGCCACCCCTCCCTTGTTAATTTACCTTCACATTACCTTCTGTGTTCTTCATTAGCCATTATGGAGGAACTTCTCTACCTCTATCTGAACCGCTGCCACCTCTTTTGTTTGTCACTTTGGCAATCCTATTAAATTTCTTATGCTTTCAAGGCTATTTGATATGCCTCATCCACAATATTCACTTTGAGTAAGGCTAATTGATTCTGGAGTTGGAATTGAAGGCCATTAATGTACCTAGCTCCTGCATGCTCTTCATCTTCTCCCAAATTAGTCCTAATTTGCAACCTCAAAAATTGCTCAGTATAAGATGATATTGTCAACTCTCTCTGCTACATATTTTGAAACTCTTTAAAGAGTTTTTGCTGATAGTCTAAGGGTATGAACTTAGTTTTCAATTATTTTAGCATCCTTGGCCAAAGTCTGATTTTCTCTTTTCCTTGTCTTTTACTAGTTTTTTGAAGATTCTCAGACCATAGAGCGGCATGAGACTTCAGTTTGGATGATGCAGCTTTGACCCTATGGGGATCAGATTCTTCAATCCCTTCCATGTCAAAAAGTTTTTCTAATTCCTGGATCCAGTCTAAGAACACTTATGGATTTAACTCACCTTTAAAATCAGGGACTTCAACCTCAACTTTAGTTCCCTGTTTGCTAAAACCTCAATAAGTCTTTCCCCATTGACCCCTCTTGATCTTCTGGTTCTTCCTCACAATATTCACACGATAGTCTGTGTAAAAGGGCCTGCAGCCTCTTGAGCACTTCATCCAATACATTGTCTTGCCCTCTAGCATTTCTCCAACCTCTTCTACCCCAGGTTCCTCCCTGGGTAATGGAAGGTGCTCGAATACCAAAATGACGCAGCTCAAATCAATGATGAGATAGATTAATCTGTAGCAAACAAAACAAATAACCAAGAACAGAATACAGAGAGCAACTTCAGATATTGAAATCCTTGAACAAATGTCATGTCCCTGCTATGACAGACAGATCGTAGCCTTAATAGATGACATTAGGGCTATAAATAAATGGAAATGCAAAGAAGGGGCATCATATAAATAACCTTAGGCAGCATAATTAATGGAAATTCAATAAATAGCAACAATCTTTTAAGTAGGGCCGATCTGATTAAGAATAAAGCGATTTATAGAGGGCAGTGTGGGAACTAGTTATATAAACCACCATGCACATAAGGGCCGACTGGGATTAAATAGGTTATTTTATAGGGCCAACTTGAAGAGTTGTGTCCCTTTCTAGATGAAGAGATGCAATTCCCTCCATTGAAAGATATAAAAGGGAAGACATTTCATTGGAGAAAAGGGGCAGATAAGGGGAAAATAAAGGAAGGATCTAGCAGCAAAAACTAATTAAACTATAGCAGAGATCTTGCTCTTTTTCATTTACAATTTTCTTGATCTTCTCAAGCATTGAGTCTATGTCATCATAGACCTCTCCCAGGCAAGGCCTATTCATGTCAGTGTAGCGAAGCAGACTCATAATGGGCATGGTGAACTTAAGGAGATACTCCACACGTTCCCACCATGAGTCATCCAATATCCTTTGCTTTATTTTGGTTGCCCTCTCAGTGTTGCTTTGCCTCTATATAGACCAATTATTGTTGATTACCATATTGCAAAATGCATTTTTCACTTGCACAAGTCGTCTCAAGATGATTAAGTTTGATGCAAAAACGGGTTTCAGCAACCTGTAACATAAATTAGAGCAAAAAAATACAACTATTAGAGACATACTTTAAACAAGAATACACATTATACAATCAAATTAAGAAAATCAGAAATTGTAAAATACTAATTTTATTTTTTTTAATTAAATTACTACTTCAAGTTCAAGTTCACTTACCTTCAATAGCTCCAAATGTGAGAGTAATCTGAGAATTCCTTGAGTCATGTGGTGGTTTGTGATGAACATTTAGATGTCCTCAGCCTCTTCATACACTTTTTTGATCCACCCAATTTTGTTCCCAATCTTTTGTAGCATAAGATTGAGTGAATGGACCACACAAGGTGTCCAAAAGATATGTTAATATCGCACTTCAACAAACAAACCAGCAGGTCTACAATCCTTTGCGTTGTCTGTTATGACTTGGATATCATTTTTAGGTCCCACTTTTTCATTGATAGAGATGAGAATATTAGCAATAAATGGCCCATCTTTTACTTGCCCCTCACAATCCACGGTTTCAAAAGCATTGCCCTTTTAGAGGACACTGCCATGACATTGATCAAGGGACAATTTCTTGCATCTTTCCACCCATCTGAAACAATTGATACCCCTGTCTCAATCCATGAATCCCTTATGTGCTTCAATGCATCGTCAACCCCCTTGACCTCTTTATCCAACAATGTGGTTTGTACTCTCTCATAACCGGGGCCCTTATACCCTCTTGGAGCTTCATTGGCACTTTTCAACATCTTCTGCGAGTATGGGGAGCGAACAACACTAAAAGGCAGCCCATTTGCATATAAGCATCTTGCCACGTCAATGTTGGCAATTTCCCTACTCTCATTTTGAAATGCAGTTTCTAGTGGTCCCTTTCTTTTGTGTGTAATGGGTGCTTCAATTTCAGTATCAGGGTCAGCTGAGGTAGTATAAAAGGGGTGGTCTTCTATCACAATATTTGTAGAGGGGGGTTGCATTCCCTTTGCTTTTTTAGCTTTACTTGACATGGCTGTGTTTTGTCTACGTGCTTCTCTCTCTTTTGTTGCTTCATGCTCCGCAATATATCTTAATACTGTTTCATTTGGTATAGGTGCATTTTTTTTTCCAGGGCATTTCGTGACTCCTCTTCCACGGAATCCACACAAATGGCCTACCACCCAATAATATGAACTATTCCTTTCTACATCACAACCCCGATATTTCCGACAGAATGCACCACCTCTTGGAAGGGCTCTTACAATATCAACATACTTCCACAAAGGAGAATCAGATTGGGGTTCTACCTTTGTTCAGTATTGCCTATGGAGGAAGAGGTAGATGCCATTGTAGTTCCTTTTCCTATGGCAAGAAATTGTATACATATTCAATATAAAAGCAAGAGAATGAAAAATTCTAAAAAAAAGTAGGTAGATCTTATGGACAATGAAAGCGACTCAGAGAAATGGAAAAAAATAAAAAACTTAAACAAAAACAAAAGCAAATGGAACAAGAACTTGCTTTTTTCACTCATTGTAAGCTTGCAAAGGTGTAGGAATGAGGCACAAACACTTGAAGAAGACTCACAAATCAATCTTCCAACTCCTTGCACAACCAAACTCTTTCTCAACCACCTGTTTGCTCCAGCTCAAGACAAAATAACGTATTTGCACACCACAAATGAGAATTAGAAGTCAACATAAGCCTTTCAAATCCACTTTTTAGGGTTGTGGATGTCAAAAAACTATAAAATTTGCAAAAAACTCCAACTTGGCCACCGTCCGCGAGCCCAAGTTCGTGACAATTCGATGTTAGTTCGTCGTTTTTGGGGGTGGTCCGCCCAGGTCCGACCGGCCTGTGGTCTGGTTCAAACCATACCTGTGTGGAGCAGACCCTGTCCAGACCCACAGGCAGACTGGACTAGTGCCACAGACCAGCTCGAACTTTGGTTGGTCCGGAGGCCTGTTTGGATTAACTGAACATCCTAGTAATTTATTAAAATTAGAATACATGTTTTTCATTTTCAGTTAATTAATAAATACAGTCAGATGTGCATCCTAATGTTCGAATAGACATCACCCTGGCTGAGATATATATTGCAAACATGATCTGCAATCAAATGGTATATGACCTTGTTATTAGGGAAATGCACAGAAAAACAGCATCACTGACCACAATATCAGCAACAACTTGGACAGCATACTCAACAGCCATATACACAGTACCATTCACAACCAGCACAAGTTTACATGCAGTCACAAATTTCACAGACCTAGATTTGAAGGGCTCTCATACCATTGAAAAAAATAATTACAGAGAGACATAGAGAGATTACATGGCTGCTGATTGGAGTTGAAGAGTGGTGCTCACTGTATTCTTATTTGTAAGTAAAATACATCCAACTGATTTTACAGTTAACATTATCCATCTTGCAAATTATTGATATCAGAAACTATTTTTGAATGTTGACAGTGAGCAGCGGTATTGGCTTGGTCTGCAGTGACCAACCTAAAAATTATTTATTCTAGCACATGCCATCTCAAAATGTGTCGCTGAGAAAAATTTGAAGCACTTTACAATTGATTGGTAATGTGTAAATTGTCAAATTAAATTTTAGGCTCACCACAACACTTATTTCAGAAATCTGCATCTAACATTTATCATCAGTAGACTTCCTAGATAAAATCTCTACAGAGTCTGCCATCCGATGTTAAAAAGCTCCCTAAATTATTTCAGATGTTGAGAGTTTTATTTAAACTGGTGCTGAAAACTAACCTGTGGAAGACTTTAACTGGATGAAACACGGCTTTCATTCTGTTTCTTTATCTAAAAGACATTAGAGAGCTACAAGTGGTTAAGAGTTGAAGAGCTAAAGAAGCCAAAGTGTATAAGAGAGAAACGTCCAAAGAGGACTTCTACATCCATTGCCCTTCTCGAGCTGTGAAGGAGACAATACCAGGCGTGAATCTTTAAAGCTGAAGAAGCCCCAATCTATTAAGCCTGAGAAAAGACTCTATCAAGTCAAAGCTTGTTGGCATGGTTATGCCAGATTTTGATGAACCCTCAGATATTGATGGTGATGATGATTCTATTGAAGACGAGGAACTTATCTTATTTTGAAGAGGGCAACAGTTTGAATACAGAGAAGGATGCAGTAAAGAATAGTTAGATATTCAATAGTCTAAGGTGCTTGTGGATCGGAGAAACTATATCTTATTGAGGTTATGAAACATGCATGTGAGAATTGGTGTCCAATAGTTCAAGGGAGATCGAAAATCTGGAATTTCAGAGTAATGAGACATTGCATGTGCAAATAGTGTCAAATGATGTTGGGAACTTAGATGATAGCTAGGTGACTATAGTTGGGGAGCAGCTTGAAGTGTCTTCCTAGTCCAAGAACTGTTTTTAAAGGACAGCTTCTACATAATGTACTATTTTTTAAATTTTGGATAATCAGATTATGCTATGTAAATATATGTTAGGAGTCCATCAAAACTATGTTATTTTTTAAGGGGGAGTGTTATAATAAGTAATAAAAGAATTACGTTTCTTTTGTTAAGCATCGAATATTTGTCGATAACAATTGTTGAAAGTCCTCGTTGTCACTAGATCCTATTTGTTGTCAAAACTTTTAGTTTCTGTCATTTCTATGATTCTGTCACCGTAATTATAGGATTTTGTTAAAGTAACCACATATTTGTATTCTCCATTGAAGTCAATGGTAACTATATATTTGTACTCTCCATTGATGAATAATAAGCTGTGATTGGGTTTGCAGCTCTATTCTGCTCTGATCCTTCTGTATTCTTTATTTAGACACTGTCTTCCATTAATGTGTCTTTTTGGCTTCTTAGCTCATTAACACAATTGGGCTTTACATCAGTCTCATGCTTAGCTGTTCCTTCCTTCTTTCCAATGTTCCACACAAGGAATAAAATCAAATTCAAGCAAATATCATTGGCCATTTTGTTAATCTCATGTTCATAAAATGATCTTTCCCCTCTTTTGCTGTACTAGGTCTCTGATGGCTATAGGTATGTGAAGGATATCCACATTTGCAATTTCCTTTTTTTCCCTCCATTTCAAAATAATTTGTTGTTAAAGTAGCATATTTTCATTCATCAGACTTTTATCTTTTCCATTTTTTGATCTGACTGCGCTGCCTATTTGCTGCAGAGAAACAGTGGATCAATATGCAGTTGAAATTCAAAAGCTTGGCAAAATAATTCTTTCCCTTTTATCAGAGAAAGTTGGGCTAAAAACAGACCGTTTGATTAACATGTGTGGGAAAACGGGACAGACAATGCGAATGAATTACTACCCACCCTGTCCAAAACCAGATCTTGTTTTAGGCTTAAGCCCTCATTCAGACGCAAGTGGTTTGACATTGTTGCTACAGGATGATGAAACAGTGGGGCTACATATATGTAAAGATGACAAATGGATTCCTATTCAACCCATTCCAGGTGCCCTGGTTATCAATATCGGGGACATGGTTGAGGTAATGATGAATTTTAAGAGTCTTCATGCAGAAACAATATGTAGGACCTATCAAACTATACTAACATGTTTCAAAGATCGTTTATATAGGTGCATAAAATTGAACATTTTCATCCAATCTATGAATGATTGTCTCAATTTAAGATTTCATGTAGTGAACAAAACTCTTTTCTCTCCATTCTTGATGATGTATTACATGGGTTTGTTCAATAGGGATTAATGTTTGATGCCACCTTATTGATATCAAATCTAAGTTTTGTTTTTGTGTTTCAATTTAGGTGATAAGCAATGGAATATATAAGAGCATTGAGCACAGAGTGGTCACAAGCATGGACAGAGATCGAATCTCCATTGCCATGTTTTATAGTCCAAGTGGAGAATGTGAGGTGGGTCCTGCCCCTGAGTTAATAGATGAATTGCATCCTTGTCAATACAGAACATTCATTCGTAAAGATTATATGCGGCGTTATTTTTCCAGCAAACTTGATAGGAAGGCAAGCATTGAATTTACCAAAATCAAGTGATTAGAGATTGTTCAATAGGCTACGTTAACTAGTTAGGACCTAGGGTGGCTTGCTAAGAAAAACCCACATTCTATTCGATCATCTTGTGTTTGCTATCTTCCTGTCATGCGCTTGCTTGTGCTTTTAATGTAAGGAGGCGGCCAGTATTCTAATACACTACAGGATGAACTAAAATTGATTTGATCTGAATTCTGACATTGGTATGAATGATATATTAATTGGAAGAACACGAAGTGACTCTTGGATTTTCATGAAGTGTAATTGTTGTCTTAAATTAAAAGTTGAAGGTTCTAAAAGAGATGAAATTGTGCTTTAGATGGTTAGGGTAAAATGTATATTCCTTTTATCTTCTGGATCTTAATCAAAGAGGCATCAATTTAGACTTGTATTTTTTTTTGAATTGGACTGTGAAATGATTTAGGTTTGAGATGAAATCTTCTATTCAAAAAATTAAAAGTTAATATTACTTTGGATGTTGTTTACTAATTCAACTAAATGGGGTCTATGTATGTTCTCTTAATGGATACTACCAAGAATATTTAGTAGTCTTTTATAGAGAGATTATATTATAATTATCTCCATAACTAGATTTCAAGTTTTCTTACATATTTCAACCAGCATTGGTTATTATTTATATAAAAATGTTCTTTATATATAACTATAAATTTATGTTAGTATTCTTAATAAAAGCACAAGTATACAAGCCTTCAAAAATATGACATGTATCTTGACAGTCTTTGGAACTTATATGCTATCCTCCACAACATGTGCATCTTGCATGCAACACTAGGTGTTATCACGTGTCAACACACATTTGTTCATTATGCATTGCTATTCCTTGATTAATCACGCACCACCATACTACACTTTGCCTAGCCACACACAAACACCTAGTAACATTGAGTGATTTGTACATGTGAACTTCTCTAGCCATGAAATATAAGGAATCTCAATTAATAGGTAGTTGGAAGGTTAGTGGTTTAAGAAAAATAATTAAATTTCTAGTTTGTAACCATAATATAATGTGCATATCCATTCATCTCTTCGCATGGGAAGGAGAATAGATAATTGAATAGTTGTAGGCAAACCAACTTGATTGGTTCATCCCTTTAGGGTAGCAAAATCCTTTATTCCTTGTTGCACTATCTTTAACATCTATCGTGCCCTATTTATTTATGATTGTGAATAGAAGTAGTAAACATATTTGATAAATTCTCCCACTTACATATCTTAAGCGTGTGTTAGTTTATTGTTCCTTTATTTTCTTATGTATAATCTATGAACTTATCTTTCTCAAGTCTAGTTTGTCCTTTGGACGACTTGACATCTAGCTTATTGGTATGAAAATTGTATTCTCATGTGCTAATACAAACATGTATATAACTTGGCCATGTTGTATGCTAAGTTCATATTGAGTTACTAGATGAATGTCGCAACAAAAGTAAAATTGAAAATACAAAACAAAACAAAATGTCTTCGAACATTCAAAGAATGATGAATAGAGCTCTTGAAGTATAGTGGGCCAATAATTCTTTGAACAATTCTATAAACTAATGGCAACATGAGCCAATTCTATAACACAATAAACAACTTATTTTGGCACAACTCCAAAGCGCATTAAAATACAAGTCAACTTGGGCATTCTAACATGTGAAGGAAAAATTGGTGCCATAATATTGGGTAACTAGATATGATAATTGGTACTGCATTTTATTGTTAATCACTTTATACTTGTAGAGAAAATTTATCTCCTGTACCATTGAAGATATCTATTTCAGTGTCTAACTAGTGGGATATGCTTAGTATATAGCTTGATAGAGACTATGATATGATTCAAACATGAGATTCCTTTGTTAATGCTTTGCAAGAAAATAGTAGAACCCCTTAAATGTAATGCCCCATCCGAAGGACCAAGGAAAAACCTAATAGAATAATTTTTTAAACACAATAACCAAAGCATAAAAGACGTGACATAACATGTTGCACGTGCACTACAATGTGCACACAAGCATTGTGTGTGATGCAACAAGACAATGACAATAAGAATGAATTCACCACTACATAAGCAAGGAGGTGCTAGTTGAAGATTAAACAATCATGACACACTCCACCAAAATTATTCGATGAGATAGGGAACAACACCCAATGATGATAGGGCATTAACCCACAATCAAGTTATCTCACAACACCACACGGATAGAATTAGGCAACATCATCCTCCAATCTATTTAGCAAGACCAAAGATTATCCTCAAATACAAGGGTCAACTTGTGTAAGAGGTTGCTTAAATATGAGACCTTACTTCCTTTCAACCTCGTTGGTCCTCTATGGTTAAGGGTTTTGCTTAACACATTCCCCATAGATGAAAAGAGTTAAGGTGAAAGCCCAACCTCTGACCTCTAACACATTAATGATCAAGGTTGTTGAACATTTCTGGATGTTGAGAGGGGGAGTGTATCACCATATACCAAACTTAACTTTAAAAAAAAAAAAAAAAAACTAATCAAAGTGAAAGATGTAACAATTAATACACACTTGAATACCAAAATTACATAGAAAACCTAATATGAGAAAAACCATGGTAAGAATATACTCACTATATGAATAACTTACAATATTTATTTAGGCACACAACCAAGGAAGCACCATTGACCAAATTTCAAAAATCTGAAAACACAAAAGATTTTCGCCAAATTTTGAGCATCTATTCGTCATGATCTACATATTTTGTAGTCGAAAACCACAAAAAAAATTGCAAAAAATTAACTGTATTTTTATGAATTTGAAATATTTTTTTTGACATTTTTTTGTCTTCAATACATTCTGTATAGAACTTAACCAACCTCTTTTAACCATCCTTGAACATGAATGGAAGTCACTTCTCTTGAGATGGGACTACACCCCATAATATATAACATGTTGGAAGGAAGAACTGAAGATGGGCGTGCCAAATTTGGGGGCAAAATTCATAAATATTTATCTTCAAGGCTATGGAAAAAGGAGAGGGGTGAGAGGTTTTGAACCGCGTGGATGTGAGCAGCAGGGCTCGGGCAAGAGGAAGGGAAGAAGAGTAGGGATAGAATGAAAGGGGAGGCTGGGAAGGCTGCACCATTTAGGAGATTGAGGTGAGCAGTTTGGGCGGCCTGACTAGCAAGTTTGTGGAATGTGGTTTTACACTTACTAATTGCATTTGCTTGGAAGTTTCTAAAGCTTTTCATCAAGTCCATTTTGTGCAAATCCAACAATCGTTGCAATCCTTGAAACCTCATTTCTTTCAGGGATACTGTCGTCCCTAGTCTATGCTTCCATGTTTTTGCATATATCTTTATGAGGGTACCTGAAACTGTAACATTTGACAGAAATATCATTCTCATTCTTTGTTGATGGATGTCCATAGCCGGTCCCAAAGCTCTCATTTTACACAGGTTTGGGAGGACGCTGGCGAAAAATCTGGTTTTATGCCTATCAATTGCATTTTTGGAATGTTTCTAAAGTGTCTTCACCAAATCCATTTTTTGCATACCCTTCAACCATTGTCCATTGTGTTCTATGAGGTGACATCTCTTTGAGGCATCCTGTCAAATGATTCAAGTTGGGAGTAAACTGGTAAAGAATCTGACGTTTCACTCGCCAAATTTGCAATTGATGGAGATTTTCTTAAAAAATCCTTTTACCAAATTCATTGCAATCACTGCATTCTATGAGATGAAATCCTTGTGAGGTATCTTGTAGAACAATCCACGTGCCTTGTTTGTGCTTTCGCCATTGTATACAAACCTGGGCGAAATTCCCCTTCCTTATGTTAGGATAGATTTTAATACCATATTCCAAAGCTCCACTTTTGGCATAGACAGAGAGGATGCAGGCTAAAATATGTGGAGCTTTGGAACATGGTATTTTAATATCATATTCTAAAGTTCCACTTTTGGCATAGACAGAGAGGATGCAGGCTAAAATATGTGGAGTTTTGGAATATGGTATTAAAATCTTTTAGGTCTACGCCAAATCTCCACTTTTGGTATTAAACTCTATACCTTTGAGCATTCATCGCGTCCGACTGCATTTTCTAACTCCTCTTCAACAAATTCAGTATGAGCATATCTGCAATCATTGTTGTCAATGATACTATTATATTAGGGCTTCACTTCTAATGTCCTTCCTAAGGATAAGTACATTTCTCTCTAATTCTTTTTAAGGATTTCTCTCTAATTCTTTTTAAGGATATATGTAATTTTAATTTACTCAAGTCAAACAAAGTACATTCATATTTTTTCTTGAATAGTGTTTTAAGTGAAGTTGTGTATAGAATACAAGCGCCCGAGCTTGTATTCTATATAGTTGTATTTGTTTAAAAGATTTTAAGACCCTTTATTTTAATCAAGGCATATATTTGATGGTAAGATGTAATGCTTTTATAATATAACAATTAGGATATGTATATAATGATCTCATGTCAAGCAAAGTATGGTAAACTCAATGCTAAAATAATCAGATGTACCTTCATGATGATTACATGAAGTCACTTACAACTAATCAATGAGGTCTTAGTCAATATAAATGGCAAGTGTCAACATTATCTAGACCACATATAAACTAATATAAGAGTATTGGCCCGCACCATAAATGTAAGTAAGATTATTGGGTAAATAATAATATTATTATATTATTGAATACATATATATTCATATAATGATATAGAGGATATAGTATCACTCATTGGTCTCAAGTATGACTCAAACATTGATTATGTATAAGACAAGTTGTTATTGCCAATAAAGTGGTAAGGATAATTGCTCCTTTTAAATATAACTTTAGTAACATCTTACTACTCAATGCAATGAAATAAAGTGCCAAGTTTGAATCTGATATTTGAAAATCAATATAAACTTGTTATGCACTTAAACTAGTCCAAGAGGAGGGAATTTATTTGTATTTAAACACTCAAATAAGATGAAAGTGTTTAGAATTGCCACACTGGGGAATGGTGTTAGAGTAAGATAGTAATTAACAAAGTCTAAGTTATATGATGTCGATATGAGACAAAAGGATATCAATTTTTAGAAAACCAAAGTGTATGGATGATGTCTTTATTTAATAGAGTTATAACCACATGGTATTAAACATATTATAAATATTCTAACTTTTATTATTGGTAATCCACTTTGCATTGAGGGTAAAGGCCTAATGGGACTATCTAATGTCTGTCAATCTCTTAACATGAGAACCTTGATATGGAAATAATGTTGTCTTTCATTGCATATCATTGAGTACTAATAGTATTTGGGAATCTGTTCAAAGGAATCCTAATAATTAACAATGAAATTTGAATTTTATTTAGTAAGATTGGATATGGATTGGGTATTATCGTAAGTTGAGCTAAATATATATGTGGCCCTCTACCTTATTAGCCTCAACATAAGATGAGACAATAGTTATCATATGCATTATAATTAATAAATGTAGCATCTCATCCCTTGTGGGAAACTCTAATGAAAGGGTACTCCTACATCAGGGAATGTATAGTTGGCAACCCATTCGAATTGGAAATTTAATAAACATAATTATGTTGATCAACACTATATACCATATATTTAATCACAAGACCTGATATCTTCAACGCTTATTAAATATATGATGTGTGTGTGTGTGTGTGTGTGTGTGTGTGTGTGTGTGTGTGTGTGTGTGTGATGATATAATTAAGGTAATTTTGTGATGAGTAATAAGCCTAACCCTTATGTCAATACGAGGAAATGTTGGTAATGAGAATCTGTGTATAGGTATCCTTGAGAGACCTTTGGAGGAAAACTATGTATAACTTTGACCCGCTTGGAAGCGGAAAAATAGGTGGCACATGCATGAAGGATACCCTTGTGATCTCAAGTCCATAGGAGAGGGTCTAGGGGGGATAGATCTAGGGATTGGAGTTATTCCATACTTGTTTGACCTTTCCTCTTTAGTAGGATTTGAATGATGTTGAAATAGGTTGTAATGGTTATGAATGAGTTTAGAAAATTTAATAAGTGTATGCAATGAAAATCTCTGCAGCTGCACAACAAGTCAAAACATGCAAACACAAGATATACTAATAAATCAAAGCATGTAAAGAACTTGAAACACAACTAAATTTTCACTACAACCTCTGATGAGCTAAAACAAGTGCACCCAA
>MU224899.1:1644926-1669488 GCA_018584345.1 Thuja plicata
AAAATTAAATAAATAGTCGAATATAACAAATATAGTTAATCTATAAGAATTAACTATATTGTTATAGGCAATATTAATTAAATTAATATAGAAATGAAAAAGGACAATTTAGGGTGTCTACAATAAGTTATATTTAATACATAATTTTATTTGAATAGAAAGAGAGAGGAAATGGATTGGGTTGACTATTTTATAGTCAGTGTCTATAGGGTAAGCGCAAGAAGTTGAGTCCGCTTTTAGAGGAATGTTTTGCGCATGAAACCCACTTTTGGAAAAAAAGATGTTTTCTAAAGAATTTTTCCACCAAATTAAAACCCATTTTAGATATGATTACATATGTTATAAATAAATAATTTATTTTTAAATTGGAGATTTTTTTAAATTTTTAAATAATTTCTAATAAAACAACTCAATAAGCATGAAATAACAGGTTTCCTTATTTTTTATAACACTAATTTATCTTCATATTTTTGGAAATAATAAATTATAAGACATCAAACTAGAGACAATTCTTTTCACTTTGAAAAAAGAAAAACTCAAAAATGATGAGTTTAGGTCAACTTATGTTTGTTGTACATGAGGGGTTTTCAAAATAAAAATTACGCCCAATAAAAAATAGTAGAAAAAAATATATTCAGTAAAAAATTATAAAAAATATGCTCATTAATCTTGAGTGTCTTAAAAGTGATATTCCAAAAGGATTCAAAAAATACTTTCATTTAGGTCAAATTATGGTTGTCGTACACAGACATGGAAAATCAGAAAAGGGTGATTTTTAAATAGTTATTTTTGGAAACACCTAGTGAAATCCAATTTTTATTATCTGGGTATTAATATAAATTGCATATTGGGAAGCTAGACTTTGAGTACTATATTTCATATTACTGACTTTTCTTAAGATTCAATCTTTAAATGCTTCAAATTTTTTTATCAATTGGGATAAATTTTGAAAAACATGGAAAAGAGTTCCACTTTTTGGCCAAAAGTGGACTCAACTTCTTGCTGGCACCCTACATAATGTTACATGTCAAGTCGAAGCCATAATGAATTGGTTTTAATTGTTATGTGTTTGAGATATTTAATCCTAGACTTATAAGAATTTGTGTATGACCTTCTAGATCATTCATCTATGATCTACTTGTTATGAATTAGGAACCTCTTCCAATTATAATGCTAAGCTAAGTACAGGAGATGAATTTTAAGACAATAGATGGAGTTTGGACCCTATGAGGGCATAGGTAGAGGTTTTGTATTTCTCTAGCACTTAGACTATTGCTCTCTATCTGAGGTGATCACCAAAGGATAAATCCTATGACCTGTTTAATACAATCTTATCTACTTAAGATTAATAGAAGTCCAGGAGCGTTCTATGCCAATAAACTGTAAAATGTACCACCTAGCTAGCGGATGGTTATCGTTGGTTGTATGTAGGCAAGGGATACTTGCATTGATCCATGAATTAGATTGATTCCACCAAGAACATGTGGCCTGGGGGCCAACTACATGTTGATGATGGATGTCCTAATTTCTTAGCTATTTGATGGACTATAGGGAAGAAAATTTCTAATAATGAATAGGTAGGTGATAATCGGACCAACCTTATAATATGTTTTTGGTATATCATGATGTGGAAATGGTGTACTTCACCCTATTGCGTTGAGAGCAAACCCACTGTGTAGTATGAGATGCTCCAAATCCTCTACCCAAGTATTTACAGGTGGAAAAGACCAAGGAAAGGAATGAGACCCATGGTGTAGTACACAAGACACTAACATTCTCTCTCTTTGGGATGCACTATGGATGAGGATGGTTAGCCATTGTTTATGAACCAATCACTATTTTATTTGTGATGCTTGTGTGAGCCAGTAACTATCGTATTTGTGATGCATTTTGGAGCTACTCACCATGTATGTGATGTATGGAAAGGCTAGTCTTCCTGTGTGCTTGTGATGTGTATGAGATAGTCTTTATATATGTGACGTAGGCTTGAGATAATCATTGTGTGTATGATTTGTGATATGATTTTCATGTTGTTAGCAATAATAGTCCACCAACATAACTGAGAGGGGGGTGAATCAGTTCTGAGCCAAATAAATTAAACTTTAAACTTTATAAACCAATTACTCAATGCAAATCTGAACACATCAAATGTAACATCATAACACAAGAAATTGTTGTCGAGGAAACCCTGTTAAGGGAAAACCCAGCAGGAATTAGTACCCATAAATAATGCACTGAAAGTATTGTATCCCTGTTAGGAGATTTAATCTTGTTAGGAGTTGATTATTACATATATTACATAGTCCCTATTAAAGGACAGACCCTGTTAGGAGTCAAGAGAAACAAGAGGCTCACTACCTAGGCACACTACCCAAATGTGAAGGTTAAATCTACCTTCTGGACTCACTGTCTGAAATACAGATATAGGAGTAACAATAACCAGTGAACTAACTGATAGCAACTTGCTTTGCTTAAATAGTTATAATCAAGCTCATCAAAATCACTGCCTCTTCTCCACAATCAACAGATTTCACATATACAAGCTTGCATCTTTCACATTCCACAACCACACTTATCTCATCAAGAAACAACTCTTCTTTATACAAGTTCACAATAAATAATTAGGTCAGTTTGCTAAGACTTCCCCATTGTACACATAATTATATAGACCCTTGCTATGATACACACGATACCTTATAAAAGTAAACATCAATTACAAATCATCAATTATACTCCAAGATCCGTAATCCATGCTCACCATCCTCTAAATATGTTTTATCACAGTAGTCAACCATAAATAGATCTTCGTAAGATCACACACTTCAGCTGACATCACCAAGAACACAGCGACCCAAAAATCACAAGTAACATTCTCCAACATTTCTTCTACCACACCTTAAGCTTACAAATCATGACTTGTGCTCGCATCCAAGTAATCTCTAAAACTCAGAGACCAACTCAGTCACTATTATGTACCCATTCTTCACCAAAACAACTCTAACTTATGCCAACAATAAGATCAAGCCAAGTAACCTTAGATATAAGATCACTTCTCATCCCTTTATACATCTCCATGCTCTCATGCTTTGAAATCCTATACAGTGTCCGTACACTCTTGCCAATCTTCCCTATACCAATCATTTCCAGTCTGTTTGAGAATTCAATTGAAACATATGTTGACATCAATGAAAAAACATGAATGTCAACACCTCTCACATAACCAATTCCAACAATCTCCCCCTTTGGAATTGATGGAAACATATGAGAAAATCCATCAACCCAAACAATATCCTTGTCAATACAATCTTCTCAATATCCTCTTCATAGCTCCCCCTAAAACTATAGGTATTTTCTACTTCTATCACTCCCCCTTTGACATCAATGGAAAAGGGTGCCATAAATATCTTCCTTCTCTAACCATCCCACCTCTGCAAGGTGTATCTTTTTCAAATATTTATGCCTTCAACAACCATGTGCTTGATCACCTAAATATGTTCTGATATATTATGTGATCACTCCTCTTAAGGAGTGCATCCAAGCATCAAGTCCAGTGATTGATATAGCTCTGATAGCTACTTGACTGATGCATTTTTGTATCATTTAGTTTTTTCAAGGAGGGGTTCCCACCCCAAGCATACCTATGAGATACTTAAAGGCATCTTTTGGCAAAGGTTTTGTAAATATATCTTCTATTTGCTCCTTTGTACTTATGTACTCCAATTTGACTTCTTTTTCTGCAACCTTGTCTCTCAAAAAGTGATTTGATTGAAATGTGTTTGGTCATTGAATGCATAACACAATTCTTTGGCATGTTCACTGTTCTTGTATTATACTAGTGTATAACCACTGGTTCTTCAAAATTAATCCCAATATCCTTCAACATATGCTTCATCCAAACAATTTGTGTACAATTTATAGCAGCAACAACATACTCTAATTCAAAAGTAGACTAAAATATACAATCCTACTTCTTACTTAGTCATGAAACCAACCTCTTTCTAAGGAAAAATGCACCACCATCTATGCTCTTTCTGTCGTCAACACTTACTACCCAATCAACATCAGGTTAAGCATGCAAAGTAAAATTATCAGTATTTTCAATCCATAAGCCATATTCGAGTGTTACTTTCATATATCTAAATATCCTCTTAATTGTAGAAAGATGAGTCTCTCTAGGATCTTCTTGAAACATCGTAACAACTCCAACTGCATTACCAATGTCTGGTCTAGTGTGAGTTAGGTATTTGGTGCAGGGCACCTAGGACACCTCCATGGACCTAAGGAAGGGACACTTAGGATAGGTGTGAATGTGGATCCATTTGGGTCAAGAAATGTAATAAATATACCATTTGTAAGGTCAATTGGATCTAAGGTTTGTTTATAAGCCTAGATGCCAAATTGAACCAAGGGTCTCAGTTAGGTAGAATAAGTGATTTATAAGGGAATTAGTTGATTTTGGTCTTAACATGGATAGATTTGATCCATTTTTTCATTAGATTGGTCTAATAGATGCATTTGAGCAAAAATGCAAATGTTGTCATGTAAAATGCAAAAGTTGTCATGCAACATTGAAAAGTTGCTCAACAACTTTTTCAAATGTTGCTCAAAAGTACAAAATGGTTGATAACCATTTGAAAGTTGGTTATAGCCATTGGGATGAATCTATTTAGACACAAGGAGGTCATACATCCAAGGGGGATGTCATATTGTACATAGATTTGAATAAAACTAATATAAAACCCTAACTTTCTAGAAATTTCTTTGTTTATGTGCATGATATGGACTCGTATGGTCATAATATGATATGAAAATGTAAGATTTGGATAGAAGAATTTTTATTTTATTAAATTACTTTGGTTTGATGTGTTTTAGTTTCCATTTGTGCAATTTATTTGAATTTTGGTGCAGACTGGTTTGTATAGCCCTGAATTTGAGGGGTTTTGAGAAATTACCCTCTAACTTGCAATTACACCATGGGATTTACATGGTCCTCTAGGAAATTCAAGTTAGGGGAGTTCTCTTAAGGATTCCAGAGACTCGGGATGAGGAGAGTTGGTTTGTCATTTTTCCAAGCTAGCCCTAGGCTAAACATCTCTATGTGTTTAGCCAGGAAAATAGAGGAGTGGAGACAATCAATCAATTGGATTGAATTGACTTGGTGACTAGGAGATTTCAATCATTTTTGGATAGAAGATGAGCTCCATAGCCTTCAGAAGTTTCTAGGAGCCCATCCTTGCACATTTTCTTTGTTATCCATGCCTAGTCTGACCAATTAGGCCTGTGATCCTAGTAAGTGTTTTGGGGTGAAAGATTAGAATCATACCAAGTCCCTTTGGAATCATTTATGGGTTGGAAAAGGCTATCCAAATTTGTGGAGCACTCATCAAGTTGTTCAGGAGTTTTGGAAGTTAATCACCAAAAAACAGTGAGTTAGGGCTAGTACAAATTCTGGTCTGAATTGAGGAGGTGTTGTGGATGTTGGAGGACTCAATAGGGAGTTTAATCTCAATTTTTGGGCTCCCTATAGATTGTTTCCACCATTTATTTGAAGATCCAAATAGTGTGGGGTAGTTTTCACTACTTTCGACACATTTAGGGGTTTGATCCCTAAAGCAAGTTTTTGGTCCAAATACAAAGGAGTTCCTAGGTGTTAAGGAGGATCATTTGAGGTTGATCATCAACTTGGAGAAGGATTAGGATCCCTAAGAAGAGGTATTGGAGAAAATAAGAACATTAGAATAAGGTTAAGGTGTCTAAAGGAAAAGTTAGACCCTAAGGTGTGGTAGTGGTCGTGCACTCTGCATCAATGTTGTAAACTTCCGATCATGGATATGTATTTTGTCTAGAAAACTCTTTGAGATTCATTAGTAGTAGTAAGATAACAACCAATAATCATAGGTGTTCCAATAATTTTACATTCTTCCATTCCAAAATTCTTCAATAATTACCTTAGATACTTGGTTTGAGAGATGAAATACCATGTTTGTCTTGAGTAATTTGTGAACCAAGAAAGAAATTCATTTCACCAATCATAGACATTTCAAATTCATTTTTCATTTCTTCAGAAAAATTCTTTCTCATTTTAGCATTTCCTCCAAAAATAATATCATCTACAAATAATTCAACAATAAAGATTTCATCTTTACTAGTTATCAAATACAAATTACTATCTGCACTACCTTTACTAAAACCAAGATGTAGTAGATACCTATCCAATCGAGAACACCATGCTCTAGGTTCTTGTTTTAGTCCATATAATACCATTTTCAACTTGCAAATCATGTCTTCATCACCTGTCAAAGAAAGCCATCAGGCTGCTCAATGTAGACTTCTTCCTCTAGATCTCCATTTAGGAATGAACATTTCACATCCATCTGATATACCTTAAAGCTATTGTGTGTTGCATAAGCAAGGAAAATCCTTAATGCTTCTAATCTCATAACATGAGAAAATGTTTCTTCAAATTCTATGCCTTAATGTTGTGAGTAGCCTTAACAAAAAAGTCTAGCCTTATTCATTACTACCATACATTCTTCATTCATTTTGTTTCTGAAATCCATTTAGTCCCTATAAGATTCTTGTCCTTAGGTCTAGGAACCAATTTCCAAGTGTTTTCTTTCTCTCTATCTGATCCAATTATTCCTGCATTGCTTTAGTCCAAGATTCATCTTGTTAGAGCCTTTTCTTGCAGAATCAAAATAGATCAGTAACTGACCAACTCTATAACTCCCAACTTCTGATTCTAACAATACAAAGTCTAATTAATGAGGATTTGATCCTCCTTCTAACTTGAGCTCCACAAAATCAGGCGGGTGTACCTCTTATAGATTACTGCTTCTCAGTAACTTTATAAGTGAATTAAGGGATACAATGATTTACTAATGTCTTTTGTTGCAATTGATGTAGAGCTTCAAAAGCCAATCCATGATTTTAACAAAAGTAAATAACACTGTAGAAAAGTGACCTAAGTGATAAGGATATTTATCCTTCTTCTTTTTGATTTTAAAACTCAGGCATGCTAACCTAAAGGATTCAGTTCTTTAATGAATCAATAACAATGTCTGTATTATTCAATACAACTCTTAAACATCCATGCTCTTAAACAAGAAATGAAAGATATTCAGATTTTAAATGATTGATGACGAAAACTATTGGACCAACAAAGACCGGTGCTTTATCTATTGGGCAACAAAGTCAAATAAACATTCATCAACAAAAAATCCTCTAACTCCAACATACAGAAACCAAGTGAAGTGCCTTACAAAACACTCTTTCACTCCAACACCTGGACATCAAATTCATGTGCAAACTCTGAACTCTCAGAATATGTGCCTAAGATTTACACCCTCCTTGAAAGAAACTCAGAAACACAACTCATAGTCACCTTATAACCAGTGCATTAAAATGCCTTACATACTAACACACAAGACTTCAAGATAAGACATAAAGACATCAACAAATATTGAAGAGGGAATCCATTGTTTTTATTAGATTGCTATTCTGCTTCAACATATTTACAAAACAAAGAGCTCAAAGAGAGCAGACCTAGAAATCATGAAACTGTCCAACAATAATAATTTCAACATCCTTGTACAATAGATAAGAAGAGGATATATAGAAGAGGAAAGGAAGAATTAACCCTAACTGACAGTTGTTTGTTTGCAAGAAAATATCTGCAAATATCTCCTCCTTCAAAGAAATATGATCTCCTCCTGCCTTCATTTCTCCATTGACATGGTCTTTCTTCAAAAGATCTCAAAAAATAATCTGATCTTACTTGTCTATTCCAAAATCTGATTTTATTCTCCTCTAAAAATATCTTCCAAATCTGATTCCATTTGCCTCTGAGAAATCTGATTTCACTTATCCTTCTTTAAAATTTGATCTTACTTGCCACCGAGAAATCTGATTTCATTCTCTGAAAATATATTTTTAAATCTGATTTCACTTGCCTCTTCAAATATCTTCCAAATCTGATTTCAAGTTTTGAGAAAATCCTCCATGAATGCTTCTTTCCAGGCTTTGAAATAAAATATATTTCACCACACAATAGAATAAGACTAATACTGAACTTGCACATTACTTTAATCTTTTTGCATTTTTGTCTTATTTGTATGGAAATCTGATATTATTTGCCTTATAATATTCTTGCATAGACTACAGTCATTTAAATTCATTTATCTTTTAAATTTTGCACATTCTATGCCTTTAAAATTCTCTTTTATGCATTTTCTTGCACATAACTCACCAGATTGCGCCACTTGTCATGCACTAGTTGACTGCCCTTTAACTAGCTCTGAAACCCTTCCTCTAACCCTGGTCTTTTTGGAGATTTGGAGACAAGCCAATCTCTAGATCTTTGAAACAATTCTTTAATCATGGTTAGATATGGAGACTTAGAGACAAGCCTCAGTCTCTAAGTCTCTAGATAAACTCTGCCTCAACCCTGTCTTGACCACAGGTTCACCTTGCTAGTGTATCTCTAGATCTCTGAAACCTTTTCTTAACCCTGGGTTGGTTACAAGAATCAATGTGAGCCCTTGATCTGGATCTCCATCTGACATTTGAGGCTTGATCTCAGAAGGTAATGGCCTTAACTGTTTACATTGGGAGATCTTGCGCAACAGTTAATAACCTTTATCTCTGAGTCTTTGAAGGTTTTTGCCTCTGACTGCTAGCATTAGCGACCCCACATGTTGTTTGTTGACTGCCAGTCACTGAATCTCACATGGTTTAGCCTAACCACAGTTTCATTATGCAACTTCGTGACCGCCTGCCATGTGTCTGCCACATTAGCATCTACCTGACCTCCTGCGTGACTGCACAATCCAACTGAGCACTCTACCGACACCAGCGCACGATCATGCCCCTAACACCACCTATCCTTTTATCCTTGTCACCATTTGCACCACCTATCTATAAAATTTGGTTCTCTTTGGTTTTCGACATGTTTCCCAAGGCACCACCTGCACGCGCGTGGAGAGCCTCCTACTCTTTCTTACAATACACTATGTTTGGCCTTTTGATTTTAAACACCTCCAAGCTCTCTTCTGGGACCAATGTGGGATTAATCCCTTTCAATTTTTAAAGCTTTACCTCATTTTGTGCCCAAAATTATGGGGCCCAATAGCACATGCATTCTTCTTGCCAAGGGGCCTGCCAATGGGCCTCTTGGCTCTTTATTCATTTTACAATATAAGTGTTGGTGTATAAAAAAACTATAAAAAACCGTTACCCACTGCATGTGGGATATATGGTTTTACACTCTGTGAAAAAAAATGCCACTAAACACAACTATGAATTCATACTTGGCATTGCCTTTACTTTGTCCAGGTACCTCAAACATTCCATGCAAGGTCTCCTCTTGGTGTTTATCTTTCGCAGCTCCTCCACCATATCTCTTGCACAATACATTTCACATTGGTTTTTTTTAAAACACAACATGTGCCATACCACTATGTTTAATTGCTCCGTAGACACCTTCATTATTATCAGCAACACTCTCTTGTGTCATCCTGCGTGACATTCTCATGCCACTTACAATTTGCATGGAACTATATATGTTTTTGGACAGGTTCTATGCTTTGTGTCTGCGAGCAGCCCCCCTCAAAATGCGTAGGACTCCCCCTTTTCTCACTGCGTAGGCTGCTCTTATTACTCCATGCAGTCATCTTTGGTTTTGGTTTGATATATGCCAATCATCACCTTCAAACTTCAGCACAGACTTCAAAAGACTTACACCTGCCATTAACTTAGTGCAATATTTTGCAATCCCTACCAATTGCATTTTGCATATGCACTGAAAGTTTTTAAACCGCCCAAGAAAATCTACGCATACAACTCTTTTTTCTTTGCATTTCTCTCCTTGGTTTTTGGCATGGGCTCCCCATCATGTCTCTTGTGCAGGCTTATTTGAAGTCATGCGCAACCCTTCCTTACCATAATGCACACAGCATTTGGCAATCACTGCCAATTGCATTTTGCATTTGTTGTTTAATCTCTAAAACTCTTCTTTCTTCCCTTTACTGCGTAGGGTATCCTTATGATGTCTTTGCAGCCTCCAGTTAGCATTTACAATTGTCCTTTATGCATTGGATTTGTTTAAATCTTTGAAACAACGTCCTCTTTCAAAACTGTGCAGGCGTTGGTTTGGTTCTACACCTGCCATTTAGCATTTTCTTGAAAGTTTTAAATGCTATTTTCCTCCATGCCTCGCGCAAATCACCTTCAAATGGTATCATTAATCCCAAATGACAATTTATCTTGTTGCCTACTATGAATTAGCTTCGTTTCAAACCTAGCATCTTCAATATATCAACACTCGCCAATAACATTGGAAGATTTGTGAAATGTTTTTGCTTTGTGTTGTGTAGACACTCCACCATTAACTTTTCAAAGTGAAATCAAGAACCATCCAAACTAGAATTTGCAATGCGCATGAACAAAGGGCAAGCTCATACGTAAATCCTAATCCAAGTCCTTGTATAATAATAATTTGAATATCAAATCTCAGTGTAGCCTGGAATGAATCTCGCAACATCATTACTCTGATATTCCTTCTTATCTCCCTTTTACACTAATATAGATTGGATGAGCATTGGCACCTTTTGCAATCTGACCCAACAATAGCAACTGGTCTTCGAAATGGGCATTAAAACTAATAAAAAAGCCTCCTGGAATCATGCAATATGAAAAAATATGCTCATTTCCAATAAATGAGGACATGTTCCAAAGGGATTTGCATGAAAAAATTAGGGTCGCAAGATAATAACGTTCAAAATAAACTAGTTTATTCATTTTGCAATTGGAAGTATTCAAACACATGCAAACCCTGCCTAAAATGCAACTTGGAAAGAATACTGGATCAACTCCTGAGGATCCATCACTTGGCATAGTGATTCTTTAGAGCATACTGAGTATGCATACAAAAGGGATTTACCAGATCTTACTCCATGTGCAAGGTGTAACCGATCAAACATGGTGATTCTGAAATACTGTGTAGGTGCAAATGTCAAGACAACATAAACTTCATTTGGATTGGCCTTTGCAAAAATAGAAAAACATGCCTTGAGACCCAACCCCTGATCCAGGTAGAACAATTTCATATATAGAGTATAGGGAAACCACTTTAATCTTAAAAAATCATCAGATAACAAGTTACCATCCTTTGAAAATGACCGTTATGTAAATGCAATTCCTTTTAACACTACCAATCTGCATAAACTACTTTTGATTTTAATTTCACAGGCTCATCAGATGAGACCCTTATAGTCTGAAACTCTGGAACTTGATTCATTTAACACAAGGAAAATAAATCCTCAATTAACTTGCCCTAATGAACAACTGGTCATTTATTATTTCATCTCAAAGTCAATTATTTAAAAACTTTCTGAGCTTTAACACAGTAAAATGCGGAAATTGGATTTAGAATTAGCTAGGCAAAGTGGTCAAATGGATTGACCAAGGTCTGAAACTCTAGAAAGAAGCTCACTTCCAGGTTTAAAATGTAGGGGTGATTTCAATTATTCAAGATCTTGAACTGGGTGCAACTTGTGGGAGCTCGAAGTAGGCTACTCAACATTCTGGGCAAAATAGAGAAACATGACAATTCTGGAAAACCAACTTTGGGGGATCTGTAAACTTATCAAATGGATTCAAAAAGGCTTGGGTTTTGAAACATAAGCTCTAATGATATACATATTAAACATTCCCAAAGTGGCGTCCCATGAAACTCAAAAGGACACAAGTTATTGAAATGCAAACTGTGTCTGTTACAACAAAATGACACTTAGGCGGCAAATGCAGAATTATACAAGTGCTCAAAACAAGACATCAAGAAATAACTCAAAATTTGAATCTGACGACCTGGGATGTCTTCATATGTCAAAACAAGAGTGATGAACACCTGACATTCATGATAGACCTCAAAAATTCATCTGGAAAGATAGGCACAAAAAGCATTTATAGGGGGTCAAAATGCAAAAGCTTAACAAGGTACTCAAAACCCCTTGTTGCATTTTTGAGTCCCAACAGTGGATCTAAATGGGGATGCATGCCCCATGTGGGCATGCAAAGAATTTAGAATCATTGGTAGAAGAAGACCACCCCTAAAATCAAATCAGATCATATTCTCTTCTCTTTTCTCCTTTCTCTTTTCAAAAACTGGGAACCCTTTATTGAAAACAAACACACCACACAACTGAAGGGAAAGGAAAGGAACTATACCAGCAAAAAAAAATTTACAAAATGCCCAAAGCCCCAAAACTGGAATCAGTTCTTACCTCTGTCAAAAATATGATTCTCATCTCCATAAATCAAAGGTAAGCTGAAACTATTGCTTCCATGTGTCTGATCAAAAACACTGCCATTCACCTTCAGCATATAAAACAAAAGACAATCAACAAACTCACCATCACTTGGAAAAAAAAGTCACCAAAATACTGTGAATGTTGATTATTGTGTGACAAAACATCACACCCTTCACTACTACTGACTTGCTAAAAGAAAAAAAATTCCAACTCACTCTCATGGCTGGAAACATTCGTAGACTGAACATTAGTTTTCACCAAAGAACAAGCTTCTTTTGTTACAAAATTTCACAAACTAAAGTAGAACATCTCGAAACAAAATTTGATTGCATAACACCAGAGATAACTTGCTGATCAATACTTCTATCAGCATCTTTTAAAAATGGAAAAGCATTGTTAGTCAATGATTTTTTAATCACTTGCAAATTTGAGAAAACACATTCAGATTTGCTACTTTCTTCAACATCATGGCTTGAACAAGGACCACTGACACTAAAATTTTTAAAATCTAAATGTATACCAGTATAAGAAACTTCATACTCATCATACTTGACATTATCAAGTTTCTCACATCCATATGCATTATCAGCTTGCAAAGTATCCAACACAGAATCAACACCATAAGTTTCATATTTCACACCCTCTTCAATGTCACCATTATCAAAACTTATATCCATGGGGCATGATTTTTTAGAGTCATTTTTAGATACATACCTTTGAAAATCAGCAGCTAAGAGTTCTGAGATTTTTGCACTGCTTAGTAGGCATTGGAATTCTTGCCCACTTTCATTGGTCTCTTGTTCAGTGCTGAATACATCCTCCTTGTTGGAAGAAAAGAGTGAGACCTACTGGATCATATCATCTTGTGCAAAGAAATCACTACAACAACTTACATCCGCATTGTAATAATCATCTTGATGTTGACATAAAATTTCTTTAAACTAAAACAATAAGTCTGCATCTTCATGCCGAGAAAAAGAAAAATCTATAGACTCAACGGAGTCATTTTCAATTACAAAGTCATCTTCATCATCTTTTTGTTCATAGACTTCATTGTCAGCATTATAATCAGAATCACTAGCACAAGTAGACTCAGCATCATTATCACAATAGCTAGATTCAATATCACTAGATTCAGCCTCATCAACATAACTAGATTCAGCATATTGATCTTTAAAAAAATCTATCAATTCATCCATAGATCCCACAGAACCATGAGATAGCCCTCTAAACCATTCCCTAGTATTTTCAACTAAGGATTGAACAAAAATTTTCATCAAGACATCTTCATGATTAAAGTTAAGGTCATCTATGATATCAATAAATTTTCCTAAGTGCACCTCACAAGTAATAACATTATTTCCTGAAAATTTTGGGAGTCTATCCCCAACCTCATTTGGTGTATTGGGATAACCAAGAATACCAATGAAAGAAAATTGTGTGTACCTTTTTGCATGAAGTGGTCTCCTTTGGAATTTATTATTATCTTCGAAGGTAGAAGCCTTGGCTTTTGATGTTGTGGCACTTTCAGTACCAGCATGGGAAAATCCAGAAGATTGCATGAGGAAATCAATCTTCTTCTTCATCTCTAAAGTAGCAGCATCTGCTTCTACTTTCTCCAACATTTTGGCCATGGTTTCCTTCTCCCTTTTGGCTCTCTCAAGATCAATGTCTAATTTAGACATTTGATCTATTAGAACTTTGTGACTTTTGGGTTCATCTATTTTACTTCCTGTCACCTTCTTCTTTCCTTTATCTTTAGAAACTTGAGAACCAATACTTTGGTGAGTGACAGGTTTCTCTTGATCTTTATTATATATTTCATCATTTTTTGTTTCTTGATGTCTCAATGATCTCCTTCTTAATCTAACAACATTTTTTTGATCTTGTTTTTTCTTATTTTCTTTATCTTTTTTCTTTTGCTCAAGGATGGCTAACCGCCTCTTCAAAATTATTTCTTCTTCAATAAGTTCATTAGAGGGAACCTCAGAATCTAAGCTGGTGCTATCAGTCCCCTCTCTTTCACTAGAAGTGCTGCTATTTCCATATGTATCCAATCCCCAGTCAGGAGCTTCTTCATATTCAGATGTGTTTCCCTCATGACTAGATTGGGTTGAACCTTCTTTCCTAATATTCTCCTCTTCTCTTCTTAGAGATTGATTATCTGTATTATCTTTGTTCTTCTTTTCTCTCCAAGACTGTTTAGTCCTAGAAGTAGTTGGAATTCCACCTTCCAACTCAACTTCAAGATGCACTCTTACTCTAGATCTGGTATTCATATTGAGAAAATGTGTATAAATATTGAGTAATACTTAGCACTGATTACATAGATTTATTTGATTCGCCACCCAAAACAAGTTGGGAAAATACAACACAATCCAATATGAATACTACAAGAGTAACTTGAACTTAATTCAACTTTAAAATACCAGAGTTTGTCTGAAAATTCAACAAGATTTTTTAATGTTTCCCCAGTAAAGTCACCAATTTGTTGGAGCTTTTTCTTGCATAATCAAAATAGACCAGTAACTGACCAACTCTATAACTCCCAACTTCTGATTCTAACAAGACAAAGTCTAATTAATGAGGATTTGATCCTCCTAGTTCGAGCTCCACAAACTCAAGTGAGTGTACCTCTTATAGATTACTGCTTCTCAATAAATTTATTAGTGGATTAAGGGCTACAATGATTTACTAATGTCTTTTTTTGCAACTGATGCAGAGCTTCAAAAGCCAATCCATGATTTTAACAAAAGTAACTAACACTGCAGAAAAATGGCCAAAGTGATAAGGATACTCATCCTTCTTCTCTCCGAGTTTAAAACTCAGCCAGACTAACCTAAAGGATTCAGTTTTTTAATGAATCAATAACAATGTCTTTATTATTCAATACAACTCTTAAACATCCATGATCTTAAACAAGAAATGAAAGATATTCAGATTTTAAATGATTGATGATGAAAACTATTGGACCAACAAAGACCATTGCCTTATCTATTGGGCAACATAGTCAAACAAACATACATCAACATAAAACCCTCTAACTCCAACATACATAAACCAAGTGAAGTGCCTTACAAATCACTCTTTCACTCCAACACATGGACATCAAATTCATGTGCAAACCCTGGAATCTCACAATTTGTCCCTAAGATTTACTCCCTCCTTGAAAGAAACTCAGAAACACAACTCACAGTTACCTTAAAACTAGTGCATTAAAATTCCTTATAGATTAACACACAAGACTTTAAGACAAGACATAAAGACATCAACAAATATTGAACAGGGATTCCATTATTTTCATTAGATTTCTATTCCGCTTCAACATATTTACAAAACAAAGAGCTCAGAGAGAGCAGACCCAGAAACTAGGAAACTGCCCAACAGTAATAATTTCAACATCCTTGTACAATAGAGAAGAAGAGGATATATAGAAGAGGAAAGGAAGAATTAACCCTAACCGACAGTTGTCTGTTTGCAAGAAAATATCTGCAAATATCTCCTCCTTCAAAGAAATATGATCTCTTCCAGCCTTCAATTCTCCACTAACGTGGTCTTTCTTCAAAAGATCTCAAAAAACAATCTGATCTTACTTGTCTGTTCCAAAATTTGATTTTATTCTCCTCTAAAAATATCTTCCAAATATGATTCCATTTGCCTCTGAGAAATCTGATTTCACTTATCCTTCTTTAAAATATGATCTTACTTGCCACCGAGAAATCTTATTTCATTCCCTAAAAATATCTTTAAAAATCTAATTTCATTCTTTGAGAATATCTTTTCAAATCTGATTTCACTTGCCTCTTCAAATATCTTCCAAATCCAATTTCAAGTTTTGATAAAATCCTCCATGAATGCTTCTTTTACAGGCTTTGAAATAAAATATATTTTGCCAGACAATAGAATAAGACTATACTAAACTTGCACATTACTTTAATCCTTTTGCATTTGTGCCTTATTTGTATGCAAATATGATATTATTTGCCTTTTAATATTCTTGCACAAACTATAGTTATTTAAATTCATTTATCTTTTAAATATTGCACATTCCATGCCTTTAAAATTATCTTTTATGCATTCTCTTGCACAGAACTCACCAGATCGTGCCACTTGTCATGTATTGGTTGGCTGACCTTTAACTAGCTCTGAAACCCTTCCTCTAACCCTGGTCTTCTTAGAGATTTGGAGACAAGCTAGTCTTTAGATCTCTAAAACAATTCTTTAATCATGGTTAGATATGGAGACTTGGAGACAAGCCTTAGTCTCTAAGTCTCTAGATAAACTCTACCTTAACCCTGTCTTGACCATGGGTTCACCTTGCTAGTATATCTCTAGATCTTTGAAACCTTTTCTTAACCCTGGGTTGGTTGCGAGATTCAACGCGAGCCGTTGATCTGGATCTCCATTTGACGGTTGGGGTTTAATCTCAGAAGCAAATGGCCTTAACCATTTACATTGGGAGATCTAGCGCAGCGGTTAATTAACCTTTATCTCTGAGTCTCTGAAGGTTTTCACCTCTGATCGCTAGCATTAGCGACCCCGTGCATGGTTAGTTGACTACCAGTCACTGAATCTCACATGGTTTGTCCTAACCATAGTTTCATTGTGTGACTTCACGACCGCCCACCACGTATCCACTACATAAGCATCTACCTGGCCTCCTGCACGATTGCACAATTTGACTGAGCACTCTACCAATGTCAGCGCATGATCACGCCCCTAAAACCACTTGTCCTTTCATCCTTATCACCATCTCTGCCACTTGTCTACAAAATTTTGTCCTCTTTGATCACTGACACATTTTCCAAGGTGCCATCTACCTGTGCGTGGAGAGCTTCTTTCTCTTTCTTACAATACACTATGTTTGGCCTATATCTGTTAAACACCTCCAAGTTCTCTTCTAGGACCAATGTGGGTTTAATCCCTTTTAAGTTTTAAAGCTTTACCTCATTGTGCACCCAAAATTATGGGGCCCACTAGCACATGCATTCTTCCAGCCAAGGGGCCTACCAATGGGCTTCTTGGCTCTTTATTCATTTTACAATATAAGTGTTGGAGTATAAAAACACTATAAAAAACCGTTACCCACTGCATGTGGGATATATGGTTTTACACTCTGTGCACAAAAAATCCACTAAACACAGCTATGAATTCATACTTGGCACTGCCTTTACTTTTTCCATATAGCTCATACATTCCATGCAGGGTCTCCTCTTGGTGTTTATCTTGCGCAGCTCCACCATATCTCTTGCGCAATACATTTCACATTGTTTTTTTTTAAACAAAACATGTGCCATACCACTATGTTTGGTTGCTACATAGACACCTTTGTTGTTATCAGCAACACTCTCTTGTTTCATCCTGTGCGACATTCTCATGCCACTTACAATTTGCATGGGATGAAATATGTTTCTGGACAGGCTCTATTCTTTATGTCTACAAGAAGCCCCCCCTCAAAATGCGTAGGACTCCCCCTTTGCTCACTACGCAGGCTGCTCTTATTAGTCCACACAACCCTCAGTGATTTTGGTTTGATATATACCAATCAACACCTTCAAACTTCAGCATAGACTTAAAAAGACTTACACCTGCCATGAAATTAGCATAACATTTGGCAATCCCTGCCAATTGCATTTTTCATATGCACTAAAAGTTTTTAAACCTCCTAAGAAAATTTGCGTAGACACCTCTTTGTTCTTTGCATTTCTCTCCTTGGTTTTTGGTGTGGGATCCCAATCATGTCTCCTATGTAGGCATAGTTGAAGTCACGTACAACCCTTCCCCAATATTGACAAACCTACATCCAAGGGTGCTTAAGGATTTTAGACTAAAATATTTTAATTCACAATACTCAACCAAAAAAATTGTTCATTAACCTTCTGTAATGCAAACAAAATTTGAAGTAAAATAAAATCCACCTGAAATTGGAGGTTGATATAAGAGATATCTATAGTTATTGGAATTGTTCTACTCTCTTCTACAAGCCATAAATCCAAAGCTGCACCCAAAAAGTGTTCAATAAATGTACATTGAAATTGTCAATTAAAAAGCAAGTAACTGAAAAAATCATTAGTTAATAATGTATATTGCAAACAAAATCCAAAATGGAAAGAAAACCCCACTGGAGTTAGAAGTGTTAGTAATAACTGAGAGGGGGGGTGAATCAGTGGCCTCAGAAAATTTATCCTTTTTAAACTTTAATCCACCAATCAATACTTCTCTAATTATTAAGTCTCGACAAGATGCATGCCATTGAAATATTTGAAACAAATAACTGTCCGTCGGTTTACCTTGTCTGTCCTTATTCTCCTTGATAACTGATAAGGAGTAAACTATATTTACCGATACTCAGTAAATGTGTAGAGTATACCAGTCAATCCATAAATGCATATGTAGAGTGTAAAAACACTAAAGTAATAAACCATAAACATGACACAAGGATTTTAACGTGGAAACCCTGTTAAGGGAAAAACCACTGGGACCGATACCCCAAATTTTCACTCTTCTAAAGTGAGCCCTGTTAGGAGCCAACCCTATTAAAGGTTACAAACACACTATTAAGTGTGACCTTGTTAGAGGATTTTCAATACATAGGCTGTCACTAAGTATCTGGCATCTACGCTACCATCCTTGAATCAGTCTCATCAATGTCAATAGGCTTTATGCAAATCTTACTACCATCCTTGAATCAACCTCCTTCTTAGATTTTAAATAGGCTTTAGGTAAGACTGGTGCTACTATCATGAGTCAACCTTCTGGTAATTTGTTAGGATATACCTCAATTACAGAAGACTATTAAGTCCTTCTCTATTAAGAGACTTAATGCTTCAATGGTTAAACTGAAACAAAATGACCTATTTCTAATGTAACTTAATTGCAAATTTTCAGATCTATTTACTTACAATATCTTTCTGATCAATGTATCAATACAATTCCTTTGTACTCAACTCTTTCTGCTCTGTGATGCTGTGCTTCTTTGTCCGTCGATGTCTGCAGAATTCTTTAGCTCTCCCTTAGCTTGATTGATCAGGACTGCATGAAGTTAATCCTTCATCAGTTTCTCTTCAGCATCTTCTATCAGTTCACTCCCCTGTGTATCTGATTAGTTATCAACCACCACACAAGAATGAATTATGCTTGTCTCTTAAATAGATGGATTTCCTTAATTCTAGGTTTTTGATTCTTGATTATTGGCGTGAAAAACAATCCAGCCAAATTGATTTATGGCTTTAACTCCTGATTTATCTCGTAGTTATCTTCTTGCCAACTATACAAATCACTTAACTGTGTTTGAATAAAACAAATAAAACAACCAGTTAAGTCTATCCTTTAGCTCTACCAGCTAGATATTTTGTCATTTTCTGATCTCTCTGTTTTGTCAGTCAATTCTACAGTTCGTCGCCGGTGACAACTGCCAGTTCCGTCGGTGTCGCTTCAGTTAGCTTCGGGATCTCCGTCCGTCGGGCATCAATGGATCTTGTTCGTTGGGCAATACTATTTTTATCTTGTCAGGCATCATATGATTCTGCTTCATCGGGCAACACTGTCTTCTGCTCATCGGGCATCACTGTGACTTTTATCTCTATCTTTACCGATGGTGTGCACTCCGCCGGTGTAGTCTTGTCACTTAGTGAATACTAGACTTTTATGCATTGCTAAAAGCATAACCTTTATTCCATTGATTCTCTGAAGTCTTTGGCATGACCATACAGATGATATCAAGTTGACATCAATGAAAATACAAACCATTAACTGATTTAATGTCTTGCATCATCTTCAACTTAATATAGTCAATCATTTAATCAGTTACATGTCATCAATATCTCCCTTTGGCATTGATGGCAACATGCTATATTATCATACTATATTATTGCTATTACAATATGAAATACAATTGTTGAGATTCATCAAATTACCAAATAGTTTTCTTTGATAACCGATAAAATGTCTGACCGCCGGTATGCTTTGTGTAAGCTTAGATTTGATTCTTGCAGCTTCTCTATTTCTTCTCCTAATGTGTTGTGACCTCTGTTGGTGTCAATTTTCTCTTTGACTGTTTTGCATTTTTTATGTAACTGCCTTGTATTTGCAACTTTTATTTAAATACTCTCCCTTTTGATATGATCTGTCCCTATTTGGAGTAATCTGATAATGAATAGTTTCTGATGATAATATGGAAACATTCTCTCCCTTTGACAACAATGCCAAATAAATATTTTACAAATATTTGACATTCTGTCAACTAATTCCTTCTTTCCATAATATATTCCTTGAATTTCTCTCATCCACTGTCAATATATCAATCTGTTCTTGTGCTTGGTTTTGATATATACCTTTTTGTATATAGATGTAGCGTTGAAGTTTAGCTTCTTCTTGCATCAATCATGATTGATATTGTGATACTATATGGTTGATGCAGCCTTCAATCCTTTTACTAACTATTAGAGATGGGTTTTACCCCTAGTCTTTTCCTCAGGTACTCAAATGTATCGTTTGGCAGTGGCTTGGTGAAGATATCAGCTAATTTTTTTTTTGATTGCACATATTCAAGTATCACTTCTTTTTCTTGTACTTGTTCTCTCAAATAATGATACTTGATGGCAATGTGTTTAGTCTTCACATGCATGACTAGATTCTTGAAAATATTTATTGCACTGGTGTTATCACAATAAATAATCACTGGTTCTTTGATCTTCATATGCATCCCTTCCAGCAATTGTTTGATCCATGCAATGTTTGAGCAGTTTGCAGCAGTAGCAACATATTCTTCTTCTGCAGTGGACTGAGAGATGCATCCTTGCTTCTTGCTAATCCATGTGACAAGTCTGTCACCCATAAAGAATGCTCCTCCAGTTGTGCTCTTCCGATCATCAAGATTTCCAGCCTAATCAGTGTCGGTAAACACTTTTAGTTCAAATTAGCCTTCTCTTCTATACCATAAGCCAAATTCCTCAGTATTCTTTAGATATCTTAGTATTCTTTTCATAGCAGTTATATGTGATTCCCTGGGGTTAGCAGAAAATCTAGCAACAATTCCTACTACATGTGCAATATTTGGTCTAGTGTGTACAACATACATGAGTTTTCCTATCATGGATCTGTATAGAGTCTGATTTACCTCTGTTGTCTTGTCTTCTTTTATTAATTTGCATCCAGTAGCCATTGGTGTTCCAACAGGTTTGGAATCTTCCATTTTGAATATTTTCAGAACTTCTTTGATGTATTTGGACAGAGTAATGAAAATACGTTCACTTTGTTGAATGATCTGTAGGCCAAGAAAGAACTTGATCTCTCCAAACATAGACATCTCAAATTTCTTGGTCATTTCATTAGCAAATGATTTGCATAGCATATCATTGCCTCCAAATATGATGTCATCAACAAATATTTCAGCAATCAAAGTTTTTGCATTTGTATCTTCTTTCAAATAAAGATTACTATTTTCACTAGTCCTTATGAATCCAATACTTATTAGATAGGAATGAAGTCATTCATACCAAGATCTGGGAGCTTGTTTTAATCCATACAAGGCTTTGTGAAGTTTACATACCATATTCCTCTTGTCTGGATCCACAAACCCTTCTGTTTGATGTATACCTCTTCTTCAAGTATTCCATTTAGGAATGTTGACTTGACGTCCATTTGATATACTTTGAATCCTTTGTATGCAACATAGGCAAGTAGAATTCTCACTCCTTCTAGCCTAGCAATGGGTGCAAAGGTTTCTCCATAGTCTATTTCTTCTTCTTGTGCATACCCCTTGCATACTAGTCTTGCTTTGTTCCTTGTGACTTCTCCATTCTCATTCAATTTGTTCCTAAATATCCATTTTGTACCGATGACATTCTTGTCATCTGGTCTTGGCACAAGTGACAATGTCTTGTTCTTTTCAATCTGTTCAATCTCATCATTCATAGCACTTATCCATTCTTCATTATGTAGTGTAGCATTGACAAACTTTGGTTCAAACTCACAAATTAAGAAATTTGAGTTTAAAGACTTACTTCTTGTTCTTGTACCAGCTTTCTTATCTCCTATGATCTGGTCCTCTGGATGATTCCTTCTTACATATCTTGCAAGTACAGGTACAACTCTTTGCATATCAACTTGATCTTCATTACCTTGCACATTATCTTGATCATTATCCTGACCGTCGGTAACAACATTCTGACCATCGGTTGCAATATTTTGTTGTTCTAGATTTATGCACTGTTTCTCGGGTAGAGTTGTGGGTTTTTCACAATATACAAATTTTTTGTAGTCTTCTAGTTCTTTTGTGCTTTCCATCTCATTCTTCTCTACAAACTCATCAATCTTTACATTTGCACTCTCAACTATTTTGTTAGAAGCCTTGATTAGACATTTGAAAGATTTACTTTTGGTAGAATACCCCAAAAAAATACCTTCATCACTTTTGGCTTCAAGCTTTCCATTTCTTTGATCTTTTAAGACATAACATTAACTGCCAAATTTTTTGAAGTAACTTACATTGGGTGTTTTACCATACCATAGCTCATAAGGAGTCTTCTTTGAGTCCTTTCTTAATTGTACTATGTTAAGTGTGTAAACAGCAGTGCTAATAGCTTCCCTCCAGAAGATGTGAGTGATTTCCTTCTCTATCATTAGTGTTCTTGCACAATCAACTATTGATCTATTCCTTCTCTCACCAATCCCATTTCTGTGATGTTCTTGGTGCAGAAACCTATCTTTTTATACCATGCTCATTACATAAATTAGTGAACTCATCTGATATAAATTCTCCTCCTGTATCTGATCTCAAACATTTCAGATCCTTACCCCTTTTTTTTTCTACCATAGCCTTATACCATTTGAACATCTTAAATGCTTCAGATTTTTCTTTTAGAAACATGATTGTCATCATTCTAGAGTAATCATCAACAAAGAGAATAAAATATCTATCTCTATAATAGCTCTTTGTCTTCATAGGTCCACATAGATCAGTATATTCTAAAATATCATCAGATGTATGGGTTTTGCTTTTGAAACTAGACTTAGTCATTTTACCTTTTTGACAATTTTTGCACATGATGTTGTCTGGCTTTGTCATTGTCGGTAAGCCTCTTACACTTCTTTTCCTACTTATCTTCATTATTTTGTCAAAGTTCACATGACACAACCTCTTGTGCCACAACCATATGTCTTCATTTCTAGTCATCAGGCAAGTGGGGTTAGTATCATTCAGATAGAATAAGTTACCTTTAGTCTGTTCACCGGTACCAATCAGTGTTCCTGATTCATTGAAGATCTTTGCCTTCTTGTTTTCAAATGCTACTTCATGACTTGAATTATTTAGTTGAGAAACACTCAACAGATTATAATTCAATCCTTTTACCCAATAAGAATTTTCACATTTAATTAGGTTATTCAACATTATTGTTCCTTTACCTTCAATTTGACAAGGAGAATCATTTCCCATTCTTACTGTACCACCTTTATAGTATTCAAAGTTATTAAACTTTTCTTTGTCACTGGTCATATGGTGAGTGCAGCCACTATCTATAATCCAGATATCATTTTTACTAATCTTAGATATGAGTGCAGTTTCTTCATACCTATCATCTTCATCTGAATCATCCTTCATAGCTACAAACACTATCTCAATATCATCATCCGGTTTAGTGTCAGTATCTTCATATTTGCAAGCAGCTAGATAGCTAGCCTTCTTGCCTTTGTCCTTGTAATCTTGGGTATCACTTCTTTCTAATCATCAGTAACCTCTGTAATCTTTGTTATCACCTCTGTCAGATTTCTTCTCAAAAGATATGTTATCACTTCTGTCATCTTTTATTTTGGGATATCTAGCAGCAAAGTGTCCAATCTCTTTACAATTAAAACATACAAGTGGTAACTTACCTTTGTATTTACCTTTGCCTCTCAGCATTCTTCTTGCCATGAGTGCTTCAATTTCATCTAGATCTTCTTCTTCACTTTCGCTTTCACTGTCTCTGACTAGTTTTGCTTATTATCACAGAAGACTTGAATGCAGACTCTAAGCTTGGTAAGACACTATTATCAAAGTTGTTCATCTCAAATGAAATCAGTCTACCAATCAAGCTATCAAGAGTGACTGTATTATTTGCTACTGCTCTCATTTCTTGAATATCAAAGACTCTAATAGCATATATGGGCAATAAGGTTCTTAGGATTTTACTTACCACTGTCTCCTCTTCAAGTGTACCTCCAACACCTCGTATAGCATTGACTACTTCCTTTATTCTTGTGTTGTACTGTGT
>MU224899.1:1682375-1707181 GCA_018584345.1 Thuja plicata
GCCGGCCTTCTCCGGAGATTCAACCTCGTAGTTCAAGTCCCACAGCTTGGAGGTTGATTCCATGTTTCACTAGGTTGCTGTTAGAGAAGCTTTCAGCAAGGGTGCAAACCTAAGTGACAACAGAAACTTCAAAAAGAAAATGAAAAGAAGAGTTAAAAAAAAAGGATAGAGAAAACACTCAAAATAGTAAACAACAATTAGTCAAAAACAAATTCATGAGTAGAATAACTTCAAAATTTTGAATGTATGTGCAAGCCTGGCTCTTAGATTCCCAATTTAGATTCATACAGGGAAAATTTGGGTGTTTGTTCTCTTGGTACGCTTCCTGATGCACCTACCACCTAGGCATTGAGAGCCTTGCCTCTTGGAGAGTATTCCATCCAGCCAAGAGGCCCACCAAATGGCTTTGTGGTTCTTTCTTCAAACTATTGAGTAAGTGTTTTAGTATATAAATACTAAAAACCTTCAAAACCCCATGCATGTGGGATAAATGCTTTTGCTCATTTTCAAGCTTCTGAAGGTTTCCAAGAGATGCTGCTCATCCATGGCATCATTCTCTTGCTAATTAATAGTTCCAATCTGCTCCATAGGTCTAGGCGCCCCAATCTGTGGATTCACATTTTGCAATTTTTAACTTAAAACTTTAAAAAATCTCTCCTCCATGGCGGGCGCAACATGCTGCTCTCTTTTCAATCAAGGCAGACTTCCGGTTATTTGCTTTCAAAGGCATTTGCTGTTTAAAAAAATTAAAAACTTCCTTCAATGATTTCGCCACCAATATTTATTGCATTTTGAAATTGCATTGGGTTTTAAAGTCTTCTCCAAATGCTGCGTAGGATTTTTGGCATTAAAATTTGATTTGAACTCCTCCATATTACTTTCAGCAATGACATTTGTCTGCCCACTAACTTCTGCACAGGCACAATGCATAGCTGTTTGCAATTTTTAATGTTTGAAAATCTTCAAATCCTCCACAATAGCTTGCACAACATTTTAACTTTGGTATGTCTTTTTCTACATTGGCTACTCTCTCTTTCCTCTAGCGTAATCTTCTTTCTCCATTTGGCTTCTACAATTTCAAATATTTTGCAGCCTCTATGTTAAACATTTGCCAATTTCTATTTGCAATGAGATTTTTTTGTCAAAAAACAACACCTTCCATGTATTTATGCACTGGCTGCCAACTGCATTTGTTTCAGAATTTAAACATCTTCTTGTCAACCATGTGCAGGAACCATTAGTTACTGGCATTTGCTAAAACAAAAACATTAAAACAAAGCCCCTCCTTCAATTAGCATAGACATGCTGGCAAAGGTTGTTGCAATGTTTTTAAATGTTTTTTTTTAAATTTATTTCACCTCCTTCAATCAGCGTGGCTTTTTATCTATGCAACTTTTGTATTGGTTTAAAAGTTTCAATATTCATAGATTTCCTCTTTTCATCCCCCATGCAAGCATCTTAGCATTCCTGTGCAACCACTATGCAATGTTTTGTTTTGAACTTTGGTTTTTTCTTTTTTAAAAAATCATTTTCAAAAGCTGCGTGGGAACTTCACTGGTCTGTGCATGTATTTATATTAACACTAATATTTGCAAAGCTTGGTGTTGTGCTTGGTGTGGGCTCCACAAATGGAATGCATTTCCATTTTAATACTTTTAAATTGCATTTGTATGTTCTTAAGTTTTAAACTTTGTTGTTTTCCACTTGCGCTGGGTCCCATCCACTCTTCCACATTGCGCAGACATTGCATTTTATTGTATTTGCATTGTATTGAAAGTTTGAACAATCTTTCATACTGTTGTGCAGCTCCTGCAAACTCATTTGAAACAAATTAAATGCTGGCTCCCTCCACAGTTCATCGTAGGATATCATGTGGCCAAGGTAGCAGAAATTGATAAAAAGAACATGTTGCGTAGAACCTTCAGCCAATATACTTGGAAATGGTACAATTTTTTGAAATTTGAAACTTTCCAATGCGTGGCTTTGCTTTGGTTGATATCTACCAATTTGCATATATATGAAGTTTTAAAACTCTCTTCCACCTCTAGTGAATGCACAACACTTTGTAAATCATTATTGTGGAGGCTTCCTTTATATTTTTGCAAACTGACTGATAAACTGCAATTGGTCTCAGGAACTAGCTTTAAAAACTGACCGAGAAGCCTCAAAGAAATGTGTCATCTGTAACTTAAATTCATTTCCAACATATGAAAACCCGTGCCAAAGGAGATTGCACAAAAAGACTTGAGCCAAAAAATATCACTGATCAAACATGGCCTCTTGAAAAACTAATTCTATCCGCACCGCCAATCTGCACAAATCACTTTCAAAACTGACTTTGAAAACTCATCATCTGAAACCTTCATGAACCAGAATCTTGGATAATGATTCACTCTCACATAATGAAAATTAATTCATCATTATCTTTCTCAGAAGACCAAAAGGCAAACTATCATTAAAGACCAAAGTCAGCTTGCTAAAAACATTATGGATCTGAAACAGTGAAACAAGTAGAAATTTTATTTGGAAACGGCTTAGGAAAGTGACCAAACAAATTGGTCAAGGTCTAAAAATATTTAGGGAAGTACACCTCCAAGTCTCCAACACAAAAAAACTTTCAAATATACCTGACCCTAAACCAGGTGCAAATAGGGAAACCACAAAGCAGGCTACTTGGAAAACTGCATTTCATCATTTGGCAAATTGATAGAAAATGCAACCGGAATGGGCTTAGCAAACTGACCAAATGGAATTGTCTTGACCTGAAGATGGAGACTCAAGAATTATTTGACCTTTGTAATACAATGCAAAAGGAATTGTTTCAATTAGGTCACAAGGTCAAAAGTTACAATTGCTCAAACAGGGCTAATCAGAATTCATGGCAAAATAGAGAAACATGACATTTCTGGAAGAGCAACTTTGAGGGATTGAAAAACCTATCAAACAGACTCTAAATGGATTGAGTTTTGAAACACAAGCTCTTTGATATACACTTTAAATATCCTCAAAGTGTCAGGCCATGAAACTTAACAAGACACAAGATATTAGAATGCAAACAGGGCCTGCTACAACAAACTGACACTTAGGTAAAAATGCAGAATGGATAAGTGCTTAAAACAAGACATCACTAACTGACTCAAAACTTGAAAATGAGAAACTAAGATGTCTTCATATGCCTAAACAAGAGTGATAAACACCTGACATGCATGAAAAAATTCAGAATCTCATCTAGGCAAATAGGCTCAAAAAGCAATTATAGGGGGTCAAAATGCAAAGCACTAGTAAAACACTCAAAAATGCTTTTTGTATTTTTGAGTACCAACAATGGCTCTAACTAAGGATGCATGCCCCATGCAGGCATGAAGAGAACTTTCAGAATCTCATGGTACAGCTGACCATTCACAAAATAAATCAAATTTTATTTTCTCTTTTATTTCTCCTTTCTCTCTTGAATCTCTTATTTCTCTCCAAAACATGAAACCTCTTATTTGAAAGAAAACACACCACTCAACTGAAAGGAAAGTGAATATACAATATGTACATTATTTACCAAAAGCCTCAAACCTTTTCACAACTAAAATCAACACTTGCCTCTATCAAAAATCTGATTTTCTTCTTGGCATACAAATATCAAAATGAAAATGTACTTGTACTGTTGCTATTCACATTCATAAGGAATCATAAAAATGAAGAATACTTTATTCATAATTCCTTTCATGCCTTTAGAATTTCATCCATCGTAGTCAGCATAACCAAAAGTATGAAACTCATTCTTCACATCATCAAATATCAGAGAATATGAACCATGACAATGAGGAAATGCATCATCATAAGAAACATCAAACTCCACTTGCATTACCCTTTCATTAGCCAGCTAATCCATAAAGAAGATAAATGACTCATACTCACATAGACCATGGATACCAAAATCTGGAAAGACTTCACAATGAAAAGACATATCAGAATGTTCCTCAAAACATGGATTGGAAACCTCTTCCACTTGCAAATTACCCACATGGCCACAAGGAGACAGCTAATCAACATCATAGTCCTGCTCACTACATGGAACAATGGACTCATCAAATGCACATTCAAACTCACAATCTCTTTTAGCCCACGAAAATATAAAATCTGATTTCTTACTGGATATTGGCACATTTTCAACATTAAAATCAGAATAAACCAAATCTGAAAACTCCATACATTCCTCAAACAATGGATTAACAACACCGTGTTTTTATCCTATATGAACATGGTAGCACAGAGATAGCTGATCAATATCAATGTCCTCATCAAATGCATCATTAGTAAAAAATTTGAAGACATTAGTACCCCTTCTATCATAATCACTGTCATAATCACTTTCATCATATGATTCAAAATTAGTGATATCACTATAAGTAGATTCAACACTTCTATCATTAGGAAAAGAGGTGGATGACAAATTCATACTACCTTCTTCAACTGGAGGAGATGGGAAAGGACACCAATCATCCTCAAGTTTCTCATCATGTGTAATATTTTCATTACACAAACAAACCATATGCTTCAATTGATCATCATTAAATGAAGGGATTTCAAAAACACACTCATCTAGCACGTTACCCTTTGACTAAAAAGACTCAACTAACTGATCTTCACAGTAATTTCATCCATAATATCATTATAAAGTTGCAAGATAGTATCATACTCCATCTCATAAGGAAGACCATCATTTAATATCCCTCCATCCTTAAGTTTTGACACCAAATCCACTTCAAAGCTCTTAATATCAAATTCATTTGTATCATGCTGATGTAAAACATTATTTTCAGATTTGGTAAAGATACCCTTACCTCCACAAGCTGATTTACATTCATTTCCCTGAATGCTCTTATCTTCCCATGCTATACTAGGATCACACAATGGATCAACATTCTCCAACATATCATTCTCTTGTGGGATATAGGTTTCAACATCATCTTGATCCTCATGAGAGTGTAAAACATATACATCTTCTTTAGCATTCAAAACATAGTTAGTATCATTGCATCTAGGATCAAAATGAGAGGGTTTTTATGATATAACTTTGTAAGGCAAAGATTCATTGAGAAAGTCAGCATCATAAGTTTTGGAAACATCATTCATTGCTCCCATTTATTGGATATATGTATTGCTATCTTCATTAGAAGTTTCTTCCGTATGCAACAAAGGATTATTAACCATACATTATTCAAATCTGAATTCAAGACCTGATTAGAAACCAAAGCAAAGGTATCAATACACCTGTACTTGGAGTTGCAAAATTTTCACAATACTCTTGTCCATTCTCAAATGTATTTTCCCGGCAAATCCCTCTAGAGAAATGGTTCTTTGTCAATTCGTACTTGGCATTGTTTTCAATCTCTATCGCTGTCCTAAAATCTTGATGCAAAGTCTTAGGTTCCTTGTCTCTCAACCTATAACTCATCTTCTTGTCAAATGCATCAAAGTAAACCACAACACACACATGATCTTGAGGTCTATTTCTTTTAGGTATTTCATGCAAAGCTCTTGCAAATCTGATATTTAAATCAGGAACTAATGATGACTCTGCTAGGGAGAAATGGATTGTTGTAAAGTCTGTAATGACTAATTGTCTATTGTCCATTTCTTGACCGGTTTGTGAATTTTAATCCCACATCTTTGTGGGTGGTGACTCTGAATTCTTGTGCAGCCTAGTAGCATTGATTTACATGTAAAATTTTAGAGATTTGCAATATATTGTTTGCAGATTTGAAGCCTTTGTCAGTTTGTTTTGGCAAGGAAGGATAAAATATCAGATAGTTGTTTGAGTATGTTTACTTCTGCTAGATGTGAAAGAGTATCTCAATAGCAACAACAAAGGTATTCTTCTTCTCATGTATTTTTCTTTCATGAGAATTAAGTGTTTTAAACAGATTGCCTCTATTGAGTGTTTTCAGCACTAGGAAAGAGGTGTGTTCAAATTAGTGAGATGTCAAATTTTTTTTCATCTAAAGTTCAGACCACCAAGGGTCTTTTGAAATCCTTTCATACCAAGAGGTATGAGCCATTGTGTTTTGATGGCATTAAAGATTTTCCACATGATGTGCCTCATGAAATCAGAGATTATTTGCCAAAATTTTGTGGAGATCTAGTTGTTTCAGCAAGTCATCATGTTCAAATGTTCATTGATTTATTGGGTGAATTTGAAATAAAGTATGAAGATGTATACATGAAGTTTTTTGTCCAAACTTTGAAAGATGATGCTAGGGACTGGTTTTTGTTTTTTACCAACTTATTCAATTTCTTCTTGGAATGAATTACATGTTGCCTTCATGGAACAATTTGGTGAGAGAATGAATTTGAGCGATGTATTTACTGATTGGTTGAATCATAAGGTTAGCCTTCCTAAGTATAGGAAATTTAAAAAGAAGAAGGATGAATTTCCTTAATCCACTGTAGGTTTTACTGTTAAGCAGTGAGTTTGAAGATATGTACACCCGCCTGGGTCTCTGGAGCCCGAAGTGAAGAAGGATAATATCCTTGTTAATTATCCTTTTCCCTGTATGAATCTGAATTGGGAATCTAAGAGTCGGGCTTGAATAGCTATATATTGATTCAACAAGAAAAAGAGCTAACATGTTCATATTATAAAAACAATCAAAATGAATAGGAAAAACCCACCTAAAGTTGGTAAAAAATATAAAGAAATCTCTATCTTTGTTGGCCTATTTAACTCTCTTCTACAGATCCATAAGTTCAAACCTGCATCCAAGGGTGGTTGAGTCTTTTAGACTAAAATATTTTAAGTCACAAATAATCAACCCAAAAACTCATTGGTTAAACTTCTGTAATGCAAACAAAATTTAAAGTAAAATAAAATCCACCTAAAATTGGAGGTGGGTATAAAAGATATCAATATTTATTAAAAATGTTCTACCCTCTTCTGCAGTCCATAAATCCAAAGCTGCACCCAAAAAGTGTTCAAGAAATTTAGATTAAAATATAAATAAAAAAGTGGGTAACTGAAATATTCATTACTTAATAATGCACATTGCAAACAAAATTCAAAATGGACAAAAACCCCACTTGAAAGTAGAGACTAATATCAAGAGTTCTTTGTCATCTATTAGCACTATCATGCACTTGTCCACAAACCCATATGTTAAAATCTATCCAAAATAGGCAAACCAAAAATTCATTAGTTTGTAACCAATACTCCAAACAAAATTAAAAGTACCCAGAAAAACCCATCTGAACTTAAAAGCTAATATGAAAGAATTGTCTATATCTAATAACCCTATCATACCCTCCTCTATAGACCTATATGTCCAAATCAGCATCAACTAGTGCTATTAATAAAAATTACATAATACAAATTTGGCAAAAAAATGTTCAAATTTGTTGGGTAATAATTCATACTACAAACAAGATTCAAAATGACAAAATAAAACCCACTTGAAATTGAAGCTAATATGAAGAATTGCCCATTATAAGGAAATTAGAAATGTTTTCAAGAAAATTAGATTAAAATTATCAATAAAAAAGAGGGTAACTAAAATATTCATTACTTAATAATGCATATAGCGAACAAAATTCAAAATGGATAGAACATTCCATCTGGAAGTAGAGACTAATATGAAGAGTTCTTTGTCATCTGTTATCTCTATCATGCACTTTTCCGCATACCCATATGTTAAAATATGTTTAGAATAGGAAAACCAAAAACTCATTGGTTTGTAATCAATACTCCAAACAAAATTCAAAATGCCCAGAAAAACCCATATGAACATAGAAGATAATATGAAAGAATTCTCTATATCTAATAATTCTATCATACCCTCCTCTGTAGAGCTATATGTTCAAATCAACATCAACTAGTCCATTACATGAAATTGAAGCTGATATGAAGCACGATCCATTATAAGGAAAAGAAGAAAGGTCTTGATTGGCTTGAAAATTCAGAGTAATGAAGGTGTTAACTGGCTTGAATCTATTTACATAAACTTGTGTCGCGTCTAACTTATCGTTGATGCCTTTTTTTCAAAAAATAGCAATAGTTTTTATTTTCAGTTTTCTGGAAATGTGAAGTGTATCCCGAATGTGTTTTATACGTTTCCCATGAAAATTCAATTGATTATAAAAGCCTTAATTATTTTTCTATATAGAAATATTATTATAAAGTTTCACCATGCCTCTCTTTATTACGTTGAAGGCATTCCTTTTCTGAAGTTGCAAAACTTCATTTACACATCAAGGTTCAAAAATCTCTAATAAAATATGCAAGACTATTGAAAATATCAATGTCGTTCATTTCTCATCATTCTATTTATTTTTGTTCATTTTAATTCATTATGTTTAATAAATTTGGTTCAAATTTGTCTGTCAAATATGCAAATACACATCTTAATCCGTCGATTCGTTTGAAGCATAAAAGGGAGCCGATCTGATTAAAAGTAGTCCCACGAGAGACAAACACATGTGTGATTGGTTATTGGCAACAAAGTGACTCATCAGCATGAAGTCACATTTTCTATTCACTATTTTTTATTCCATATTTTTCTATATATGTCCACCACAATTCAAAATTTGATTCATCAAGTCGGCCAAAAAAGATGGAGCATGTAATCCATGAATTGTTAACTCAAAATAACATCTCCAATGCATGCAAAAGGGAAAAGAAGCATGTGAAGTATCACATCGAGTCAGTACACCCTTTATAGGAGCGAACATTATTTCCATAATCACCACATGCCACTACAAGGATCAAAACAACTTTAGTCAACCACAAAAGGATGAAGTTGGAAATGCATGTTGGCAAAAAAATTACAAAATAAAGTGTGTAGTTCCATAACTGATGAAAATTCCCAATGAAGCATCACCTAATCCAAAAAAAAACATATCTTCCAACCACATCTCCAAAACAATTGACGGCAAAGGAATGTGGAGCATTCTTGCAAGTGGGTACATTGTTCCTATCAAAGTGATATTCAAAACATCATAACTATTGTAGAGAAAATTAAAATATGAAAACTCATATGTAGCATATTTTAACACCTTTTGACACTATATCCCAATTGCGGGATGAAATATGTCGATACACCACATTGCAGAGAAATAAAAGCATAAACCAAATTGGCAAACTAATCACCAGAATAATCACACTTAACAAATTTTGTGTGTAGATTAAAAAAACATCTCCAAAACTCTGGAATGGACCCGAGACCTTTGGATATACCTTATGCATGATTTTCCAACAATAACTCCCAAACACTATATCCATCTTCCAGAGACAAACTATGATGCAGGAGCATCCCGGGGTAGTTGGCTATCCTGCATGTTTGGGAGATTTGATGGAGTTGTGTGGACTTATTTTCATGTGTGAGGGATTTGGTAGAGTTGTGTGGACCTACTTGGGTCTTGGGTAACTGGTTTTGATGTATTTAATGGAACTTGACATGGTCTGGGAGGAGCTCGGCCTTGCTTAGGAATTTGGTGCCTATTACAGGCCGTATAAGTAATTTTCCACAAAGAGTTAGAGAATGCAAATTTCAGGGATTGAATAGGGCCTAGATTTCTACCTACGGTTCAAAGTACGAGTCCTAATTCATCCAGAGCTAGGAGATATCGCTATTTTACTAAGACATCAATTTTGGGCATTTAATTATTGTTGTTGGTCGACTTGTGGCATTTAATTTATGTGTTTGTATTTAATTTATGTTCAGGGCTGACCTATGGCTTAGATTGGTATAAGTAGGGGTTGTGAGGGAAGTCTTTAGTCATTATTCATTCATCCTAGGGAAGAGGAAGAGGTAGAGGAGCGAGTTTTGAGAAGAGCTAGTAGCTACGGCTTGGGGGACAAGGGATTGCTTGGTGGGCTTGCGAGCACAAGTTTAGATCTTCCTTGGGTGTTCCTACCAGTGTGTGGATCTGGGCTAGCTAGGGTTTCATTTGGATCTTGAGAGATCTTATAGATTTTCTATTGTAATTGCATTGTATTTGGTCGTAACCCGGAAGGCCTTACAGCCGAGCATGTTGGATGAAAATATAATGATTCTATTATGAGTATTTGCATTGTGTGGATATAAATCTCTCTGTTGTTATTTATATTCCATTGTGTGGTTATTGGTTGGGGGCTAGGACATCTCCATTGGGGATCCTCCTACCTTTCCCTTCATCAAATGGTATCAGAGCATAGTTGTTCCTAAGTGTGTGGACAGAGCGCTGAATGTGAGGCAGTTTACACCAGGACCTTGGGTGGAGTTTATCAGACCACAATTGTTCCTGAGTGTGTGGACAGAGTGCCGAATGTGAGGCAGTTTGCACCAAGACCTTGGGTGGAGTTTATCAGAGTGTGGTTATTCTTTAGTGTGTGGACAGAGCACCGAATGTGAGGCATTTTGCACCAGGACCTGTAGTAAAGGTAGGATCTAGTTGGTGATTCATTGCAAAGGGTTTGTGAAGATCTTAGAAGATGGCTCTAAGAAGATTAGACCCTGCGATGATTGCAAAACTCCATGATGTGGTGGAGAAGAGTATTTCAAAGAATTTTTCTCAGATGGAAGCTAGATTGACTAATCGAGTTAAGGAACGGATGGTTGAGAGTGATCCATCTCTGGATAAATTTCATAAGAGAGTTTGAGAGATCTTGAAACCATGGAGCTAGATTCTACCAATCAGGAAGTGAGTTTTCTGGCCGGTTAGAAGACTTTTTTGAGAGAGAAGAGGGCATAGCAAGGTTGAGATGGAAGTTGGTTTTGTTGATCAGTGTGTGGATTCTGATACGAAACCTGTAGAGCAACTTGTGGTTGTTGCTGAGGAGATTCCTAACCTTGTTAATGCTATGGTTGAGATTGGTTTTCATGATCAGTTGGTTGAGTCTGACATGGAAATTGAGGAGCACTTGGTCATGGATAATCAGGTTGCTATTTGTTGATGTGGTTAAGGATCTACATGATACTGCGAATCTGTATGTTCTTGATGTGGAGCTGTTGGTGGTTGGCATGGTTGAGGATTTACATGTTTCTCCTATTGTGGATTTAAGCTTACATGTTGCTGATGTGGATTTCATGTTCGATGACATTTATGGTTTTAATAAGTTACAAATGTTATTGGCGAGGTACTATGTTCAGTTTGTTCCTGGGAGTGAGCATGCTGATTGGATGGTTGACATTCTAGTGGTTGATAGATGGATGCGGATCTAGATGATTTACATGTTGGTTCTATTGTCCTTGTTGGAGTGGAAGCCTTTGGTGAATATGAAGATGGTTATGGATATTTCATCTGGCGTCAAAGTATGAGGCATACTTCTTTTCGCACCTAGGGAGTCTGATGCAGGAGCATCCCAGGGTAGTTGGCTATCCTGCATGTTTGGGAGATTTGATGGAGTTGTGTGGACTTATTTTCATGTGTGAGGGATTAGGTAGAGTTGTGTGGACCTACTTGGGTCTTGGGTAATTGGTTTTGATGTATTTAATGGAACTTGGCATGGTCTGGGAGGAGCTCGGCCTTGCTTAGGAATTTGGTGCCTATTATAGGCCATATAAGTAATTTTCCACAAAGAGTTAGAGGATGAAAATTTCAGGGATTTAATAGGGCCTAGATTTCTACCTACGGTTCGAAGCATGAGTTCTAATTCATCCGGAGCTAGGAGATATTGCTATTTTACTAAGACATCAATTTTGGGCATTTAATTATTGTTGTTGGCCGACTTGTGGCATTTAATTTATGTGTTTGTATTTAATTTATGTTCAGGTCTGACCTATGGCTTAGATTGGTATAAGTAGGGGTTGTGGGGGAAGTCTTTAGTCATTATTCATTCATCCTGGAGAAGAGGAAGAGGTAGAGGAGCGAGTTTTGAGAAGAGCTAGTAGCTGCGGCTTGGGGGACAAGGGGATTGCTTGGTGGACTTGCGAGCACAAGTTTATATATTCCTTGGGGGCTCCTACCAGTGTGTGGATCTGGACTAGCTAGGATTATTTATCCACTTGGGAGAAGAGGAGGTGGTTGTGGAGCGAGTTTTGAGAGGAGCTAGTGGTTGCGGCTTGGGAAACAAGGAGATTGCTTGGTGGGCTTCCGAGCACAAGTTTAGATCTTCCTTGGGTGTTCCTACCAGTGTGTGGATCTGAGCTAGCTAGGGTTTCATTTGGATCTTGTGAGATCTTACAGATTTTCTATTGTAATTACATTGTATTTGACTGTAACCCGGAAGGCCTTATAGTCGGGCATGTTGGATGAAAATATAATGATTCTATTATGAGTATTTGCATTGTGTGGATATAAATCTCTATATTCTTATTTATATTCCATTGTGTGGTTATTGGTTGGGGGCTAGGACATCTCCATTGGGGATCCTCCTACCTTGCCCTTCATCAAACTATAACAAGTTTGACATCAATGGCAACATAATATTCATATTTGCAACAATCTCCTAGTTTGCAATTGATAGCAACACTTGTGGATCTTTGCACCACTAAAATACGTCTCCCCCTTTGACATTAAAGACAAAGGGTGCCTTTGAAAACACTACACAAGATCTAAATTTCCATACAGTACTCCCCCTCGAGACAAAAGATCATATCTCCAACACATTTTGTTATATATATATATGCATGTGTGTGTGTGTGTGTGTGTGTGTGTGTGTGTGTGTGTGTGTAGGTGTATGTGTATGTGTATGAGTACATATATGTACATATATACATATATATCTACAAGACATATTTTCAATACATACATACACTTTTCTAAACGCAGTCAATTCCACCATAGGGAATGCACCAAAAAGAAATGCAACCAAAATTCAAAACTGCATTCTAACTCTATCAATATATAAAGCCAAAATTGACTCATCACCACAAATGAGTCAATACCTTAGGCAATGTACCTTGGTGTTGTGTCTTCAACAAAGAAAAAGTAAATATTTTATAAGGAAATGCCTGAAGACAAAGTCTTGTTCTGGCATTCAATTTGCAAGAAGAGATCTTCTAAAATATCATCATTATTCATTTTCTACACCTTTTTAATCTATTATCCACCTCTCAGAATCTCAAATAGAGTCACCATTTTTTAATTAATTGCATCTCTTATTAGGACAAACTATTATTTAATCTTATTTCTTTGTTCTTGCAATAAATCAAGTTGAGAATCAAGTTGACTAATTTGCAACCAGATAGAGCCATTACTGACTACTTATAAGTCATATGTATTGTTCATCTCATAAATCTCAGACTCAATTGAGTCCATTTGAGCTTTGATTCAAGTGGTTGACTCTGGCCATTTAAAACTATGTTTGTAAAACAAATCGTAGCATTCTTTAAACATATTGTAACTTTCCTCAAATTCTCCAGTAGCTTCACACAATCATCAATACACATGTTAATGATCTGAACTTACCTCTTATCATTCATCTTCTTTATAGCCTCTTCTTTCTCTTTCTTCTCTAAGTGCATGGAATGATCTCTAAAGGAATCTATCAATAATTTCAACTATTGTTCAGGGGAAAGGGAGGCATCAATGTGAACCTCCAGTAAAATATCATGAAACATCTCTACAACATCATCAACTATACTAGTTTCCTTCATCTATTCTTTCTCAAGAAAAGAGAAATTTCCAATAGGCTGAAATTATATTTAAGATCTCAATAGGTCTTTGGTAGCTTCTAATATATTGGGAGAAGTCACATGATTTTGTTTAGATATATCATGTATTTCAACATTTTTCAAATCTATCACACTATCATTGGCAACCTTCTCTAGAGGAGAAGACTCTATCAAAGAAATACTAACAGAGCCTTCCTTTATTTCCTTTATGATCTGTTCAGTAGCTTCTTCAGTTTCTTTCATCACTAGCATAAGTATATTAGCACTCTAATTCATCCTCAATTCTTGAGATTGAATCAACATTGCTGAATCAAATTCTTCTTTGGCCAACATGCTTCCATACTCATGAATGACCTATTTTCTCAAATTTTATTCAAGATGTACTATTTCAACTCTTATGTAAGTCAACAAATATGCAAGGCATTTTGAAATTTCATCATGATTTCATCTAGTGTATAGTCATATATTGACATGTATATCATAAAGGCTTGTTTAATGGCTTCCTAATCTTATGATGGTAGTGTTAGAATTCATAGAATTCAACCACCAAGATCCACTGTATGTAAAAAAACCAATTACAAAAGCAAAGATTGGAGACAAAACTCAAAATGATCTGAAAGATAAAATATTCATTCAGAGAGGGAATACAAATTACAAAGATATTAATCCTTATAAAGGAGATCGAACACTAGAAGGTGGAGAAACCTAGGTTGTATGAATAATTAATAGAAGAAATAATTATTACATGTCTAAAGTTTAGTTTAAGTAAAATAGAAATAAAAAGGTGACTGAATAATTAAATCAATAATGATTTAATTAATAAGTGAGAATACATTTTTACTCTAACACCCCCTTAAGATAAACTTAGGGAGAAGCTAAAAAAACTATAAACAACTATTGAAAGCAAGAAATTTTGGGCCCCGACAACAAGGTCTGATCATGTACCCAATCATAACCAAATCTCTGTAAAGTGCAGAAATGGAGAAAACCACATGGGAAAAAACTCTACTTCAAAAAGAGATGGAAAAAGCATGTAGAAAAGAAATGGATCAAGAAACTCTTTCAAAACCATAAGAACAACCAACCCCCCCCCCCCCATGAGAGAGGATTGAGACTCCAAATCCCACCAGAATGATAGAACCCCTATGTCGATTATCTAACCAATGTGGCTCTAATGCAGAAGAAATAAAGGCAAGGGACAACCGAGAGGAAACCCCTGAATGTGAGGTGAAACTAGAAGGCCTAGCTGATGCTCAAAAGAGAACGCATGAGACTCCTGTAATGGAATCTCCAATGAAGGTGGGCCAATAGATGTGTTGAATATATCATCTAAGAGGAGATGAATATCCTCTGATATGTACTCAACAACTGGACTAGGTGGCTCAATGCATGGAGCGATGATGTTAAGTAATGCTAAAAAGGAATCATGTTGAACATATGTAAACTCAATAGGAGGTGGAGGTGTAAAAGTCACAACACTGGTCTCAATAATAACACATAAGTTCAAGTGACCTAAATTCACCTCAATAGGCTCTTGTGAAAAAGGAGAGCTATTCTCCAACAATGGAGATGGTGGACCAAAATGAGAATAGGAGTACAAGTGGGAAGAATGATCAACTATCCTTGTTGAAACAATATTGCTTGTCTCACTATCTCTGGTGTGTACTAAATCTGGAGTAAACTTAACTATCTTCCTTGTCCCGCTATATATGAGTAATCTGATAGATAGAGAGAAGGTTAGAGGACAAATATGGAACACATACTGACATCATGGAATGCATTATCATCAATTTCAATCTAGAATGATTCCCACATATAGTCATAATAGTTTTATTCCCCATCAAAATGTGTGGGCTAGGAGAAGCCTCAAAAGAGGATAATAAATCCCAAGAAGATGTCATATGGTGTGAAGCACCTGAATCCAGTAGTCATCTAGAATAGTGTGGAATAGTGGTTGCAAATAATGCATGACCCTTTCTGTTGACCCATCCATCTATCTAGAATGATGATGATGAAGAATACATGTGAGAAGGAGAAGAAGGATATCAATGTTTCTCTTCTGAAGAAGAGCTTGCAAATCAAAAATTTGTTTTGCATATCTATCTATCTTCTTCTCATAACAATGAGACTCATCATGATTGGGTTTTTTATAATAAGCACACTAAGGTCTTTTTATCTTTGATTTCGCCCCCTTAGGAGGAGGTGGGCCAAAGGAGTGTTGAGAACTAGAATCCTTCCTAGACTCTGTGGTTAGTGATATCTATTTCTGTTCCAGCTTCCCTAAAGATGGGTAAGATACCAAAGCATGGTTATGTGATCCTATGAGAAAATAAAGTTGATATATCTTTCCCTACCCACTAGTCAAATGATGATAGAACACATCAAATGTAGGCATGTTGAATCGCGGACCCAAAGCATCCATGGTAGAATAGAAGGTAGAAGAGAATATTTGAAAGGGACCACAAAGCTTAGAAAGAATTAGGTAAATGTACTTTGTATCTACCTTATTCTTCCCACACCCCTATAAGATAGATCTGATAGATTTGAATTTGGTCGAGAAATCCTGAATAGAAGCAAATGTCTCAGGACCCAAAGCTATCAATTTTGCCTCAATTGAAGTTCCTTGAACTCATTGACTGTGCCAAAGAGAGTCTAAAAATTCTCTCATATATCAAGAGGGGTATCACACCCATCAAGATGGAAGAGAAAACTATCTGAAACATGTAGAGAAACTACACCCATTTCCTCATCCATCTTATTCCTGTGTTGCATGACCTCAATAGGATGAGTCAAGACTGGCTAAATAGTGTCTAAACAAGACAATAACCCTCGTGACCAAAGAAGCTGAGTCATACGGGATTTCCATACATGTAAATTGTGAGGAGTGAGAAGCTTAAATAATGTTGAATATGCCATTATTGCACCATTTTACTATTTATTAGTTATCTTTCAAAACTAGACAGAAGATGCACAAGCGTTTTTTTTGTTTTTTGTTTTTTGTTTTTGAGTGTTCTATTTCTGAGATAAATGACAGAAAGTGAGAAAAAAACACCCCACACAAGGAGAGAAACCAAAACCTAGTACAAGTGTGAAGCTAGAAGAAGAGACAGAGTAATAAATACTTTATAATGAATGGGTAAAATACCTGATCAATTTCTCCAAAAAAAGTCTCAGACTTGAAGAGAGTTCGTCAAGAGATTTCTGACGCCTCTTTGTGAGAAAAAAATGGAGTTTGTATGCTCATTCTAGAGGCCTGGAAGAAATTAAAATAAGTCCTCTCTTTGACTAGAAAAAGGTTAGGGAAACAGAAAAATCATAAAATCAAACCTCTACCAAAAAATCTAGCTCAGAAAGAGCTTTTCGATGATATAAGGAAGTTGAAAAATGACCTCTATTTTCTCTTGTTAGAGAAAAAAAACCAACCTAAGGGTAAAAAGGCTTTAAAAAATTTGTTTAGAGCCCCTAGGGCTTAAAAACACTTTCCCCTAGCCATATGGCATGTGCAAGGGATAATCATTGGAGCTCCTGGTCAACTAATGTGATCGTGGCGCAGTGTGGCTGGGGGCTAAAGGGCAAGGAGGGGGTTGAGCGGAGTGGAGTTCAATGGCTGACGGTGGCATTGGGAATTTCTCATTTAGAAGAGGTGGGGCCCACAACGGTGGGTGGAGGGACCCAAGGTTGAAGGTCAGTGGGACCCGCAGGTTCCACCGTGTTTTTTTTTATAAAATTGCTCACTTTTTTAAAAAAAAGTGTTTGATTTGTTTTTTTAATAATTTTTTTAAAAATAAAAATAACAAACGCACAGTCCCATTGTTCCACAGAGAAAATCATAGAAAAAGTGATTTTTAAAACTTTTTTAAAACTTTTGCCTCAGTTTGCGTGCCAAGGAGACCTACATGCAAAAACAATTTCCTCAGAATGCAACTTTGGCCAAAATGGTTGTCTATATGGAAATTGGGGTTTTTGGGCATTTTGAGTGCAACCGTGAGGTTGATTTGTGCTCAAAATGCTCCAAAACAATTTCCCCCTAGATCCACACAAACAAATTACTGAAAAAACTTGAAACCCTCGGAGCTCAAAAACTTCAAAAACTCAAGAACGAACTACAACAACAAGGCTCTGATACGATGTTAGAATTCATAGAATTCAACCACCAAGATCCATTGTATGCAAGAAACCTGTTACAAAAGCAAAGATTGGAGACAAAACTCAGAATGATCTGAAAGATAAAATGTTCATTCAAAGAGGGAATACAAATTAGAGAGAGATCAATCCTTATAAAGGAGATCGAACACCAGAAGGTGGAGAAACCTAGGTTGTATGAATAATTAATAAAAGAATTAATTATTACATGCCTAAAGTTTGGCTTAAGTAAACTAGAGATAAAAATGTGACTGAATAATTAAATCAATAATGATTTAATTAATAAGTGAAAACATCTTTTTACTCTAACAAGTAGCATAGGATATGACTCAACAAACTTCTGCAAATTACCATTATGTATTGTAATATTGAAGATATTCATCACTTTATAAGGATGTTCTTCATGTTTTGACTCTGAGGGAATATTATTTATTTTTTTGGATCTTCCTTTACTTTCTTTTCCATTTCAATTATCTTCTTAGGACCTTTTTCTTGCACACCCTCTTCACTATCATCATCAATGTTTAAAAATTTTGTCTTCTTTTCTGATGATCCATATAAATCCGCTCCACTTCTTTCTTAGCTAATCACATAGATAGAAGAGAGTTTACTAGAAGAAACTCTCCTAGATCTTATACGCTCAGAGGAAGAGGACTCAACTAGAGTAAAATATCCCAATTGGACATTTTCATGCTGATGGTTTCTGTCCATGACAAAAAGAACAAGATTTAGGATACCTTGCAACTTTCCATTGAATGCATCTTATAGTTTTTGCATCAACAAAAAAATTGTTGCCCTACAAAAACCACTTTGAGTTTTCAAAATATTAGATAGGTTATTGTAGAAGGGCCTCCCATGATCATATACATTCAAATGGATCATTCACAAGATCCATGTATTTGGAGAAATATTCCATCAAAATTCATCACTTTTGTGCACTTAGGGCACTTAAGGGACATCGTCAATAGGGTATGTTGTCAAGCATTCCAGCAAGTGGGGAGCCAAAATAGGACCATGCCTAGGGTAAATTCACCCAACCAGACATTTTCACACTGATGTTTTTCACTCAAGATGAACAAAGTGATATTTAGTCAACCTTGCAACTTTTCATTGAATGCATCTGACAATTTTTGCATCAATAGAAAAAAAATTTCCCTATGAAAGCCACTTCGAGTCTTTAAAATATGAAATAGGTTATTGTAGAGGGGCGTCTTGCAATCCTATACATTTAGACAGATCATTTGAAATTTCCAAGGATTGGGAGAAATAGCCCGTTAAATTTCATCACTTTTGTGTACTTAGGGCACTTAAGGGACATCACTAATATGTTATGGCGTCATGCATTTCAACGAGAGGAGAGATAAAATAGGACCGTGTTAGGGTAAACCCACCCAACCATATGTGTTTGTGCTAACAGTTTCCACCCACAATGAACAGAGTGAGATAAAGGATTGTGACTCTCTAGAAAGGTTATAATAATGATAGTAATTTTTTAAAGTCATTTGTTGAAGGCATGGAAGAAGGGATCATCACAAGATAACTATAGTAAGTTCTTCCCTAAGATATAAGACAATTTTGATCTAGATAAAAGGAGCATGGGAATTAAGGAAGGAGGAAAAGGAAGGCAAAAAGAATGAGGAAGTACCTTCCAAAGGGGCAACAATGAAGAAGAGTTGTGACCCTTTCATAAGGTGGTAGTTGTGAAAGGGTGTGACCATTACGAGGGGCAGATATGGTGAAGAGATGTGTCTCTTCCTCACATTGAAAGATATAAAGAGTCTAAGGTTTCACTTGAGGATGACATCCAAGAGAGATAAAGTTGGGGAATAATAAATTTCTCTCTAAACCATAGTAGATTGTAGTGAATCTATTCTTATGAAAGATTTTCCCGTGGGTTTGCGGGTTGTGGCTTTCCAAGCGTAGGATTATAAATATTATCATCCATACCTGACTAAGTTTCAAATTTGTATAATTAACATGTAGTTTAAACAATACAAACTATTTTAATTAAAAAAAACTTAGTTTAAACCAAAAAATTAAAAATCTAGCTCAAAATGCAAATAAATGACAAAAAATGGATAAAAATGCAACGAAAATCATACCTAGTGGCTGATTTGAGCAAAAATTGCCTCACAAGATCAAATATCTAGTAGCAATTAGATATCAAATCTGTTGTTTTGCAACAATCGTGAGTAAAAATGATCCACAACTCTTGCAAAAGTGGATTTTATATCCACAAGTATTGGATATTTGACATTGAAAAATAACTTTTTTTATAATATTCACACACCAACGTAGGGGCTTTGATATATTATAATAATATATATTATAAATTTATATTATAATATAATATATTATAATATATAAAATACAAAATATTATCCATTATAATAGTATAGCATATAATATTATAATATTATATATATATAATATTATAATATTATATATATATATATAATATTATATATATATATATAATATTATATATATATATATATATATATAAAATTTAATATTATATGCATACTTATCAGATGTCCAATATACTTAGGTGTTTTACATGGTTATGTATACTAAAACCCAGGCCTACTAAAAGGTCAACATAGATTTTTGCAGTTTTGGGCAGATGAGAAACAAATTTTTTTCACATTGGCACTTTTTGGCCGCTCATGATCCTACACATACCCTATCATTTATTTGGCCTTGTAGTATATGTGAATGAAGGTCCTATTTTGAAAATATTTAAAACTAGAGCTTGAGCTTGTGGTTATCAAATATAAAAATCCACTTGTCATATAAGTATTACTTTAGATTATGATGACACATTGGATTAAATTATCCCTTGTGTTCTTGTGTGTGTTTTTCTCTTTTCTTCAGGGTTCCTTGGAAGAGTATTACACAAACACGAGTCATTATTTTTGAACTTGTTCATTAAGCAACACATTTTTAGACACAAAAGAGATGGAGAAAGATATTGAAGATGGGTGGTCGCCTCCCGACCAGACCCTTGGACCCAATGTGTGGGGCAATCCACCAGATAAAGATCCTTCACCCTCTTCTTCTACCGCTCTCACAGCTTGAGGCCTTTGCTTTTATGTCTTTTTTTTGATGAGTAGCTGTTTTATTCCAGCTTGATGCCGAGTGACTTTGTGGGGTGATTTTTAATCCCCCAGGCTTTTTTGTGAATATTGTACTTTTTTATACATATTAATAGTAAAGGCCTCTATTCATCAAAAAAACTTGTGCATTCTCAAGTCTGCACAACTACGGTTTGTCCTTCATCTTGAAATTGAGCATTTCTTTTCATCTTTGACTATAATTTTTTACGAAGTATTAAAGAAGAAGAGTTTATATGAGATTATTTTTCCAAATAGATAAAAGGATAAGAGACCTTATAATTTATCAAGTATGTAGTGCTTTCATAGTGTGTCAAATTATGTAATATTTTATTAAGATTCATGGATCAAACATGAGTTGTTCTTTTTGCATTTGTTCATTAAGCAACCTAATTCCAAATAACAAAAAAATATTTTGACCTGTCCAATCTCAAGTCTACACAACTAATGTTTATCTTTCATCTTGAATTCATACATGTGTTGTCATTTTAATTATAATTTTCTTTTTGAAGTACTAAAAGAACAGGATCTTATATATAAGATTATTTTTCAAAATACCTAAAAGGATAATAAAAGATCTTATAACTTATCAAGTAGGGGGTGTTTTCGTCATGTGTCAAATTATGTGATAATTTATTAAGATTCAACTGGATAAATTTTAGTTAAAAATTTTATTTTATTAGTAGCGGGTTTACAAGAACTATCTTTCATATCTTTAATCTAGGTGATACTCAAGGATGAAACATCAACAATTGTTAAGCCAATCTCATTGGCCCATATTTTATAAGTAGTGCTTCACAAGAGCTTATGTCTCATGAGAATGAATGATCTAATTATTACTCATGGAATCTAGGTGATTCTCATAAGGTTCAATAAGTGCTAAGAAAACTATTCATGGCCATGACAGATGAGTTCGTATATGTTATTAATAATCAAATATGAGTTAATGAAATTATCCCAAAAATATACGATAATTAACAAAGTAGGACATCAAACTATAAATTCTCAAAAATTAACTAGAGACCTATACACTAACCCTTGACATTCATCTCTCACATAAAATGCATCCTCGTCATGTATTCCATATAGGGATACCTCTAAACAATAAGAAACTTTTGAGGAAGTTTATTTTTTCAAGTAATAGTGGGAACGCCACGTAAAATAGTTTTTCTCATAGCAACTCATTGGCTATGAGGATTCAAACATGAGTTGTGTTTTTTGCACATGTTCACTAAGTAGCATATTTCTAGGTAAAAAAGAAATATTATGATTTGCACATTCTCAAGTCAATAGAGCTATAGTTTATCCTTTGTCTTAAAATTGTGTATTTTTTGGCATCTTAGATTATAATATTGTGGGAAGTATTAAAAATAGAGAAGTGCGCTTATAATATTATTTTTCAAAATAGATAAAAGATGATAGAAGATCTTATAACTTTAAAAAGGTGGTGTTTTGTGGTGTGTCAAATTATTTGATATTTTATTAATAATCAACAATGTAGTGTGTCATATTATATAAAAATAAATGCACATAGATAAAAACTCCCTCTTTGTAATAATTTTGAATCTTTGTGTTTCATGGTTGACAATAGTGATGGGGGCCATGTTCTCCATCTTGGGGAGCTTCCCAAATCTGCATATGTTCTTGTTGATGAAGATGGGACACCCACGACACCGATAAATCAATTGGCTTTTGATAGTGCTCCAAAATAGGGGGAGGGACCTCTAGTTGAAGGAGCTTCTGATCCCAATCCCAGTACCAAATTCCTTGAGGTGGTTTATGACAAATTGGTACAAGACAATGATAAAAGTTTGGGTATGTCTGATGAGTGGAAAAAGGCCCTTATTGGGAATAACCATAAGTAGGTGGAGCAAGATTTTGTTCCAGAGTGCTAAAAATAGAGAAGGGAATGACTATTATGGTTCCTTACTCAATCATTGATAATATTCTTTCTTCTATGAACAATACTCTAGTTGGACAATTTTTTTCCTTTCGACCAACAATTGATATGGTAAGAAAATGAGCATGCCAAAAGTGGAAGCATAAGGGAAGTGTCACAATAAATTCTATGGTAGGTGCTCTTTTTATTTATTTATTTTACTATAGAAGAGGACATGATATTTGCACTATCAAGGTCATGGTTCTATGGAAAGCATTATCTTTTACTCTGTAGTTGCAAGACATGATTTGATCATGTGGTAGAGTTGAGTGGGAGTGTGCTAGTTTGGGTTTGAATGCCTAGGATCCTTCTTAAATTTTGGGATGAGTATATATTATTTTGGATTGGCATCACATTCATCCAATACATTTTCATGGATGAGGTGACTAAGGTGAAAACCAAGTTAGTTTTTTCCCTATTCTTTGTTAATGTTGTTATCAATAAGACACTCCCTAATTTTATTACCCTACAATAAAGATTTGGAAAGTGGACGCAAGATTTGATGTATGAAAATGATAAAATAATACGCTAAAAATGCTTAAATCCAAATTATGTGATCTTTAATTATAAATCCCCATATAATGAGCCTAAAAAACTAAAGGATATTTGCACTTCCCCTGTGCGGGTCACGGTCCCCCCTAAGGTGGTTGGATCAAACACAGAGTCATGAATACTCTTTTACAAATGAATTTTCAAACTTATTAGAAACCCCTAAAAAACTTGAAGGAGAAGGAAAACCACTTATTTTTTTAGAACAAACTGTTAGAATTCATAAGCCAAGATCACCTGCGGAAAAATACCTATCACAAAGACAAAGATTGGAGACAAAACTCACATAGATCTGCATGATGAAAATATTCATTCATAGAGAGATATGAGGGAATTACAAAAGAATTGATAATTACAAAGTGATCAATCTTAATAAAGGAGATAAAAACTCTAAGAAGGGTGGAAAAACCTAGGTTGCATGAATAATAAAAGAATTAATAATTGCATGCTTAAAGTTTAGCTTAAGTGAACTAGAGATTAAAAGGTGACTTAATAATTAAATCAATAATGATTTAATTAATAAGTGAAAATGTGACTTAATAATTAAATTAATAATGATTTAATTAATAATTGAAAATACCTTTTTACTCTAACACCCCCTTTAAGATAAACTTAGGGAGAAGCTAAAAGCCTAGAAACAACTATTGAAAGCAGGAAATGGGTCCCGACAACTAGGCTTGATTAGGTACCCAAGTAGAAAAAAATCTAAGTAAAAAGGAGAAAAGGAGAAAACCCAGTAGGGAAAATCCCTCTCTGAAAAGAGATGAATCCTAGTGAAGCACTAAAGAAGCCTCCAAACTAGGGAAATTCCCATAAAATAGGAAAAAATATTGGGTAGAGAAGATTGTAATATGCATGAGTGCCCTAAAATGACATTGCTCGAATCAAGATGGCAAACAAGGCAAACATTAGAACTTGTAGATACAGATGGAAAAAATGCCAAAGTTTGAAGAGATGATCAAAATAAGAACATGTAGAAAACCTCTGAAGCATGAAGCTACAAACACTGTCAAAGAACTATTGTAATATGTATGTGTACGCCTCTCTCTCCGGTTTCCCACAGCTTTCCAAGGGCGGGGGTTAGTAGCAAAGGTTCACAAGTGAATGCAAATCAAATATGCAATGACTACTAAACGAATAACAGGAACATGAGCAATAAAATGTACAAACAACAAAAAGGAAGACAAATGAATGCAAACCCTTTGATGCTTGAAGCTTCTATTGTTTCTCTCTACTCCTTCCGAAACGCTGTTCTTGATGCTCAGTATTGGCGGGGCAGCGTCTATGACTTGAGAAGCGTCGAGATGTTGATAATTGCAAAGTGTGTGTATGTGATCGCAAGATGGCTTTGGATGTTGACAGCGTAATGGCGCTTGTAAGCTTGAAATCCTGGATCCTTCAAATGGTTATGAAGGGTTTATTATATAGGAATTGGTGATGAAATGAGTGGTTGAGATCAATCCCAGAGATGGGGAGATG
>MU224899.1:1707445-1752461 GCA_018584345.1 Thuja plicata
AATATTTAATTCATTTATTTATTAATTGTTTTCAACATGTGAGATAATTGAATTCTTTTTAATTAAGAATTGCTTTATTTGATGAAATTAAATTAATTTAATTGGAAGAATATAATTAGTAAGTTTAAATATTTGATTTAAACTATAGGAAATTGAGTTTAATTGATTAAATAATGGTAAATAATCATTTAAAGGTTAATTAATTAAATAAAGTTAATTATTTAATTAATTTTGGGGATTGGATTAGATGATTTGAGAAATGAATTTAGAAGAAAATAGATGATTAATTAATGATTAAGAAACCATTAATTAATAGATGAAAATTAGGGTTTTTAATGTAAAGTCGCAAGCCTGTCCATTTTAGGGTGTCTACAGTATGAGTGCCCTCAAATGACACTACTCAAATCAGGATGGTGTTATACCCTGCATACCCATCCCTACATTTTGTTAGCAAAATGTTGGGTGCCCCTTTTCTCTTTTGGTTCTTCATTTGTTTCTTTTTGTCCTTCTTTTGTTTCCTCCAGCCTTTGCCTCTACGCAACCATTGTTGTTGCTTCCTTTTGGTTTTTTGGACTCTGAAACCCGGTCTTGGAGTGTTTTGTTCTTTCATGTTAGGTAAATTTTGGACCTCATGATTCCTGTGTCGTTACTTCCTCTTTAGTTGGAGGGTGTGGTTGCATGGGATCCCTGGGCCCAGAGTCAGATGCTTGCCTTTTCCTTGGGGTTTACGGAAGGGAACAGTGCATTTTAACTGTGAACAATTTACCCTCAGAGTGAATTAAGAGCAAATTGTGTGTTTAACAATGAGCTAAGTGTGATCTTCTTCGAGTGATTAACAATGATTTGGAGTTTGAAACTATGCACATTAAAGTTATCCTATAGTGTTCTCAGTGTGTTCATGGGTTTCCAGAGTTGTTCATCTACAGAGAACCTCTTGTGCCCTTCCTTCCGCATCTCTGGTCTTCCAGTAGGTCCTTTTGGCCCTTCCCTTTCTTTCTTTTTGGTTTATAGTTTTGTTCCTTTGTTTTCCTTGGGCTTTGTTTTCTTTGTGTTCTGGTTTTCATCATCACCTCCTATTGGTAGGATGGCTCTGCAAGAGGGTTGTCTGCCCTCTATGAAGTTGGTAGATAATATAGAATAATGTAAATTTCTGTAACTTTGTGTAAATTTGTAGGCAGCCTATGTAAATGTCATTCTTTGGCTTATTGTAAATAGCGTGTTGTCCTGTATAGTAATTTGTAAATTCATGCCTGGTCTATACATTCCTATGAGTCCTACCCATCCCTCAGTGAGTTCACCGCACCCTTTTCATTGTTTGGACAAATTCAAGTCACCCACCTGGTGTTCACTAGGCTCGACCTTGTCACCTTGCCTGCTCAAGTTGTGGCATTTTCTCTCTCTTCCATTGCTTCAGCATTGATGGTGAGATTAATTCCCCATGCGTGAGCATTTAAAACCATCCCAAGTGGCATTCACTCCATTCATGTCAAGATAGTCATCACCATAAATGTCATTACTTCATTTATTGCATGACCATGTGACATCCCATGTCAGCCCAGTACGATGACTTTTCAGGCCATTTCAATAATGGTCAGTTTCTGCAGACTCTAGGTTCCACGCAATCCCACAGTCTTCATCTCATTTTTTGCATGAACCAAAATCCCCGGGACCCCTGGGTGTTGATCAAATTTGAATTAAGTTATTTTTTTATTTGCATTTCTAGGATTCGATATCAACTAACATCTTCTTGAGGATAGGTGTGAAATGGTGATGAAATCTCTGGAACCCACAAGTTTATTATATTTTATTCTGTATTAATGATTGTCTAGTCTTGCAGGCTACCAAAAACTAATAAAGAAACATGTCTGAGGTATCTTCCCGTCCTGGAAGTCCAGAACTCCAATCTACCTCAACAAGGGTGGCCACCAAGACAAGGGATGAGAAGGAACTAGAGAAGCTCCCACTCAAAGAAAAATATCTGAGGGATGGTGTCCTTGTGGGATCCAAGATGGATTCCGAATTGCAACTTATCACTGACACAAAGGTTAGACCTTGGGCCAAATTGCAGGGCCTGTTCAGGACAATGTTCAATCAACATTCTGTCAGAGATAGTATGTCCAAGAATGTGACCACCTCCGGCATAATCAAAGCTTCCTTCTTCCCTTGCTCCTGCAGTCCCCAAAGCTGATTCTCAGCTTGGCAAAACACTACAACACAACCATACAAGTTGTCATACTTGGTTATTCCCTTCCAATGGGCTATCCAACGCCCCTAGTGTCCCTCGATGCTGCCACATTTACTTTGGGAGTGAGAATCCCCCAATTTTCCAATTCTATTGTCATCTCCCAGGCTACATCACTACAAGAATTCAACAAAGTCCAGCAGGCTACCCGAAAGCACCTTAACACCCACTAGCTGAAGATATTGAAGAAGGACTACAAGAAAATGAAGTTGGAGATCCCCCACATGGATTTCAAAGAAAGCATACAAGAGGGTATCATCTTTTTATGTTAGGTCTTTGAAGAACCACATGCTCAGGATTTTTTAGCCTGGATGTACTACTTTTTATACAACATCACCACCAATCGGTAGAACTTTGATCGGGCAACCATAATTGCCAATCATGTGGACTTCCAGCTAAACAAGGTTAGCAATACATTGAAGTTCCACATGACTTCATATGTTCTGTGGGCACTGCCACAACAAAGACCCAGAATCTAGGGTTTATAAATACAGTGGGCATCCTTGGGACAGGGCCCGACCATAGTGCTCGTTGGGATGATTTTCCCCACATTAAATGGGAAGCCAACTTCCCCAATTATTTCTAGGTAAATAATACCTTTGTTTACTACAACATTTTGATACCCAATCGAGATGCTAGTTACCAGCTATCAAAGGAGGCCATGGACTTGGTTAGTTCCTATGACCATTATTTTATTCAATTTCAACAATGTTCATACATTCGGGTGACCAGATTCTCTGACAAGTCCTACCTATTGCCCAAACATTGCAGGGATAAGATTATTTTGATGGAGCATTGCAGAAAAATCCTGGAGGTCCATACCTATTATGGCCTCAAGAAGGTTACCACCATTTCCTTCCCGATCACTTGCGATAATTACACTTGCAGCCTTGCAGTGGCCAAAGAGGCCGACAATAAGTTAAAAGGTATGGGGCTGGCAGAGTTCTACTTGGCACGGAGTAATTTTGATCCACTGGGAAAAATAAATGCAGCCTTACCCTGGGCGTAAAAACCTCATGAGCATCACATTGAGGATTTTTAGGTAGATTACCAAGACAACTTCAAGGTCCGTAGTCAACATTATGAGAGGATGACCAAAGGAATGATGAAATGCATGGGTCTTTGGACCTTTCCAAAAGAATTCTCAGATACCGGGCCCGTGGATGACCCAAAGTATAAATATAAAGGGATTGACAAGATGGCTCTCCCTTTGATGGATTGGGACACCCCAAAAATTTTGACAATAGAGGACATCACCAAGGATGTGGTGAAGCGCTGTCATGAATATTTTTCACAGGTTTACAAAAAGAGCACCTGTCTAGATGGTCCAATTTTGTGGGGATCCACTTCAGGCTCTAGAATGCCTGGACAAAGTAGAGATAAGGGGAAATCAAGAAAGAGCACCTTGGCCCCAGTCCCATCCTTGGTTCTAGCCACTTTAATAGAATAAATTCATGCCCAGCTTGAGTTATCTTGATAGCTGGGTGAAACAATCAGCGCCAAACTTTCCCTTGGTCTCACGGTCGCTCTAATGGGATCTGCCCTTCTTGCGGGCTCCCCTTCACTTGCAACACTCATGATTTGGGCAGTGGAGATGAAGGATGAGGGTATGGCTATTCTGGATGTCTGGACCCCACTACAAACAAGGAAAAGGAATTAGAGAGTGGATAATCCTCTACTAAGCATAGATGCAAGCCCTGAAACATCAAGTAATATTCCTGTGGAGCTTATCCCTTCCTCCCCTCAAATAGAGAATCCTCTGGAGGCCTCCCCTCCCCATGATAGTTTTGATGATATATTCCAGACTGATGACTTGGTAAATTTGCAGGAAGACATAGAGAGGGTGGTGGAGGAGATCGTCGCACAAGAGGCAAAAGATGTCCCTAGGGAGGTGGAAAGACAAGAAAAATAAGTTTCCCTAGAAGAAGAGACCCAGGAACAAGAACAGGCAAGCACACCAAGTGTGGAAGAAACACCGGTCCTGGGGACTGATACAAAAGAGAGGTAGGTACAAGTTGAGTAGTTGACTATGACTAGGGAAACCAAACCTTTGGGAACAACTGTACCCCCAGTTGTCATCCTCCAAATACCTCTAGATACCCTGGGTGACCTATTACCCCAAGATATGACATTTGGCAAGGTCATTTCCACGTAGCAACAATCAAATCCAAGTTAGACACCTTCGCCCACTCTAGAAAATAGGCCCTTGGAGGAGAATGTCTCTACAGAGAATGCTGAAAGAATTTAGCAGCAACAGGATGTGGGGGATAACCCCAGGAATATGGACACAGATACCACTAAGGTGGGAGAGGTGGGAAACCGTGGCAATAAAGAAAAAGAGTTCACATTGACTACAAATGCCAGGGAAACACAACAAACTCCTAAAGAGGATCCAAGTATCCATATCCTGGTGATGAGACCGCCCCCACCACCATAATGGCTGGTAGAATCTAGGAAGAGAAAGGCCCTAGTGGTAGTGAGAGCCCCTCTCTCTCTAGCCAAGATGATGGCACAAATTCAAGAGGCCCAGAAGCCTAAGAAGGCCTGGACCCTCCATACCATTCAGACTGGTCTGAGAGGAAATATCATCATGGTAGTAGCGACACCTCCCCCAGATGCAGAAGAGGTAGTAGTAAGAGCTACAGATTACACAATCATAGAGGTCTCTCTAGGGAGGAGAGGGTAATAGGGAGAGATGGACCCGTTGAGAGAAGCAAGCCAAAAATTGAGACCCGATATGATAAGCAAGCCAAGAAGTTGAAAGAGGCAAAATAAATAGATGATAATCTCCTTGGGCTTCTTACAGAACTGAGGCAACCATTAGCTACGATTCCTCTAGAGGCTTCCACATCCAAAACCCCACTCCCGTAGGGTGATGTTGACACGCTAAGAATGATGAAGAAGAAAGTGCATGTAGTAGATGATTGGGTAGCTGAGCAGGTAAGAGCCATAAGGCATTTCCTGATAGCTATGCTCCTGGACCACCACCATGCCAATAACACCATGGGCCAAGTAAACAATGTTGTTTCCCAGTGGGAGGGAGAGATAGAAAAATATGAAGAATGGAAGAGAGAAATAGAGGAGATAATGAATTTTGGGGAAGATGTCATCATGGAGATGGGTATTTTGGGGGATGAATATTTTGGGTTCCTCCAAGCCAAACACTCCAGACTTGGTCTAAAAATATAGATTAGCAAGAAACTGGTAGCATCTCTGAAGGATAAAGTCTCGGCCATTCAAAATTCTTTAAATTTATATGCGGTATTCATCACAAGGGTTTTGGATGTCAATCCCTTTAACACTGAGACATGTACTCTGGTGGATTTTATTTTGAGTAAGTTTGATTAAATAATGGAGGCATGGTTCCGGTCTCCCAAAGATTTTGATGGAGTGAAAATGTCATGTCTTACCCGCATGTTGCTCTGAGCACACAATGCCACAAATATTGTGGTAGAGTTTAAAGAGGGTGCCCCGGATATGGTTGATCAATTGGAGGTAGCCAACGACTGCTGAGATTGTATAAAAGAGATAGACAAGGAGGGAATTCTCTAGATTTTGGAGACATTCCAAAAATGTAAAGAGAAGTAAATTATTTTGGTCTCTGGATATTTCTGGCAGTAGGGTGAAGTTTTGCAGATATGTTATTCTTTGAGCACAAGCTCTCGGACTCCAGAATTCTGGGTCCCAGTTTTGTATTATTTTGCAGCAATCTGCGTCAAGGTTCTCCAGAGCCAACCGATCACTGTGAGAAATTAATAAGGGTGAAAATATAGGTGATCCAAATAATGACAGGTCAGTCAGATGGGATGGTTCTGATAGATGTCTTCTTATTCCCCCAAGGTGTCGCTCTCGCATTTACTACCTAGCACACCTTGAAGACAGGGAGCTGCAATCAACATTGATGAGGCATATGGCCTAAGTTGCCAGGATAAGCAAGTTTCTTCTATAAGTACAATGGCCCTCTTCTCTAGGATGATTCTTCTAGATTTCTCCCCTTTCTTCTTCTTCCACCTTGTCAGAGCATTGTGCATCCTAAGATGATTGTAAGTGGTGCAGGTAGTACCGACCACAGATATTGTATTTTATTTACCAAATTTACAGATAGATTAGGTCAAGTTTGTGTATAAATAATAAGACCGATGCCTTAACAAGGGTCAGAAAAATTGAGGATTTCTCTATCCAATAGCAATAGAAAATAGCAGTTAGAAGTTTATTTTCAGTCTGTAGCTTAGTTCTCCCTTGGAGCCATGAATGTACTCACTAGTGATGCTGGAATCATTTCAAGTTAATGAAAGAAGGAAGAACAAATTATGGCCCTATGTTGTTTGTTATTCTGATCTTCGAAGTTAATGAACATATTTCATGTTGTATGTCTTCTTATGTCCTTTGATCTGGTGTTTTGCAATTAGTTAAATAATCTTATCTCCCTTTTCTACTGGATGTGTATGAATCATTGATTCTTTGTATATCTGGTATTTAGTTTTATTTTCCTGCATTGGAGCATTGTTGATGTTTGAATATGTATCGCATGACTATAAGTAGAAATATACTCTAACTCTGATCTAGCTTTTTTATTTATTTGGTAAATCTAAAGTGCTTGTAGGAAACCTCACCCCCTTTTGAAATCCCCAAAATGATGAGTAAAAACTAGCTATCCCCCCAAACAACAATCACTTGCCCAACTTAGCTCCCCCGCACCATGGAGACCTGACTACCAGGTGCTTGGAGGCTAGGAGAATTCATTCTCTAGTAAACCTCTACATGCAGAGTTGGTCGGGACTCTAGTACCCAATGAAAACTTATACCCTGTTGGCAGGGCCGGTCACAAAGTCCCATCAATAGAAATTGGTGCTAGAAGGAGGGCATAAGCTCATCTCCCCTGGAAGATTTTGGATTTTACACTTCCTGAGGGCTCCCCAAGCAGTAGTTTTCAGAACTAGGATTTCTATGGTATAGGGTAATTTTCATCCCTATGCTTTGAAAGAATCCTCCGATCGACCCCTGATCTCAGAGAGTTGTAGAACTTAGACCCACTGTCCAATGAAAAAGGACCCACCAAACTAGACAACCTTTAAATTTTCCCTGGAGATCTACCACACACCAAAATACAAAAATCCCTTGGATAATATTGGGGACTCACATTCACCAAAGCCAAAACCAAATAGCCCCGATGGCTACCTACTTCAACAATGCTGGGTCCCCAATGGGGTAGTTCCCTGGTGCTACCAACGATCTTCCTTCGCACCTAGAGAAGATCTACCCCAAATACGAGCATCTAGGTCCTTGAACTGCAGAAGAACACCTTCAAGCCTACAAAGATGCCATGAATCAACATCAAGACATTGTAACTTGGATGTTTCCATTATTCCTAGGACATAATGAGATGAAATGGTATTTAAACTTTCCTACCAACTCCATCAATAGTTGGTAGGATATGGAAGATGCCTTTTTGGTAGCCTTCCACATTCACGTGGACCCTACTTGGTCTCACAACCAGTTCATTTTCATCATAAAGGAACCAAATGATCCTCTCGCTACCTTCAATGATTGGTTCTAATAGGATTTGAAGTGATGCATGGACCCTTTTATCCCATCCACCGATGTGACCATCTAGACATACCTCAATGCTATGGACCCATTTTCGCTACTCTCCTTTGGAGAACTACCACTGCTAACGAATGGGATACCCTAGAGAAAGTTTACAACATAGCCCAAGAATTGTCTCGTGGCTTTAGCAAGGCCCTCGACAGAATTGGACAAAGCATACCCTTCAATATGTTACCCTGAGCAACTCCTTACACCAAAGGATACAATCCCAATCCAATGATGGGTGCCCCAATGATGGACATGGGCCCACCACCGATAGATCAACAGGCCTGGTACATTTACCCATATCAAACCCAAACAACCCCGTGTTCAGAATACATTCCCTGGAATTAGCCACAACATATGCAAAAAACTTTGACACAATCCTCCAGAGTACCTTTCTTCCAGTCATCCATGACCAAAGGAATTCTGTCCTCAACTCTGGGAAGTGCTGTCACTTTCCCAAGTAATCCACCACCTCAACCATCACACTGTGACACTACTACCCTGCTGTCTACCGAGGTTGAAACCCTCTAGCGATTGGTGTCCTCCTCTACAACAAACATGGGACAGCTGAAGGTGGGGCCTTCTATGCCTCATAACCCCAACTCCTAGAGAGGGAATGTTTTCTCAGGTCAATGGAATGCCAGTTTTTGGGGTCAAAGCTACAAAAATGGGCCTCAACTCAACCAACAATAATGGAGCAATAACATGAATACCAGAGGTCTTCCTCTGAACCAAGCTACCACTCAGGGTGGTGCTAGACCTATTCATTCTACGTAGCTCATAGAATTATACCCCCTAACCATGTAGTGTAGATTGCACGATACTGGCTCACATTATGAGGTGAGTTGTGCTACGCAAGAGAAGATTGTCCAGATCTCCTAGTCAGACAAGAAACAACCTACTAATCCAACTCCCTTGGAATCCCCCCCAATAGAGCCCCCTCTCACTTATTTTACGTGTGAGACCATCTTCTTTAGGATAGACGAAGAGGATGAAGAAGAAGTCAATTTACAGGGGTTCTTTGATGAATCCATCCCGACCTTTGAGGGTAACACCTTAACCAATCCATAGACTCTGTATAACACTCAAAATCAAGCTGGCAAAGGGCCATTCTACACATCAATTCCTCCCAATAACACCACCCCCCAGGATTCTAACATAAATGATCATTCCCTCCCATTGAAAGGACTTGCCCCTAACCATGCCAAGGATCCAGTTGGGGGAAGCGAACTTACCCAGGGGGCAGTTTGATATCACCAAGGCATTGGAGAACACCACTACCTCCATGACCTTGATGGAGGTTTTACTTAATTATCCTAAGAAAAAGAAATCCCTCCTACAGCTCTTAAGGAATCCAAAAGTTGTTAGTCATCTACCACATATTGTCACTTTCGATGATGCTAACTTGGTAGTCTTCCGAGGAAATACAGAAGATCCTCCCTTCCTGCTAGGCCTGAACATCCAAGGGAAAAACCTGTACAATTTCCTTGCGTATTATAGTGCTTTAGGTAACGTTATGCCCTTATCCATCTTCCAGAAACTCATACTCACTCCCACACCCTCCAAAGGTGCAGTAGTCCAATTGGACAAAACTATTGTGAAAATGGTTGGTGAGCTAAAGAACATCCAGATTCAGCTCATCCAAGATCACCGGATATCTAGCACCATCGACATCTAGGTGGTTGACATACCTAAAACCTATGGGATGTTATTGAGTTAAAATTGGTCAAAGGCCCTTAATGTGTATTTCTTGATAGACTTCTCCCACCTGTGGCTCCCTTGGAAAGGGAAATTAAATCAGATCCAAGTAGAAAGTGAGCCTAGAATGAAACAAGCCCTTACCAAAGTCAAGAAGGTAAATTAAATCTTCTTCTTTGAATCCTCGCTCGTGGTATATCAACTGTGGGAAATCCTGACCTTTGACTTCATCCCTGGTGGTACCCTCCTCGGGGAGGATCCCATAATCACTCAGAGGATTCAAGATCTGGATGTAAAGCTGAGATGTGAGGTAGACTTATAAGGTAGCAAGGAAACTCTGGCCACCCTCTTGTCTGGCACTTGGTGCTAGGTACATTATCAAAAACACTCTAAACAAGAGTGTGAGGCTTGTATTGCTGCTGTACCCACCACATCACCAATCTCAAAGAGAAGCAACATAATGTCAGGTTCCATGAACCAATAAATCCACCCAATGGTACACTTGAGGTGTCGCTCATCTAGGAACCCAAACGAGAGGATTCTCTGAAGGAAAGTCTCACCTAGACACCATCTGAGCCAGAGGAATCACCTGACAAACCTCCCAATCCAAAACCCAATCCAAATGCCACTTCACTTCCTCAACCCCATCAAATTAACAATGATTTTTGGATCCTAAAGTTTGATGGGCCCCAGTCCAAACAAGGCTACGGGGCTGGAGTGGAATTAATCAACCCGCGAGGGAAATCCTTCCTTGCATCCTACAGGTTATAGTTTTCCTACATCAACAATGTCATAGAGTATGAGGCCTTAGCCCTCGGACTCCTATTTTCTTTGAGAAAAGGGATCACCCGTCTATGGGCAATGGGTGATTCAGAGCTAATCATAAAAAAAATTCAGAGCCAATACACATGTCATGATAAAAGGCTGTCCACATACCGCAACTGGGCATGGAGCTTAATTGAAGATTTTGATTCTTTTGGCATCAAAATTATCCCCTAGAAATATAAATATGTTCCGGATGCCCTCCCTATGTCTGGTAGTACCCTCAAGCTGATGACTGGTACCCACCTTCGGAGATTCTCTGTTGAAATGGTGCCCATCCTGTCTATCCTGGACAATATAACACACTTCTAGGTTTTTGAAGATGACCAACACATTTTTGCCTTCATGGAAAATGTTGGCATCTTTGAAGATCAGATTATGGAAGAAATTGATCATGACAATACTGAGCAAGGGGAAGAAGATGATGGGATCATTGACCTACCTACCAACACCATTCCTAAGGGGATGGTTGCTCTAGAAGGAATCTTCAATTTGGACCCTCAGGGCCGAGACAAGATATCATCCTCCTCTGAAGGAGGAAAATATGAAAAGGTTAACATCGGTAAATCCAATGAAGAAAATTTTGTCCATATTGGTACCTCCTGCTCCCTAGAGGAGAAGATGAAGATTCTCGCAGTTCTCCAAGATTATGTGGATGTTATCGCTTGGGGGTATGAAGATCTCAAAACTTATGATACATCTATCATGATGCACACCATCCGCCTAAAACCATATACTAAACCTATAGAAACAGAGGCTGGTAAACCCTTTGATCAAACCCCTGATCCACCAGGAGGTTTAGAAATTATTATCAGCCCGGATCATCTTTCCTATCTGGCATACTAGATGGGTTGCCAACCTTGTCCTCGTCTGCAAAAAGAGTGGTGAGATTCGCCTGTGTGTGGATTTCTACATCTTGAAAAAAGCCTCCAAGAAGGATAATCACCCTCTCCCTTCACTAGATGAGGTGTTATAAATTATAAATGGTTCACAAATTATGTCCTTTCTAGATGGGTACTCCAGGTATAACCAAGTCCTGGTTAAGTTCGAAGATAGGATCAAAATGATGTTCACAACCAAGTGGGGGACATTTGCATACTAGAGAATGCCTTTTGGCCTAATCAATGCAGGGGCCACATTTCAGAAAGCCATGGACATTACATTCAAAGGCCTGGTTAATAAATGCATAATCATCTACATGAATGATATAATGGTCTTTTCCCAAGATAGGCGTGACCATCCTGCCCACCTCGCTCAGAGCTACAAGAGATTTTTCTAGTATGGTATCTCCCTTAACCCCTAGAAGTGTATATTTAGGGTACTAAAGGGAAATTGTTTAGGCATATTTTCTCTGAGAAAGGGATATCCATCGACCCTAAGAGAGTAGAAGCATTGATACATTTGCAAATGCCCGACAGTAAGAAGGAAATGAGATCTTTCTTCGGGAAGATAAAATTTGTTTGGCGGTTAATTACCGAATTCATTGAGATTGTTAGACCGATCAATGATATGATGAAGAAAGATACCAAGATTGAGTGGATTCTCAAATCAAAGTGAGTGTTTTCCCAAATCAAGCAGACTATAGTGGAGGCCCCGGTCTTGGAAAGTCCAGACTATTCCCTCCCATTCCACATTTATTCCTTCACTTCGCCACACTTTGCCATTGCTATTTTAACCCTGAAGATTGAGGGAGAAGAATGACCTATTAATATCATGAGCTCCCCCTTTAAGAATGTAAAATTTTGGTACACACCATTGGAAAAGTAGGCCTTTGCTTTAGTCCATGCTATGAACAAATTCTGGTACTACATTCTCTAGAGAAAAGTGCATGCCATTATCCCGGACTAGGCTGTCAAGTCTTTATTGCTACAGAGTGAACTAGGTGAATGCTAGGGGAAATGGATGGTCATCCTCCAAGAATATGACCTTGAAATGAAATTGATGAAAAAATTCCAAGGCCAAGGACTATGTAAAGCGATGACAGACACTACTCCAAACATCGAATGCCAAACTTACACTGTGGATTCCATCACTCAAGATATGTGGTATACTGATCTGGTATACCTATTACTCAACAACCAATGCCCGAAGGGGCTCCCTCATAAAAAATGTCATGCCTTGCGACTGAAAAGTGCCCACTTCAAGATAGAAAATGGGACACTTTTCCACAAGAATTTCAGGGGATTTATCTTTGGTGCGTAGACAGGGACAAAGCTGCCAAGATGATAAAAGAATTTCACAGGAAGTATGGAACTAAGCATGGCTCAGCTGATGCCACCAGCCATCAGATTCTCTAGGCTATATATTATTGGCCCTTTATCTTCAAATATGTTCATGCTCATATAAGGAAGTGCCATACCTGCCAAACCGTTGCTTCTCAAGAGCGAAACCTGACAATGCCTTTACAGCCGATCTTTGAGGTTTGACCCTTCACCCAATGGGAATTTGACTTTATCAGGGAGATAAAACCCAACTCATCTACCAACCATGAGTACATTTTAACTGCTACTGATTACTGTATTCAATGGTCTGAGGCAATCCCATGCATAAACAATACTGCGGATGTAGTCATCAAGTTCTTGGAAGAGAAAATTGTCACAAGATTTGGAATGCCTTTTGCTATTGTATGTGACAATGGTCCAGAATTTTATTTAGCACAACTATTAGAATGGACCTATCAGAGGAATATCACCTTGAAGTTTTCCAGTAACTATTATCCCCAGGGTAACGGCATCGCCGAATCCACCAATAAAAACCTGCTGGAAGTAGTCAAGCATTTGCTAGAGAAGAATCACCGGGACTTGCACCAGAAACTCAAGTTCTCCCTTTGGGTGAATCACATCATATTTAAGGCATCCTTGGGAACTTCTCCATTCCACATGGTTTATGGCCAGAATCCCATATTCCCAATAAAATTAAAAATCCATGTCTTACAGTTCCTGCAGGAATTTAACACCTGAGATAACAATATGGAGGTTCGCCTCCTGAACCTGGTGAGAATGGAAGAAAAAAGAGGCACGACACTGGAGCATTTTGTGTGTCACCAAGTAGTTGTGAAATTATGGTTTGACAGAAGAGACCAATACAAAGCCTTTCAAATTTTGGACCTATTCCTCTTGTGGGATAAAGCTCGGGAGAAGAAGGGAAAGCATACAAAATTCCAAAGGCTCTGGCTCGGTTCTTACTTAATCTCAGAGATCTATGGGGCCAACACTTATCACCTCAGCACCATGACTAGAGAAGTCATTCCACTGCCCATCAATGGATAGTTTCTCAAACATTACTTTGAGTAGAGGTGGGAGGTAAGTTTCCCCAAATTTGTACCATATATATATATATATTCCTACATTTAAATGTTTCCGACACTCCTTGGGAGTGTTTTATCCTTGTAAATAGTCGGCAGCCCTCTAGGGCTGCTTTCTTTTATTTGTTTTGTTTTCTATCTTTGGTTTCTTTTCTCTTTATGTGTCTTACTTTTCTGGTTTCCCAACGTGTTTCTCTCTTCTTGTAGACAGGTATGCTTTGCATGACATCTAGTCCCTAGAATGGTGGCTTATGTTGTTTGGTTAGTCTAGAATCTATTGTTAGTATGGTGGGATTTTTCCACACTACTAAGCTATTTTATATGCATGGTAAAAGGTTATGGGTGATCTTCATCAGATTCACATCTTGAAAGTATTAACATCAATTAACATAAAATCATAGAGAGAAAGTAATCGCATGATCCTTGAGGACAGAGCAGTTGCACTGGTTATCAACCATATCCAAAAATTAAAGAATATCCTAGGCCTGGAATGTCTCTCCCATTCAAAAAATCAAAATGGATGGCAAGGTGAAAGAAGTAATACCATGAAAATTAGCTAAGCTTAAGGTTCATGGTGAAAGGAGTACTACCTTCCCCATCTTCAGAAAAAAAGGTAAAAGAAAACTGGAGAATAGAGAATTCCAGGATCTAGAGGATTGTGCACAATATAGTGATGTTGGTTTGATGCACTTAGTGTTGTCTCTCTATTTCTCTCAGAAATCATCAGCTTGATTTTCTTCCAAAGCACACACTTCATAACTGACAAGAAATTGAAATATTGAATCATTGTGAGTTAGATTTTCTCAAACACCCCTCGCCTTGCAAGTGAAATGCTTCAACTAACGATGAGTCCCAATTTTTCTAACCAGATATTCTATGATTCTCAAATGCATTAAGGCATTCGACCCAGTGAGTCACCATTTGTTATGCCTTGCATACCCGTCCCTACATTTTGATAGAAAAATGTTGGGTCCCCCTTTTCACTTTTGGTTCTTCCTTTGTTTCTTTTCAGCCTTCTTTTGTTTTCTCCAGCCTTTGCCTCCACGCAGCCATTGTTGTCACTTCCTTTTGGTTTTTTGGACTCCAGGACCTGGTCCCAAAGTGTTTGGTTCTTTTGTGTCAGCCGAATTTTAGACCTTGGGATTCCTCTATCATTAGTTCCTCTTTAGTTGGAGGGTGTGGTTGCGCGGGATCCCCCAGCCTAAAGTCTGGAGGCTTGCCTTTTTCTCAAGGTTTGCAGAAGGGAACGATGCATTTTAACCTAAAGGGTATAAATTAAACTTCACTTGTCATTGTTACACTTATCGCCAACAATTTACCCTCAAAGTGAATTAAGAACGAATTGTGCGTTTAACAACGAGCTAAGTGTGATTTGCTTTGAGTGATTAACAATGATTTGGAGTCTGAACCTGTGTGTGTCCAAGATATCCTGTAGTGTTCTTGGTGTGTTCATGGGTTTCTAGAGTTGTTCTTTTGCAGAGCACCTCTCATGCCCTTCCTTCTGTATCTCTGGTTTTTGGGTAGGTCCTTATGGCCCTTCCCTTTCTTTCTTTTTGGTTTGCAGTTTTGTTCCTTTGTTTTCCTTGGGCTTTTTTTTCTTTGTGTTCTGGTTTTGATCATCGCCTCCCATTGGTGGGATGGCTCTACAAGAGGGTTTTCCGCCCTCTGTGCAATTGGTAGATAATCTAGAATAATGTAAATTTTTGTAAGTTTGTGTAAATTTGTAGGTAGCCTATGTAAATGTTGTTCTTCAGCTTCCTATAAATAGTAAATAGCGTGTCATCATGTATAGTCATTTCTAAATTTGTGTCCAGTCTGTACATTCCTGCGAGTCTTACCCATCCTATGGTGAGTTTCCCATACCCTCTACATTATTTGGACAAATTTGAGCTTTCCCGCTAGGTGTTCGCTAGGCTCGATCTCATCACCTCACCTCGAGTTGTGGAATTTTCTCTCTTCCATCACTTTAGCATTGATGGTAGGATTAATTACCCATGCAAAAGCATTTAAAACCATCCCAAGTGGAATTCACTCCATTCATGTCAAGACAACCGTCACCATAAATGCCATTACTCTATTTATTGCATGACCACGTGATAGCCCATGTTAGCCCAGTATGATGAGTTGCCAGGTCATTTCAATAACGGTCAATTTTTCTGGACTCTGGGTTCCATGCAATCCCATAGTCTTCATCTCATTTGTCGCATGAACCAAAATCCCCAAGACCCTCAGGTTTTGATCAAATTTGAAGTAATTTATTTTTTTCTTTGCATTTCCAGGATTTGATATCAACTAACGTCTTCTTGAGGATAGGTGTGAAATGGTGATGAAATCTCTGGAACCTGGGATTTTATTATATTTGATTCTTTATTAATAGTCTTACAGTCTTGTAGGCTACCAATATCTCATCAAGCAACATGTCTGAGGTATCTTCCCCTCCCAGAAGTTTGGAACTCCCGTCCACCTCAACAAGTGCGACCACCACGACAAGGGCTTAGAAGGCACTAGAGAAGCTCCCAATCACAACAAAACATCTGAGGGATGGTGTCCTTGTGGGTTCCAAGGTGGATTACAAATTGCAACTTATCACTGACATAGAGGTTAGACCTTAGGCTGAATTGCAGAGCCTAGTCAGGAAAATGTTCAATCAACATGCTGCTAGAGATAGTATGGCCAAGAATGTGTCCGCCTCTGACATAATCAAATCCACCTGCTTCCCTTACTCTCTGCAGTACATGAAGTTGATTATCACCCTGGTGGAACACTACAACACAATCATCTAGGTTGTCATACTTGTTGCTTCCCTTCCAATGGGCTACCCAATGCCCCTAGTGCCCTCGAAGCTGCCATGTTTGCTTCGGCACTGGGAATCCCCCAGTTCACCAATTTTATTGTCATATCCTAGGCCGCATCACTACAAGAGTTCAACAAAGTCCAACAGGCTGCTCGGTAGCACCTTAACACCCACTGGTTGAAGAAGCTGAAGAAGGACTATAGGAAAATGAAGTTGGAGATCCCCCACATGGATTTCAAAGGACATACAAGTGGGGATCATCAAATTATGTCAGGTCTTCGGGGAACCACATGCCTGAGATTTTTTAGCCTGGATGTACTACTTTCTATATAGTATCACCACCAACGGGAAGAACTTTGATTGGGAAACCATCATTTCCAATCATGTGGACTTCCATTTGAACAAGGTCATCAATACATCAAAGTTCCACATGACTTCATATGTTCTATGGGCACTGCCACAAAAAAGACTTGAAATTTAGGGTTTATTTATAGTGGGCGTCCTTGGGATAGGGCCCGGCCAGAGTGCTCCTTCGGATCATTTTCCCCACATCTAATGGGAAGCCAGCTTCCCCAATTTTTATCGGGTAAATGATACCTTCATTCACTAAAAAATTTTGAAACCCACTTAGCATAGTGGTTACCATCTTTCAAAGGAGGCCATGGTCTTGGTCAATTCTTATGACCATTATTTTATTCAATTTCAGTAGCATTCATACATTCGGGTGACTGGATTCTCTGGCAAGCCCTAACTATTTCCCAAACACTATAGGGATAAGATTATTTTGATGGAGTATTGCAGACAGATCCTGGAGGTCCATACCTATTATGGCCTCAAGAAGGTTACCACCATTCCCTTCCTGATCACTTGCGGGAATTACACTTGTAGCCTTACAGTGACCAAAGAGGCCAACAATGAATTAAAAGGTCTGGGGCTGGGAGAGTTCTACTTGGTGTAGAGTAATTTTGATCCACTAGGAAAAATAAATGCATCCTTACCCTGGGCATCAATGCCTCATGAGCCTCACATTAAGGAGTTTTGGACAGATTACCAAGATGAATTTGAGGTCTGGAGTCGACATTATGAGAGGATGACCAAAGGAATGATGAAACACATGGGTCTCCAAACCTTTCCAAAAGACTTCTCAGATACTGAGCCCATGGAGGACCCAGAGTATAAATCTAAAGGGATTGACAAGATGGCTCTCCCTTCGATGGATTGGGACACCCAAAAATTTTGACAATAGAGGACATCACCAAGAATGTGGTGAAGTGTAGTCATGAATATTTTTTGCAAGTTTGCAAAAAGAGAACCCGTCGAGATGGCCCAATTTTACGAGGATCTACTTCAGGCTCTAGAATGCCTGGATAGAGTAGAGATAAGGGGAAATCAAAAGAGAGCACCCTGGCCCTGGTCCTGTCCTTGGTTCTAGCCCCTTTAATAGAAAAACTTCATGCCCAAGTTTAGTCATCTCGACAGCTAGGCAAAACAATCAGCACCAAACTTTCCCTTGGTCTCACGGTCACTCTGGTGGGATCTTCCCTTCCTGTAGGCTCCTCTTCACTTGCAATACTCATGAGCCAGGTAGTGGAGATAGAGGATGAGGGTATGGCTATTTTGGATGCCGGGACCCCACTACAAACAAGGAAAAGAAAATAGAGAGTGGATAATCCTCCACCGAGCATAGATGCAAGCCCTAGAACATTAGGCAATATTCCTATTTAGCTTATCCCTTCCTTCCTCGAAAAAGAGAATCCTCTGGAGGCATCCCCTTCCCACGAAAATTTTGATGATATCTTCTAGACTAATAACTTGGTAAATTTGTAGCAAGACATGGAGAGGGCGTTGAAGAGGATCACCACACAAGAGGCAGAAGATGTCCTCGAGGAGGGGAAAAGAAAAGAAAAATAAGTTTCCCTAGAAGAAGAGACCCGGGAGTAGGAACAGGCAAGCACACCAAGTGTGGAAGAAACACTGGTCCCAAGAACTGAGACAAAAGAGAGGCAGGTACAAGTTGAGAAGCTGACTATGGCTAGGGAAACCAGACCTTTGAGAACAACCGTACACCCAGTTGTCATGCTCCAAATGCCTCCAGACACCCTAGCTGACCCATTACCCCAGGATACAACATTTGGCAATGTGGTTTCCACGTAGCAATAGTCAGATCTAGGTCAAACACCTTTTCCCCCTCTAGAAAATAGGCCCTCAGAGGAGAATGTCTTGGTAGAGAACACCAAAAGAATGCAGCAGCAGCAAGATGTAGGGGAGAACCCTAGGAATATGGAAAAAGATACCATTGAGGTGGGACAGGTGGGAAACCCCGATGATAAAGAAAAAGAGTCCATAGTGACTACAGATGTTGGGGAAGCACAAAAACTCCCAAAGAAGATCCAGGTATCTAGATACTGACGATGAGACCGCCCCCACTGCTACAATGGCTGGTAGAATCTAGGAAGAGAAAGGCCCCAACGGGAGTGAGAGCCCCTCTCTCTGTTGTTAAGATGATGGCCCAAAATCAAGAGGCCCAAAAGCCTAAGAAGGCCCGAACCCTCCATACTATTTAGACTGGTCTAGGAGGAAATACCGTCTCGGTAGTAGTGACACCTCCCCCAAATGTAGAAGAGGTAGTAGTAAGAGCTGTAGATTACACTATCACAGAGGTCTCTCTAGGGAGGAGAGATAAATAGGGAGAACTGGACCTATTGAGAGAATTAAGCTAGTCAATTGAGGCCTGATATGATAAGCAAAACCAAAAGATAAAAGAGGCAAAAGAAATGAATGATAATCTCTGCGGGCTTCTTGCAGAACTGATGCAGCCATTAGCTATGATTCCTCCGAAACACCACTCCCGTAGGGTGATATTGATGTTAAAAACACTGAGAGGGGGGGGGGGGGAATCAATGTTTGTCTNGAATGATAATCTCTGCGGGCTTCTTGCAGAACTGATGCAGCCATTAGCTATGATTCCTCCGAAACACCACTCCCGTAGGGTGATATTGATGTTAAAAACACTGAGAGGGGGGGGGGGTGAATCAATGTTTGTCTATTAATTATATTTCAACAACTTTAAATTTGAATCAAATAGATAATGAATGAAGCATAACACATTAACTCATAACGCAAGATATGATTATAGGGAAACCCCGATGGGAATTAGTACCCACAAATGATTGTACAAGTATAATGAACCTTTTAAAGTTCCTTTTCCCTGTTAGGAGTAGTCTTTACAATTCAAGTAAAATGAACCTGTTAGGAGTCTTTACAAAAACCTTGTTAGAGGTGGTTGGCTCACTGCCAGAGCTCACTGCTCAATAAGATGAAGGCTACAACCTCCTGATAACTGATATGCATTATATCAAAATGAACTGCTGTAATGACACTGTTGTTTGATCAGTTCCATTTATGCACTGATGCTTAAAAATATTGTAGACTTATACTTCATACTGATTTTCTCATATTGATCTTTTGTTTAACTTCTTTTCTTCTTTTCTCGACGACACTCTAATACAAAAATGCATGTCTAATATATATACATGCTTGAATAGACACAATTGAAAATAAGACCTTAGTCTGCCCAAAAATAATATACACAATGCTTCCAAACAAATTGTCTTAAGCATGTTTACAATAATGTTTAAGACATATTTACAAACTTATTACAATAGGCGCATAGCCTTTACAAAACAAAATATTATACGCTAATCCACAAACTGAGGTTGGCTCCATACTCTATTTTCTGAACTGTTAGTGCACTTAATCTTTGTATAATTTCTCCATACTGTCATTCTATATCATGTGTGTATAGGGTAATCTAAACAACATATCATAGAGCTTAAGTATGAACACACATATCTTGACTCGATCATACACACATGCGCTAGTGCTCTAATCAACTGAATAACTCTATACTGATCTATTTTCTATATTTAGTCAATTTTTCTCTTCAAAGTTTATTGTCAAAAATTCATATGACTTTGTTTCCATAATGACAACACAAACTAAGTCATATACACTCAGATTGTCAACTTGCCAACAATCTCCCCCTTTGTCATTAATAGCAACAAAGGAATGTGGCCAAGTTGTTTTTAACTTTGACTTAACATCAAAAACTGTATATTATGACTTTGGCTATATAACATACTCCTTATATACATACATACATTACTCACCCTTTGACATTAATGAAAAAGGTGTCAAAATTGTGAGTCTCTAGGTACTTACTCCAAGTACACATATGGATAAGCAATCTAAAGATTCTTGATCTCTTGCTGCTAGAATGCCTTCAGTGCATCAACTGTCTGAAGATAGGTGCATAAGGCATATGTAAGCTTCTGCATCTTTGTTAGATCCATGCAGGGTCCTTGATCATAGGTGGAAATGGTTGCATCTATCTGTTTGATGTTCCCATTCAAAATAACTAAGGAAGTCGCTAGTGCATTTCTCAGTTGGGTCTGCCTAATCCTTATCTTATTGATCTCCATCTTAGCTTTTTCAATCTTGTCTATCTACCCTTGATAGATATTTTTGCAGATATTGATGTCTTGGGATGATGTTTCAACTAATTGACTTATGTTATCAACCAAGATATCTGCCTCCTCAATCTTTTTGATGTGCTCAGAGGTGAGTTTGCCTCTGTCCATGCAATTTTCTATTACTTTCCTGCCTTTTGATGCCAACTCTTTTAGAATAGTCTAACCAATCTTCAATGAATTGAGATCTAAAGAGAAGTTGTTTACCAATTCATCCAATCTTTCTTTTTTGTAATTTTCTTCTACAGTTTTAGTAGCAGAGTCTACTAAACTTGTGAAGTGTGCTTTGAATCTTGTTAAGATGCTATCAACATCATCAACTGACTAAATTTTAGCCACTTTCTTATCTGTAGGCACTAATTTATTCAAGATGTTCACTAAATCTAGAAAGATAGGGTTTCTCATAACTTGTTTCTCTTTGGCTTTCTCCATGGCTAAGACATTGATCTTGATCAAATCTTCTTCTCCCCATGCATCTAGGCTTGCTAAGTTAGGGGTTAAACTTGATAACAATGAAGTTGATGGATGAATAGATGGAGTGAATATAGCATTTTGACTAGTATCCATACATTCACTTTTCACTAGGATCTCCATAACAGGTGGTTCATTAGATTGATTGTCTTCCTCATTATGCAAATCTGTTGAATCTTTAAGAGGACCTTCATCTGTGCATACCTTCTCTATCTCTTCAGTGCTCACAAATGCTTTTTCAAATTTGTCCATGTCATTATCTGAAGCTGTCATGGATATATTAACATCATTGATTACAATGGTCTCTTCTAAATTTTTGGCTGTGTCAGAAGGTGATGAAACTATGGGCGTTGAATCCTGTGGATCTGTCATAGGCGCATTTGGAATCTCAGATTCTTTACTCTATTTAGGAGGGACTGGAGTCACTTTTTCTATAGGTGTCATTGATGGATACATATTTCTATCCAAAAATACTCACTCAAATGCTTTTTGAGTCTCTTCACCAACCATTTCATACTCTTTGTTCACTATATGAAGTGTTCTTGTGTTGGTTCTGAGATGAGGTTTTACTAAATCCAACAGTATATCTTTCTCATCATGTGAGAAAACAAGGAGAAGACTGTCTAATGTTTCTTCTCTAATCCTCAAGTCTTCATCTATGGCTTTCCTTTTCAATAAGTCTAGTATGTTCCATACTTTGTCTGGTATGACTATCTTGAGTTCCAATATTGACTTTTTAAACTTGATCATATGAGAGATAATCATAGAATGAATTTCTGATTTATCTATCTCTTGGTATTTGTCATAGACCTTTTCAAGTGAATCTAGTCTAACTTCATTCACAATTCTGTTCTTTAAGACTATCATACTAGGTCTGAATCCTACCTCAGGAGGGGCTTGAGTGTTCTTTACCTTGCTCCTTGTTGTCCTTGAGGATGGGTGACTTGTGGGAAATTGCTTCCTTCTTCTGGTCATCTTGCTTGGTACTCATGGTGGAGAGGAATCCAATTCAATAGTAGTTGATGGCACAGATGTACCTTCATTAGATTTCTTCTTCTTCTTCTTGGGAATGTCATCAAATTTTTCTATTTTTACTTCTACAAGAGTTTTCTCAAGTTCTTTTGCAATCTTAGCTTCCCTAGATTTGTCTAGGTCTTCTTGTGTGACCCCATGCACTTTTAGGATATTGGATGTAATCCTTGATGCCTTCCTTTTGTTATCTGCATTGTATAAGACAAAATCAACTTGATTTGTCTTCTCTCTATATGTACCCCATCTTGGCTCATTTGGATCTTTAGGCATAGACAAAAGAACTTGTGCATATCCTTCCAACATATGTTCTTCAACTTCATAACCAAGTGGATGAATCCATTTTGTTCTTGGTTCAACTACTTCCATGCAAGTATAGTCAGTTTCCAACATGAAGCATACGGTGTCCTTGTATTTATCAACTATCTTCTCAGGTATCCTAAACATCTTCTGCATCTTGATCCTGAATGTTTTGATCTCCATGTCCATAGAATCCTTTACACTGCTTTCTAATGTAGCTTTTAGTGAAATTTGTGACATAGTGGGTTTGCTCCTGTCTAGGTAAAAATTAGAGACTTTACCAACAATGTGGAAGTATAGGTAGATGATCAAAGAGCCAAATCTGAATATTTTTCTCTTGTCATGCTTGATAGATATTATTTTCTCAATCAGTTGTGCGCGCAATATCTCACAAAGATTATACTGTGTATTATCTCTTACCATCCTTAATGCTGCTAGAACTGTTGTTGTGGATACACTATTGATTCTTCTAGCATGTTGGAACTTGTAGCTGAGTATCATGGTGATGATTTTTATATCATCCTCTTTAATAAGATCTACATTCATCCTGCGCCTATCACTTTTGGATAAGCATGCTTGTTCAACCCGTTTCTTTACATCTTTACCAGTGGGAAGAACTGGTCCAACCTTAGGGAGTCTAGTCATTTTGTGAATAAGATTAGTAGTAATGTGGATAGGAACTTCACCAATCCAATAAAAATCATCATGTATCCTACTAAGTAAGATTTTGACCCATTCTGGTTCATAGAACTCATGCGTGTTTGAATACTTGAAGATAGGGTTATCAGTGAGATGTGAGAATTCATCCTTGAATGAGTAGTCTGATTTCATCATAGATGCCATGAGCATTGCTATGTTGTTATCCCAAACAGTTTCCTTCTTACAATAGATGTAAGTGTGAATGTCCTCTACATGCATGAATCCCAACATAGTCTTGGAGAATGACCCTTCTACATCATCTAATATAGAATTGAATGGATGCTTCTTAAACACACATCTCTTCTTCTCAAAGATATCAAACATTATAGGAGTAGCCATTACTTGCTTCTTGCTTAAGTAGGGTTTCCAAAGATTTTGAAATGACGCATCTGCTAGGGTTCTATTTCAACTTTGATTCATCTTTCTAATCAACCAATCAGTTTATCCTTCAACACTTCGATGCTAACTTCTGCTGCACTCTCTGAATCTTCAATATCGAATGCAAAGTGAGGATAAAAAATCATTTACTGAATTATATAAAAGTTATTGCATTTAATGCTTGAATTTGTAACATAGTTAACACAGAGAGATTCAATATTTGCTTCTGTCATTGTTCTAGATATGCATCCATGCATACTTCCTCAATCTGTCACCAAATACATGAATTCATAGGCGCATACTCAGAGGTGAGTATACTAGCCACATAGGGGTTCAGAGCTAGAATAGCTCCCCCTAAGACCATGAGGGTCATCTAGCCAGAAGTAGAAGGTGTGTCCACTATGGATGCATCTACTACCTTGTTCTCGTCATTACCTTTCTTTACTTCAACCCATATTTTACTTAAATATTTTGTGGCTTGTACAAACTTGACTTCACCAGATTCTTCAAATAAATATTCTTTAGGCTTCTCTTGTTTTTGAGTTCTAGATCTACAGAACCTTGAGATGTGTCTAGATTTTCCACATGAGTAATAAATGATTGGAGGTATATTGATATTTTTTATCATGCTGCACTGCTTGGTTGTGTGTCCATTATAATTACATATCTGACATGTAATGTTCTGATAGTTTCTCTGAGGTTGATTTCTCTGATTGTGTTGATTCAGATTTCTTTGATTCTGCTGTGACTGATTTCTTTGACTTGTTCTACAGTGAATATCCCTGTGACCAAATTTATTATGGGAGTAACAATAGCTATTGAAAGGCCTTACCTCTTTACAATCTCTTTCCAAGTGTCCATGCTTTTTACAAGCATAACAAGTTCTGTTAACTTGCTTGAGTTCATCTTTAGGTGGTTCTGTTTTAGTCTCTGCAAGATTCTTAGTTTTCTTTGCTTCAGTGGATATCTCTTGTGCTTTCTTTCTTCCTTGCATTGAATTGATTTCAATTTGAGCTACATTGTATCCAACACCAATATTATCACCTTTTAGCTTATGTGCATAAATTTGTGATTGAATTAGACCAGAAATTGTGTGTAGTTTATCAATCTTATCTTTTGCTTCTGTTAATTTAGATTCTATCTTTTTTCTTGATGTTTTCCAACTCCAAGATTTTCATGTTTGCTTGTATAAGTTCATCATCTAATTGTTTAGTTTGTTTGGTATTTTCTTCAATAGCAGTTAGGATATCTATAAGTTGTTCATTTAGATCTTCAATATTATCTTTCAAAGACATGTTTTCTTCATTCATATTTTTGACCATTTTTCCCAAATCATTTATGGAGCAATCTTTCAAATCTTTTCTTAATTTCTTGATAAGCATTTGGGAGCCATCAACTTTTAGTTTTAGTTCTTCATTTTATTTTTCAGATCTATAAAGTTCTTCAAGGGTTGCTTCAAGATTCTTTTTTAGATGTTTTTCTTCAACTGAATCCATGATCTCCTCAAGTGGTTAAAATTTCTTTTAGAGGACTAGATCTCTGATACTAATTGTTAGAAACACTGAGAGGGGGGTGAATCAGTGTTTGTCTATTAATTATATTTTAGCAACTTTAAATTTGAATCAAATAGATAACCAATGAAGCATAACACATTAACTCATAACACAAGATATGATTACGGGGAAACCTTGATCAGAGGAAAACCCCGGTGGGAATTAGTACCCACAAATGATTGTACTAGTATAATGAACCTGTTAAAGTTCCTTTTCCCTGTTAGGAGCAGTCTTTACAATTCAAGTAAAATGACCATGCTAGGAGTCTTTAAAAAAACCTTGTTAGAGGTGGTTGGCTCACTGCCAGAGCTCACTGCTCAATAAGATGAAGGTTACAACCTCCTGATAACTGATATGCATTATATCAAAATGAACTGTTGTAATGACACTATTGTCTGATCATTTCTGTTTATGGGCTGATGCTTAAAAATCTTGTAGAATTCTACTTCATACTGATTTTCTCATATTGATATTCTAATTAAATTATTTTCTTATTTTCTTGACTACACTCTAATACAAAAATGCATGTCTAATATATATACATGCCTGAATAGACACAACTAAAAACAAGACCTTAGTCAGACCAAAAACAATATACATAATGCTTCAAAACAAATTGGATTAAGTGTGTTTACAATAATTTTTAATATATATTTACAAACTTATTACAATAGGTGCATAGCCTTTACAAAACAAAATATTATACGCTAATCCACAAACTAAGATCGGCTCCATACTCTATTTTCTGAACTTTTAGTGCACTTAATCTTCCTATAATTTCTCCGTACTATCATTCTATATCATGCATGTATAGGGTAAGCTAAACAACATATCATAGAGCTTAAGTATGAATGCACATATCTTGACTCAATTGTACACACGTGCGCTAGTGCTCTGATTAACTGAATCACTCTATACTGTTCTATTTTCTGTACTTAGTCAATTTTCTCTTCAAAGTTTATTGTCAAAACTTCATATGACTTTTTGCCATAATGACAACACAAAATAAGTCATATACACTCATATTGTCAACTTACCAACAATTGAAGTGCTAAGAATGATGAAGATGAAAGTGTAGGCAGTAGATGATTAGGTAGCTGAGCAGGTAGGAGCCGTAAGTCATTTCTTCACAACTATGCTCCCGGACCACCACCAGGCCAGTAAAACCATGGGCCAAGTAAATGGTGTTGTTTCCCAATGGGAGGGAGAGATAGAAAAACATGAAGAATGGAAGAGAAAACTAGAGGAGATAATGAATTTCAAGGAAGATGTCATCACAGAGATAGGTATTTTGGGGGATGAATATTTCTGGTTCCTCCGGGCCCAACACTCCAAACATGGTCTAAAAATATATATGAGAAAGAAAATGGTAGGGGCCCTAAAGGATAAAGTCTTGTCCATTCAAAATTATTTAAAATTATATGCAGCATTCTTCACAAGGGTGATGGCTGTCGATCCCTTTAGCACCAAGACATGTGCTCAGATGTATTTTGTTTTGAGTAAGTTTGACAAAATAATGGAGTTGTTGTTCCAATCTCCTGAAGATTTTGATAGATAAAAAATGTGACATCTTACCCGCATGTTTCTCCGAGCATACAACACTGCAAAGATGGTGGTAGAGTTTAAAGAGGGTGCTCAGGATGTGGCCGATCAGTTGGAGGGAGCCAACGACTACCGGGATTGTATAAAAGAGATAGACAAGGAGGGAATTCTCCAGATTTTGGAGACATTCCAAAAATGTAAAGAGAATTAATGTCTTATGGTCTTTGGATATTTCCACCAGCAGGGAAAAGTTTTGAAGATGTGTTATTCTTTGAGCACAAGCTCGCAAACTCTGGAATTCTGGGTCCCAGTTTTATATTCTTTTGCAGCAATCTGCGTCAAGGTTCTCCGGAGTTGACCGATCCCTATGAGAAATTAATAAGGGTTAGAATGTAGGTGATCCAGATAATGATAGGTCAGGAAGATGGGATAGTTCTAATAGACATCTTCTTATTCCCCCAAGGTGCCGCTCCCGCATTTACTATCTAGCAAACCTCGAAGACAGGGAGCCACAATCAGCATTGATGAGGCATATAGCCTAAGTTGCCGGGATAAGCAAGTTTATTCTATAAGTACCATGGCCCTCTTCTCTAAGCCAATTCTTCTATATTTCTTCCCTTTCTTCATCTTCCATCTTTTCAGAGCATTGTGCATCCTGAGATGATTGTAAGTGGTGCAGGTAGTACCGGCCACAGATATTATATTTTATTTAGCAAATGTACAGATATATTAGGTCAAGTTTGTGTATAAATAATAAGACTGACGCCTTAACAAGGGTTGGAAAAATTGAGGATTTCTCTATCCAATAGAAATATAAAATAGGTGTTAGAATTTTCTTTTGAGTCTATAGCTTAATGCTCCCTTGGAGCCATGAATGTACTCGCCAGTGATGTTGGAATCATTTCAAGTTAATGAAAGAAGGAAGAATAGCTTGTGGCCCTATGTTGTTTGTTGTTCTCATGTCTGAAGTTAATGAACATCTTTCATGATGTATGTCTTCTTATGTCCTTTTCTCTAGTGTTTTGCAATTAGTTAAATAATCTTATCTCCCTTTGCTAATGGATGTGTATGAATCGCTGATTTTTTGTGTATCCGGTATTTAGTTTTATTTTCTTGCATTGGAGATTTTTTGATGTTTGAATATGTATCGCATGACTATAAGTAGAAATATACTCTAACTCTGATCTAGTTTTTGTGATTTCTTTGGTAAATCTAAAGTGCTTGTAGGAAACTTCACCCCCTTTTGAAATCCCTGGAAGTGATGATTAAAAACTAGCTATCCCCCCAAACAATAGTCACCAGCCCAACTTAGCTCCCTCGCACTGTCAAGACCTAACTACCAAGTGCTTGGAGGCTAGGAGAATTCATTCTTCGGTAAACCTCTACAGATGGAGTTGGTTGGTACTCTGGCACCTAGTGACAACTTATACCCTGTTGACAGGGCTGGTCACAAAGTTCCGTCAATAAATGGTAAACAAGGCAAACATCAAAACTTGAAGATACAAATGGAAAAAACACCAATTCTAAAGCCTCAAAAATAGGAATGAAAGAAGAGTGTCCATATGGTAAATGATTCATCCCACCAAAATGCATAGGTACCAGCCATTGCATCCTCCTAGTATATAGGAACAAATACTGAATACATAGAATAAATACATCAAACCAAGGAAGCATATAGAACCAAAATGAAATACACCCCCCCCATAATGCTGATTAGGGAGAGGCATGACAAATACACTGAGTCAGGCTACCAAAAACATTGCATGATGAAGAACATACAAGCACAAAATAAAGTATGATGTCTAGGATGATAAGTCGCATGAAACACATGAGGTTAATGTCGTGGAAGGAATGCTCACTTGACAAAGGTACAAAAAAACCCCCACGACACTTTATAACAGAGTTTAGGTACAATCAGGCACAAAATGTGTGGGATCCCAAACATGCAAGATGACACTTTATCTCTACGTGTTTGCAAATAAAAATGTTACAAAAAATATGTATACAATACCCAGCAAGGAAATGATCCCAAGACCTAAAACATCCAAGATATCCAATAGAATGCAAAAAGGAAAAAAATATCAATAAGAGATACCTGAAGAAAATCTTGTGTGTGAGACCCATAGAAGAAGAAGGAGAATAGAACCAGCTTTCTGATGCCATGCGGAAGTCAAAAAATGGAGTCTAGAGGAGCAAGATATGGTGACTAGAGTGCAAAATTGAACCCTAACTTTGACTGGAAAAAATACTTGAAAGATAGAAAAATCAAAAAACTAAACCTATAAAATCAGGTCAGGCTCGGAACCAGATTTATGATGATATCTCATTTGGCAAAAAACACATCCGTTTGCTAATGTTATGAGCAAAACATCGATAGGAGGTCAAAACTGACAGAGGTAACCAAAAAAAAATTGAAAAAAAAAGGTTTTTTTATTCGGTGTCTCAAAAACTGTGCATTTTTTTGTCTGTCACCTTGACTTTCATGCCCAAAAATGGGCACATACAAATTTTGTTTTGCCTCAGATGGTAATTTTGTCCAAATTGGACATGCCTTATATGGAAATAGGGGTTTTTGGGCATTTTGAGCACAATCTGTGAGGTCAGTTTGTGCCCAAAGTTCTCCAAATAAAAAATACCTTTCATATCCACATAATAGATCTGGAAATTTGAAAACCTTAGCGCTCCAAAAAATCTTCAAAAAACCTAAGAATGGGCTGCTCCAGCAAGGATCTGATACCATGTTAGAATTCAAATAATTCATAAGCCAAGATCACCTACAGCAAAATACCTGTCACAAAGGCAAAGAATGGAGACAAAACTCACATAGATCTGAAAGATAAAAATATTCATTCAGAGAGAGAAATGAGGGAATTAAAAAAGAATTGATAATTACAAAGTGATCAATCTTAATAAAGAAGATCAAAACCCTAAGAAGGGTGGAGAATCCAAGGTTGCATGAATAATAAAAGAATTAATCATTCCATTCCTAAAGTTTAGCTTAAGTGAACTAGAGATAAACAAAGGTGACCTAATAATTAAATAAAAAATGATTAATTAATAAGTGAAAATGTGAATAAATAATTAAATAAATAATGATTTAATTAGTAATTGAAAATACCTTTTTACTCTAACACAAAAAATTTACTAGAGGAAGGATAAATACCCCTTCAACACCTTGAACAATATAATCCAGTCATGAGAAATCCTCATTTATCTTTCCCTTGCAAAAGTGGTGTTTGTGCATCCTCTCTCATGAAGCCACCAATTATACCCCTCCCTCCCCTAAAATAAAACTTAGTCCTCACCAGGGACCTCAACAAGTACTCTCATGGCTGAGGAAGGATGGATGACTAAGGAAAACCCAAAACAAGAAGGTTGATGTTGGGTCAAAATCTAAGGTTGGACGTTCATCACAGTTAACTACCAAATATAAAGAGATTACAAGGGAAATCTCCAATGGTAGGCAGAGAACCCTAGAATCAACTACCAAATTAAAAAAAATGAGGTTTCTCTCATGGAATATGAGGGGTTTGAATGGCCCCCAAAAATAATATGCATTCTGAAATTGTATCTTTGAAAAAAAAATTGATGTCCTTCTGCATGAAGTTAAGATGATAGAAACCTCTTTCAGCATAATTATAGGGGTTCTATAGTTGAGTTATCACTTTTATATTAGTGAAGATAATGGAACATTTGGAGGGATGTCCACTATATGGAATCCACTGAAAGTGGACAAATAATTTCTTTCTTCTACACCCAATTTGTTGACTATTAAACTTACCTTCCAAGGGAAATCCTAGATTCTTGTTAATATATATGCTCCCAACTCCCATCTTGAAATAAATTTATCCTGGGAGAGATCTCTTCTCCCATTCTATAGGATAATTTCACACATTAGCTAGTTGTGGGTGACTTCAATTCCCTTCTCTACTCCTCAAAAAAATTGGGTGGGCTAGTTGATTACTTAGAATGTATGGTTCATTTATTGAACTTCATTAACAAGGTTGGATTGCTCCATTAACAAGGAAACTTTTCACATGTTCTAATCACTATAAATCCAATGACCTTATTTAGGTCAAGATTGATATATTTCCTTATTCTTCCAACAAGGATGGAGGGGTCAATTCTTCATTGACTACCCTCCCTCGTGCTGTGTGTCATCATAATCTTATCCTCCTTGAATTGACTAATTGGTTACAGAAGGGGCATACCCCTTTTCATTATGAAATTATGTGGGCAACACATCCTGATTTCCAAGGCTGCATTTGAAATTGGTGGAATTCCCTTGTTCACAAGACTTCAATGTATAGAGTGGTGCAAAAACTTAATATTATTAGAAGGAATGTGAAGGCTTGGAACAAATTCACATTTGGGGATATTTTTGCAAAGAAAAAGGAAATATGCCTAAGAATGACAACATTCAAGAAAAAATGGCCATTTGGGATCACTCAATCATCACTCGTAATGAAGAGAAAACTCTAAGATCCAAGTGGAAGGAAAATATTTATAGGGAGGTGTACAGTAGGAAATAGGGAGAGAAATGCAACATATAATATACTACATGAATTACTTCCCCATTTCATGAATTACACATTAGCAAGTAAGCTATCTCCAATAGGATCAAGAGGTGATCCATGAACTAATTGGAAATATGGCACATCCTTCACTAAAAATGTAATTAAAATGAAACGGAAAATGATTATGAAATGTAATTGATCTATTAGAAAATTCAATAAAATGTTGATTAAAACAGACTAATAAAAATTGATATCGAACTGAAACTAATAGAAACAAAAAATAGAAGATGAAACTAACCTAACCTAGAAATTTCAATTAAAAATGGCATAGAAAGGGATAAATTCAATGTTTACAAAGGGATAGAGTGAGAATCGATGTGTACCCAGGACTTTCGGATGAAATTTTCCTAGAATCTACAACTGTTCATGTACTAGCCAGAAAATATTTGGTGGCTCCGCAACCCATTCTTGCACATAGAAAAATGGGGGAAAAGGTTGGGAAAAGGGGATGCCTTGGTTAAACCCCTATTGAGGAATCAAACTTGAAATATGATAGAAATTGCATAAAGGAAATTTGTTTATTTACCTTGCATCAACCCTCATGAGAAGATGTAGAAATCACTCAAATCCATGAAGATGTTTGAATGTGTTTGGAATCCAAAGAGTTGACCTTGGAATGTGATGTAGGATGAAGGATGTCCTCACAAATGCATAGATCTATTATTTCCACTCACAGATCTAGAATATACATATGCTTGATAACCACATGCAAAGGAGGAGAGAGAGAAGGATGAATGATTCTTCTTTCTTGATTGAGAATTCCTCTTCTTGGACATCATGGGAGAGAAAATTGTGTTAATTAGAGAGTATTTCCTTTTCTTTGATGAATCTTGAAGAAATGGAAACTTGGAAATCTTGAATTATATGCTTACCTTCAAATCTTGAATCAAAATCCTCAATTGCTCTTGATATCTTAAAATATTGATTGCTTGAAGGGTCAAAATTCTTGCACTTGATTCACTTATGCAAGATGAAGAGAAATGAGGTCCTTTATACTAAATCCACAAATTTAGGATTCAAATTTGATCCAGACTGACCATAATTGAAAACCTTAGAAGAAGACCCCGATATAGGGCTCTGGGTGAAATACGGGCCCAAAAGCCTAGGGACATATTGCCATTGGCAATGTGTCTCAAGGACACATCACCATTGGAAATGTGTCTTAAGGAAAAGAAGAATCAGGTCATATGGATCAAGAATAATGGGCATTTGGACCTCAAAATCACCAAAATGGGGCCTAATAGTTCCTAAAGCATCCAATTATGGGTGCTAATTTTTTAGGACTATACATTTAGCCCCTACTTTAGCAGGAGTATGAGACAAGCTCATGCTCATAATAAAGGAGATCGATGCATAAGAATGATATTATCAAGGTCAAGGAGACAAAGAAACATCAAGCCCCCAAATGAATCAAGTCTTCATCAAATCTGAAACCAAGATAAGAGAGGCATCACTTGATAGAAATAGAAAGAGAAAGGAGAGAGAAAAATCATGATCACTAGCCTAGTAAGGGATTTTCTTACTATGGATCACACAAGGGAAGCATTGTAAAAGAGGGAATTGAAGGTATAGAAAGCTATGTTATGCTAGTCAACCCATTAAAATTGATCAGTCCTTAAGGAAATAATTTTTTCCATTAAGGGATCTGAAAAGAGAATGATCAGGCCTAAGGAAAGGATTGTCTCCATAGGGATGAGGAAAAATGATCAGGCCTAAAACAAGCATTTTCTTGGTAGGGATCAAATAAAAGTGATCAATCCTAAGGAAAAAATTCTCTCCTTAGGGATCAAAGAAGGGGGATTAGTCCTTAAATAAATCCTTATCTCCATTAAGGGATCTACAATAGAGATTGCATTGAATCATTATGTAAGTGTGTGCAAAATGTGAAACACAGAGCAGAGTGTATGTCCCCATGTTAAAGCGAATGCAAACACCTTAACAGGAGAAATGGCTTTAATAGAGCATGCATGGACCCATAAGAAACATTTCAACTATGAGATGCCCCCAAGAAAGGAAACATCAAGGGAAATAAACACGTGACAAAAGAGAGCATGGAATGGATATACTAACTCTAGTGTCAGTATCATCATATGATAATAGATGTATATTATATGAACTTTCATCATTCCCCAAAGGTAGCAGAACTACAAAATAGAATGGAAGAATATCATGTAAGAGTTACAAAGAAGATTCTTTTTGGGATAAAATCATAGAGACCAAAAAGAATAGGTAGCTACCATTTTGCATCATCCCCAATTAGAGAAGACAAAGGCACGTTTATGAATAGTGACACATGCATGAAATAACATGTGACAAAATATAGAAGAAGTGAGATACAAATAGAAGAATTTTTATGACATTTTGATTCATTTATCACCTTGTGTCAATATAGAAACAAGGGTTGTTTAGACAAATCTAAACAAAACATATAACCTTCAACACATCATGACAAATAAGAAAAAACACAAAATCCACCGTACAAGACAATCTAGTCAAGTGTATTGCTTGCCCCAATCTCTGGATGTAGTGTTTAGGGTCGGTCATGGGAAATATACAAGAGGAGAAAAATTAAGCATAAAATAAGGAACAATAGCTAGTTCCAAACAAGGACCATGCTCTGAAGATGGGTCACTTTTCTCGTCAATAGCATTAAGAGATAACTATTTTGAAAATATAGCTGGTAAATCATGAGCAACATAAATAAGCTAAAAAATATAATCATAATCACTAGCATGAATATCATCATTAGTTGCATTAGAAACATCAAAAGCATCATCATCAAGGGTATCTTCTTCATCCAAATTAATTGTAATAGAATCCAAAATATGAATAGAACTATCATGTTTGTTCAATTTGATCTTTTTAAGTTAACTTCCTCCTTTGGTTAAAGCATAGGTTGGTTAAAGGGAATCAAAGCATCAGTAGGTGTTTTACATTAAGGAGTGTTTTACGAAGCATGCTGACGAGCTCTAGCATGATGTTTATGACAATGATCATGAGTATGATGATTACATTTGGTTTTACTGGAAATTGGATTTGGTTCAAGATCAATCAACATCTGATCTTTTCTTCTTTAGGAGGAAGAATAGAAGGAACCATACTAGGTTGAGAGATAACATAAAAAAAAAATTTATGAGATATAGGAGGTGGAATTGAAGAATATATAGGAGGTGTAGGGTGAAGACCATGTACAAGACAAAGAGATTTAATATCCTTAGGTTTTCGAAGCTCACAAATATTTTTGATCTTGTAGGCTTGATATGAGTGGAATAGGTTATTGCAACGGGGTTGGATTGGTTGAGGCATAGAAGGAAAAAAGAATGAAGGTCAACAAACTCTTGAGGTACTAAATTTTGATAGAGGCTAGGGTTAATAGTCATGATTTGTCCATTGTGAGGAAATTTCAAACATTTATGAATATGAGAGGCCACAACTTTCATGGAGGTAAGCCAAGGAAGACCGAGTTTGACTTGAAATTGATTAGAAGTTGGAACCATAGTAAAGGAAACATCTAAATTTTTTCCACCAAATTCAATAGGAAATGAAATAGAACCATGTGAAGGATAAAGGAAACCATTGCAAGTTTAAATCATAACATCATATTTATCATAAAAATCACACTTGTCTAGTGAAAGGATGCTCTTCATTTATCACATTCACCATGCAAGCAAGGTCAATAAAGAAACCAAAAAAATGGTCATTAAACTTTACCATAATATAAAAAGGACCATCAACTATTGGATGATATCAGTTTTGGTTACTGATCATGATGTTCATATTCATGTTTTGTCACTGATGTCAACATATACTTCTATGGAGAAGACAAACTGGCTACTTAACTGGAAGAAGTGTATGGACACTGTACAGATGATTCAGAATGATCGAAGTTGGATTTATGTAGAAGGATGTGTATTGAACTTATTCCTAAGGTCACTTGGATCTATGTAACATACTATGGGTGTTACAGTTGATTTGGTGAAGACTGGTTTTCTGGACTGTAACTTTGATTCTGGATAGAGTAGGTCTTTATGTTTCAGGTATATCTTTCTAGCAAAGATATTTTAGAACTTGCGAGTTTACTAATCAACAACCTACATATGGTAGAGTAATTGGTTGAGCTTGATTGTTTTTTGGATACTGATGACATCAACTGTGGCGTGTATTATGGAGAAGACCTATTTTCTGGTCAACTTCAGACATGTAGCGTGTGAAATTAATTGTGAGCATGAATTACAGATCTTGAAGTATATGTGATGGATTATAAATGATGTATACTTGTTATAGATAATGTGTGTATCTTAGCAAGGGTTTATGTAATTATTTTTATGATGGAAAGCCTTAATTAGGCGACCTAGTTAATTATGTATTAGGAAAGCTTAACTAGTTGACCTAATGAATTATTGTAAGAGGGTATTATTGAATGATAATTTCTTGTGGAGAAGTGTGATAGAGAAATAAGGATAGAGATGTGTAGAAGATGCAAATCTTGTTGACTATTGGATACAAAGTAGAGTTGATGCTTCATGGGAACTGATCGAGCAAAGACAATTTCTATCAGATAGTTCACTGGAATGTGTATTTGATTTATACACTTGATTCAGATTGTAAATCCTTGAAAGTGGCTTTAACCTTCTTTGGGTAGTGTGCCTTGGCAATGAGCCTACCATTTTCTTTGACTCCTAATAGAGTTTGTCTCCTAACAGGGACTGTGTATTGTAATGTTGTAATAAGCTCCTAACGTGGCTAATATCTTTTAACAGGGATACTATCCTCTCAATACATTATTTTGTGGGTGTTAATTCCCACCAAGGTTTTACCTTTAACAGGGTTTCCTTGAGAACAAATATTGTGTTATGGTGCTGGCATTTACTGTGTTATCATTTACATTTATAGATCTGGTTTATAAATTTTAAAGTTTAATAATCTATATTACAACTGATTTACCCCCCCTCTCAATTGTCTTATGGACTATTATTCCTAACAATTATTATCAGAGCTATTGGTCCTTAGAAAGAAAGTTTAACAGCTTGAGGTGATCCTGAAGATGACTTACTACAGGAAGGATAGTCCAAAATTTCATCCTGAAAACTTTGACAGTTGGCAGAACAAGATGAGAACACATTTGCTATGTCTGGGAATTGATTACTAGATGATAAAAAAGAAGAAAGAAAAGGTAGTGACTGAGCATGAATTAGAGGAATCCACTAAAGATGAAAAGAAGCTATTTTCATGCAACATGGTTGCAAGGGAACCCTTGATCAGTGCACTATCAGAAGGATAATTTATTGAAGTAAAGGACTTGGACTCTGCACATGAAATCTAGACAAGACTGAAAGCACTATATGTTGGAGACAAGTTTACAAAGCAATCAAAGTTAAAGAACTGGAAGACAAAGATGGAATTACTGAAAATGAGAGAAGATGATATTATCAGAGCATATGGACAGAGAATTAATGAAGTGGTTACTGGTATTAGGAACTTTGGAGGAACTTACAGTGAGGAAGAAGTGATTGCAAAGATACTCAAATCTTTGACACCTGCATATAGAACCAAGCTTCAGGCTATAAAGGAGATCATACCTTTGACACCAAACTTCACCAGAGAGATGTTGATTGGCAAGATAACTAAATTTGAAGCCACATAATTGGGAGACACTTTACCTAAGGTTGAGTCAGTCTTCAAAGAAACTGTGAACAAAAGAAAAAGAATATTACCTGGAAATGCAAGCACAAGCAGTAGTGACCTAAGCGAAGAACTTGGAGCCTATGCTGATGAATGGGAACAAATACAAGAAGAAGAAAGGAAGCTAGATGAATTCATTTAACTGATTGCTAGGAGAGAAAAGAGAGGTAAGGGTAATTTTGAGGGAAAATTACCTTTGAAATGTTTTTCATGTAACAAGATTGGTCATTTTGCATCTAGATGTCCTACGAGAATTCCAAAGCACAAACCTAAGTTTTTCAAATCTAAATTCTCAAAGGACAAAGAATGTTATTATGCAAGTGAGGGTATATCTGATGATGAGGATGGTGATTATGATGAAATTGGATTTATTTCTATTAAGGATGATGAACCTATGCATGAAGAAAAAGCCTTATTATCCCGAGTTGAAAAGAAATATGAATGGGTTATAGATAGTGGTTGTTCACATCATATGACTGGAGATAAAAACAAGTTTGTGAGTTTAAAAAGACATGATGGTGGTGTTGTTATATTTGGTGACAATAATCCTAAACTTATTATTGGAATTGGATCTATTTCTTTGGATGGAAAGACTAAAACTGAAAATGTATTACTTGTTGATGGACTTAAGCACAATTTGTTGAGTGTTGGACAACTAGGGGACAAGGGTTATCAACTGAACTTCATAAATTAAAAATACTCTATCAAGAGTAAAATAGGAGACTTGATAGAATCTAGTACTAAATCCAGAGGTAATGTATTTGAACTGAACACATCTGAAGCTTCTTGTTTTATGGCAAAGGTTGATGACATTTCGTTATGGCACAAAATATTTTGTCATATTGATTTTGATAACATTGTGAAGGCAAGTATGACAAAAGAAGTAAGGGATCTACCTAGAATTGTAAAGCCATCTAACACTATATGTAGAGAATGTGTTATGGGGAAATAGACTAGAAGCACTTTCAAGAAAAAGCCTTATTCAGCAAAAGGGAAGTTGGATATGGTGCATACAGATCTATGTGGTCCTACAAGAACAAGATCATACTATGGTGAAAGGTATTTTATACTTTTAATTGATGAATTTTCTAGAATGATGTGGGTTACATATTTGGGAGATAAATATAAAGCATTTGACAAGTTCAAGTTATTCAAAGAAAAAGTTGAGAATGAATCTAGTATAAAGATGAAGTGTTTGAGATCAAACAGAGGAGGAGAGTTTACATTAGAGCTGTTTAATACATACTGTGAATAAAATGGAATACATAGACATAATTTAGCCCCTAGAACTCCACAATAGAATGGGATATCAAGACGAAGAAATAGAACCATATTAGATGTTGCAAGGACTATGTTGCTGGAAGGAAATGTGTCACATGTTCATTGGAGAGAAGTAGTTGGCACTGTTGTGTCCACATTAAAGATAATTCAGATCAAAGAAGGTACAAATAAAACTCCCTATAAATTATGGTTTGATCATACACCTACTATGAAATATTTCAAAATATTTGGTAGTAAATGTTATATCAAGAGAGATGATGAGATAGGCAAGTTTGATGCTAGAAGTGATGAAGGAATCTTTCTTGGTTATTCTACTAAGAGTAAAGCATATAAATGTTTCAATCTGAGACTAAGGAAACTAATTGAAAGCACCAATGTGAGGATAGATGAAAAGTTTCAAATTCAGGAAAGAATATATGATTGTGGTTAGATAACAAAAACAAGAGAAGTTGTTGTTGAACCTGAAGGACCCTTGATGATCGAGAATGAGATTGAAGAAGAAGAATATGCTGAAGCTACTGAGACATTGAAGACACCAAGGTATGTCAAAATTAACCATCCTGAAGATCAAATTATTGGTGATGCAAGCAAAGGCATGATGACTAGATCTAGAGTTAGACATGAGATCTGTTTGATTTCTCAATTTGAACGAAAGACTACTGATGAAGCATGTAGAGATGAATATTGGACTAAAGTGATGGAAGAAGAACTAGAATAGATAAAGAAAAGAAACACTTGGGAATTGGTTCCAATACCTAAGAACAAAAATGTGATTGGCACCAAGTGGGTTTTCAGAAACAAGATGGATGAGGAAGGCATAGTGGTAAGAAACAAGGCTATATTGGTATGTAAAGGCTACTCACAACAAGAAGGCATAGACTATGAAGAAACATTTGCACCTATTGCTAGATTGGAAGCTGTGAGAATATTCCTTTCTTATGCTGCACATAAAGACTTTAAAGTGTATCAGATGGATGTGAAGTCAACATTCTTGAATGTTGATTTAGAAGAAGAAGTGTACATTGAACAACCTGATGGTTTTCCTTTGAAAGATGATGAAAACATGGTTTGTAGACTAAAGAAGGCACTGCATGGACTGAGACAAGCACCAAGGGCATGGTATGCAAGATTGGATAAACATCTACTTTGTCTTGGTTTTAGAAAAGGTAATGCAGACAATAATTTTTATTTAAGAACTAATGAATATGGAATCTTAATTATAGAAGTCTTTGTTGATGATATCATTTTTGGAGGCAATGATAAAATGAGTAAGAATTTTTCTAAAGAAATGGAGAATGAGTTTGAAATGTCAATGATTGGTGAGATGAAATTTTTTCTTGGTTTGCAAATTAATCAGAGTAAGAATGACATCTTTATATCTCAGACCAAGTATCTTAAGAAAATATTGAAGAAATTTGGAATGGAAGATTGTAAACAATATCTAACACACACTAGACCAGATATTACCAATGTGGTTGGAATTGTGGCTAGATATCAGGCAGATCCTAAAGAGACACATTTTGCTGCTGTGAAAAGAATTTTCAGATATTTGAAAGGAACAGTAGAATATGGATTATGGTATGAAAAATCTAATGATTTTACATTGCAGGCTTATACTGATGCTGATTGGGAAGGTAATGTGGATGACATGAAGAGTACAAGTTGTGGTGCATTTTTCCTTGGAAAAAGGCTAGTTTCTTGGTTGAGCAAGAAGCAAAACTGTATTGCTCAATATACTGTCGAGTCAGAGTATGTTGTTGTTGCAATAAACTATACACAAGTCATTTGGATGAAGAAAATGATGAAGGACATTGGAATAATTTTCAAAGAACCAGTAATTATCTATTGTGATAACACCAACACAGTGAATATGTCAAAGAATCATGTAATGCACTCAAAGAATAAACATATTTCTATCAAGTATCATTTCTTGAGGGAGAAGGTAGAATATAAAGAGATTAAACTAGAGTATATTAGCACCAAGGAATAGATAGCAGATATATTTACTAAACCTTTACCAAAAGATTCTTTTGAATATCTTAGAGGCATGCTTGGGGTGATGGCCCCTCCCAGTGAAGACTAAAATGATGCAGATATGCATCAGTCCAGTGGATCTCATAGCTTTATCATTCTTTGGACTTGATATATGGATCTTCTCCTTAGGGATCGCAGGAGAACACTATGAAGTACACTTGGGTGATCTTGCACCTAGCTGGTTAGAAATGAATATTTGAAAAGGACTACAGAAGACTACATATGAGTTATGGCACCCTTTTCCATTGCTGCCAAAGTGGTAAGGAATCTATGTGAAAATCCCTACTATTTTGGGGAGATTTGTGTTGAGGATATTGAGAAGATTGTATTGACAGAGAGTACTTTTGGGTTGAGGATATTGAGAAGATTGTATTGACAGAGAGTACTTTTGGGTTGATGCATATGGATTTTCCCATATGTTTCCATCAATGCCAAAGGGGGAGATTGTTGGATGATATTAGTTTTGGTTACTGATCATGCTGTTGATACTCATGTTTTGTCACTGATGTCAACATATAATTCTATGGAGAAGACAGACTGGCTACTTAACTAGAAGAAGTGTATGGACACTGTACGGATGATTTAGAATGATCAAAGTTTGATTTATGCAGAAGGATGTGTGTTGACCTTATTCCTAAGGTCGCTTGGATCTATGTTACATACTGTAGATGTTATAGTTGATTTGGTGAAGACTGGTTTTCTGGACTGTAACTATGATTCTGAATAGAGAAGATCTCTATGTTTTAGGTATATCTTTCTGGCAAAGATATTTCAAAACTTGTGAGCTTACTGATGGACAACCAACATATGGTAGAGTAATGGGTTGAGTTTGATTGTTGTTTGGATACTCATGACACCAGCTATGGCATGTATTATGGAGAAGGCCTATTTCCTGGCTGACTTCAGACATGTAGCGTGTGAAATTAATTGAGCATGAATTACAGATCTGGAAGTATATGTGATGGTGATGAACTATAACTGATTGAATGTTTGAAGATGTTAATTTGATGATCATGCAAGGAATTGAGTCAGTTAATGTATTGTATTGTCATTGATTTCAACTTGATATAATTTGTATGGTCATGGACATACTACCAAAGGCTTCAAAGAACCAATGAATCAAAGGTTATGCTACTAGTAATGCATATAACTCAAGCATTCACAAAGTGATTGTATACACTGACGGAGTGCACACTAATGGACAGAGTAAAAGAGCAAAGTCACAGTGTTACCCGATGAGAAAATGCACTACATTACTAACAATAAAAGTCACAGTGTTGCCCGACGAGCAAAGCACAGAGTAACCTGACGGATAGAATTACAGGGTTTCCCGATGGATGAAGATCCTGAAGACAACTAAAGTCACACCAATGGAACATTCAATTATCACCGATAACTAACTGAATTATTGATCGATAGAACAAAGATTTCAAAAATTAAAAAATGCTTAGCTATCAAGAGATAAAAATAGACTTAACCAATACTTATCATTTTTTTAATAAACAAGATAAAGCTGGAGATAAGTAATGGATTTAAAGCTGCTTTGTCCAGTTGGGAAGAAGATCTCTACAAGATAAAACTAGAGTTTTTCTTTAAATCTAATTGGTGAGAATTGTGGATCATGCCAAGATCAAGAAAGCCTAGTAACGGTGAATCATGTCTATAAAGAGACAACCTAATTCATTATGAATTTGGGGGAAAAAGGAAGTGAAAAGAGAATAGATGCTAAAGAGATTTTGAAGGAGAAGAAAGTCTTCATTCAGACCTGATCAACAAGCTGAGGAAAGAGCTAGATTTTGTAGACACTGAAAAATAGTGAAATAGCATCACAGAGCATAATAGTGTGGAGCAAAGGTATTGAATTGATTTTATTGATCAAAGAAATAATGTACTTATGATAGATATGAAAATCTGCAATTCAAGTTTTCTATGTGAATAGATCAATTTAGTATTTCAGTTTAACCATTGAAGCATCAATTTTCTTAACTGAGCAGGACTTAAAAGTATTTTGTAATTGAGATACATCCCAAGGAGTATCAAAAAGTTTGATCATACAAAGTGGCATTATATATGCCCAATACCTATTGACAGGTCAAGTGAGTGTTTGATCAAGGATGGTAGCATTAGATGCCATATACTAAGTGACAAACTATCTTTTAAATCCTCTAACAAGGTCACACCTAACAGTGTGTTTGTAACCTTCAACACAGTTGGCTCTTAACCGAGCTCACTTCAGAAGAGTGAAAATTTGGGGTATCGGTCCTAGTGGTTTTTCCCTTAACATGGTTTCCACGTTAAAAATTCATGTGTTATGTGTTTATGTTTCATTACTTTACTATTTTTCATTTCACATAAGTTATTCTGGATTGATCGGTATACACTAGTTATTTACTGTGTTTCGGTAAATAGAAAGACTGCTTATCGGTAAACATACAGAAGAAGGTTTTACAAAGCATTCTGCCAAGTAGAAATCTGATATAAGTATTTCAAGGCATTCATCTTATAGGACTGAAGATAACTAGAGGTATAAATTTGTGGTACTAAGTTTGAAGGGTTGATTTAAGGATTAATTTTTGAGGCCACTGATTCACCCCCTCCCCTCTCAATTATTACTAACAATTGGAATCAGAGCTTGTGTGCTTAGAAAGGGAGTTTAACAACTCAAGCTAAATATCACAAGATGAACAGATGAGATGTGCTCAAGTTGAACAAAGATAACTTTGCTTCATGGAAAGAAGAATAAGACTCCACTTATCAGGTATTGGAAATGATGTTACTTAATACTTAGATATTGAATATGTGTTTCCCATAGGAGCACCCAAAGTTGAACAAATGAGAGAGAAGCATGAGCACAACTACATGATGATAGAACTTGCTTCCTCACTCTCTGATGCTAAATTTGAAGATGTCAAAACATGCACAACTGCAAAGTAGATGTGGGACAAATTGAAGCTTGTACATGGTGGTGATAAAAATGTTCTGAGAGCCAAGGCATAAAGCCTTAGAGGAAAGTTTGATGATCTCAGAATGAAAGAAAGTGAAAACATCACACTGTACAACACAAGAATCAAAGAGGTAGTCAATGCTATTTGAGGAGTTGGAGGTGTACTAGATGAAGATACAATGGTAAGTAAAATTCTAAGAACCATACTGCCTACTTATGCTATTAGAGTATCTTCCATACAAGAAATGAGAGCAGTAGAAAATAGTAATGTTACTCTAGATAGTTTTATTGGAAGAGTGATTTCATTTGAGATGAATAATTTTGATAATAGTATCTTACCAAACATAGATTCTACATTCAAATCTTCTTTGAGAATAAGTAAATCAAGTCATATACACACTGAGAAAAGATAGTGATAGTGAAAGTGAAGAAGAATATCTTGATGAAATTGAAGCACTTATGGCTAGAAGAATGCAGAGAGGAAAAGGTAAATACAAAGGTAAATTACCACTTGTGTGTTTTAATTGTAAATAGATTGGACACTTTGCTGCAAGATGTCCTAGCATAAGAAAAGATGGCAGAAGTAATGATAGGTCATTTTAAAAGAAGTATGACACAGGTGATTATAGAAGCAACCAACAATCAGAAAGAAGAGATACCCGAGACTACAGGGACAAAGGAAAGAAGGATAGTTACCTAGCTAAATGCAAAGATGAAGATACTGACACCGAATCTGATGAAGACATCAAATGGTGTTTGTGGCAATAAAAGATGATTCAAATGATGATGAAGAAAGGTATGTAGAAACTGCACTCATATCTAAAGTTAGTAAAAATGATATCTGGATCATAGATAGTGGATGCACTCACCATATGACCAGTGAAAAACAACATTTTGAGACTTTTGAATACTATAATGGTGGTTCAGTAAGAATGGGTAATGACACGCCTTGTCCAGTTGAAGGTAAAGGAGCTATAATGTTGAATAACCTGATAAAATGTGAAAATTCTTATTGGGTGAAAGGATTGAATTATAATCTATTGAGTGTTTCTCAGTTGAATAATCCAAGTCACAGAGTAGCATTTGAAAATAAGAAGGCAAAGATCTTAAATAAATCAAGAAGTCTTATTGGTACCTGTGAGCAGACAAAAGGTAACTTATTCTATCTGAATAATACTAACACCACTTGCTTAATAGCTAGAAATGAAGATATATGGTTATGGAACAAAATATTGTGTCATGTAAACTTTGAAAACCTGATAAAGATAAGCAAAAAAATAAATGTAAGATGCTTACTAACGATGATTAATCCCGACAATACCATGTGCAAAAATTGTCAAAAAGGTAAGATGACAAAGTCCAGTTTCAAAAGAAAAACCTATACATCTGATGCCATTCTAGAATTATTCCCTACTGACCTATGTGGACCTATGAGGACAAAGAGTTATTATGGTGATAGATATTTTATTCTCTTTGTTGATGATTACTCTAGAATGATGACAGTAATGTTTCTAAAAGATAAATCTGAAGCATTCAAGATGTTTA
>MU224899.1:1752511-1773737 GCA_018584345.1 Thuja plicata
AATGGTACAAAGAAATGGTAGAGAAACAAAGTGGTAAAGAATTGAAATGCTTAAGATTAGATAGAGGAGGGGAATTTATTTCAGATGAATTCACTAAATTTTGTAATGAGCATGGAATCAAAAGACAGGTCTCTGCACCGTGAACACCATAGCAAAATGGAATTGCTAAAAGAAGGAATAGATCCATAGTTGATTGCACAAGGACAATGATGATAGAAAAAGGCATCACCCAAATCTTCTAGAGAGAAGCTATTAGTACTCGTGTTTACACATTAAACATAGTACAATTGAAGAAAGACACCAAGAAGACACCTTATGAGCTATGGTATGGATACACACCTAATGTAAGTTACTTGAAAATCTTTGGCAGTCAATGTTATATCTTAAAAGATGATAGAAATGGAAAAATTGAATCCAAGAGTGATGAAGGAATCTTTCTAGGGTATTCCACCAAGATCAAGGCTTATAAATGTCTCAATAAAGCCTCTAAAAAAATTATTGAAAGTGCAAATGTAAAGATACATGAATTTGTAGAGAAGAATGAAAAAGAAATCACAAAAGAACTAGAGGACTACAATAGGTTTTTTTACAATGAAGAACTTGACACTCTACCTGACCAAAAATGTAGAGCTTCCAAGCAACAGATCATTGCACCCAAGCATCAGGATGCAAATACTGACAATCAGGATATTTCTCAAGATGATGTACCAAGTGATGGAGATTAGAATGAAGGAAAAAATGATGATCAAGATGATAGACAAAGATTTGAACTTGTACTTGCTAGATATGTTAGAAGGAACATCCACAAAACTAGATCATTGGAGATAAGAAGGTTGGTATGAGAACCAGAAGTAAGTCTCTAAACACAAGATGTCTTATTTGTGATTTTGAGCCAAAATCTATCAATGTTGCACTTGATAATAATGAATGTATTAGTGCTATGAATGAGGAGATTGAGAAAATTGAGAAAAACAAGAGATGGACACTTGTACCAAAACCAGATGACAAGAATGTCATCAGTACAAAATGGATATTTAGGAATAAACTGAATGAGAATGGAGAAGTCACCATCAATAAAGCAAGAATAGTATGCAAGGGGTATGCACAAGAAGAAGGGATTGACTATGGAGAGAAATTTATACCTATTTCTAGCATAGAAGGAGTAAGAATATTACTTTCTTATGTTTCATGTAAAGGATTCAAGGTATACCAAATGGATGTCAAGTCTGCATTCCTAAATGAAATACTTGAAGAAGAGGTATACATTGAACAACCAGAAGGGTTTGTTGATCCAGACAAGAAGGACATGGTATGTAGACTACACAAAGCCTTGTATGGATTGAAACAATCACCCTGAGCCTGGTATGAAAGACTTCATTCCTATCTTATAAGTATTGTATTTGTAAGAACTAGTGAAAACAGTAATCTTTATTTGAAGGAAGATACTGATGCTAAAATTTTGATTGCTGAGATATTTGTTGATGACATCATTGAAGGAATTATATTTTTCCATTAGTACACACATGGAAAAATATGATCTACACCATCAGTTTACACTACACTGACAAACATGGCACAACACTACCCAATGACAAGGTTACCCGATACTGCCAAGTTTAAAGCATCCCGACAACCACTATTTAGTGTTACCCGATGACAAAAAGGTTAAAGGAACCCAGCAAGTAACAATAGTGCAACCTGAAAGAATAGAAAAGAGAGGAACCTGATAGATGAAGGGAACCCAATGATCAATTCAACAAAGGAGCGCCAACAAACTTTCAGTTCAACCTGACGACCAAGAAACGACAGTCAGTTACATCTCGCAAAAAGTGGATCCGACTTTCGACATTAGATAAATCACTGAAGTTGTATATATAGATTCTTGATTTGTTTTTAAAACCATTATGTGTGGAGGAATAAATTTATTTATTATTGTTTTAATTATTTTTACTTATTTAATACATGCAAACTAAAGATCAAGGTCAAGTTGTAAACCTTGGATCTAAGAGTTAACATTGTAATGCGTGATTCTAAGATAGGTCAATACTTGTATAAATAGATGCTCAATCTATTGTGAGCATGTTGTTGTTCAATGAATATTTTAGCCACGGAGAGCATCTAAGAACCAAACAAGAGATTTCATGCAGAAGGATAGAAAAGAATCAAATCAATTTCAATAACAAGAACACAAGCTACCGAAGAGAAGAGAAAGCTATTAATCAGTCACTTAAGGTGATATTATTATTATGAGAGCTTTAATGGATCTGTAATCAGCAATTTTAGATTGGATATAGTCAGGTCAATCATATGTACTCATTCTAACAAGTGTAGTACACTTAATAAATCCTTTCAAGAAAGGTGGACTTAACAGTCCTATTGTAAATCTCTTAATTGAGTGCACACTTAAATCAGTGTTACTAAAGCTCTTAACAGAGTAGATCTTAACCGGTCTCCACTTTAATACTCCTAATAGGGTAGATCATCAGAAGTGATAAATTTTAAGCCTTTACCGACTCCCTTCCATTCTACAGATAGTGAAGTTTTGTGGGTGCCATCCCCACCGCAGTTTTTACTTCCTAACAGGAGTTTTCTGTGATATCATATCTTGTGTTATGTGTTTATTACTTTCATGAATATTTCTATGAATGTTGCAAATAGTTAAAGATTATGATTTAATATTACATGCATAAGAAAGAACAACAGCAATGGCTGGTAATACAGTAATGAATGATTACTAATGGTGAATGGTGAAAAGAGTTAAAAGTTTTAGAGGTATTGATTCACCCCTCCCCTCTCAGTACTAATCCCCATTAATCCCAATAATTAGTATCAGAGCTAAGTCTCTTCTTGGAAAAGATTAAAGGCTTAAGAGAAACAATCATATAATAGAGAAGTACAAACTTTATAAGAATATTGAGAATAAAAAGTTTGAGATATAGATGTTCTATGAACAATATAAAGAAGCAAGAATCAAGATGAGAGAGCTGTTGGATGAGAGGAAAGGTATGGAAACCCAGAGAAATGAAAAATATTATCAAGAGGAAGAGATCCCAGATTTCTTTGAATCTTCAGGATCCAATGCAAGTAATACATCAAATACATCAGAAGAGAACATCACAAATCTAAAGGAGATCAATCAACATTTGAAAGAGAAAATAAAGATGTTGCAGATCGGTCAAGAGAGCCAGATGGTAACAGTGATTGATGTGATGAGTTCTGCTAGACAAGATGAAATAGAAAGAAAACTTGTTATTGATGATAGAAGGAAGATTACAGAGAAACTACAGGAAAAGGAGTGAGAAATTCAAATACATGCTGAGCATCACCATGAGATCACAAATCAGATTATTCTAATGAGTCAAGAAACAAACAAAATGAATATAGAACTCATTGAAAGAGTGTAGGCTATTGGTGAACTAAGAGAAGAAAATGGAAAACTAAAAGCATGAGGTTAAATTTGGAAACAACATAATGAAGTTATTAGAAAGGCTGAAGAGAGCAATAAAAGAATGGATGATTTTCTTGAAGGACAACAAAGAGTCAACAAAAACAACGGTCTAGGCTTTACCAAAAATGTAGAATCATCAAATCAAGCCAATCCAAAGAATGTCTATGAAAACCCAAGACCAAGAAAGCTGACATACAAACATTGTGGAAAGCAAGGCCACACATAAAATGTATGCCGAGGAAAAATGAAAGGTATTCCCAAATCTACATCTTCATTCATAGGATTATGTTATAAATGTAACAAGAAAGGACATAAAGCATATGAATGTAAGTCTAAGATGGAACAACCAAAGAAGCAAACCTACATGGACAAATATTGTCCTACATGCAAGATGAATGGGCACACAAGTCTTGAATCTTGGAAAAAGAAAAGGAAAGCATGGAAGCCAAAAGGTCAAGAAACTCCCTATCAACCAAAGAGAATTGGTAATCAATATGTATGGGACTACAATACTTGGACAAACTGTATGGCATGTGGAAGATATGGTCACATTGCTGTAAACTATTTGAGGGCATGGACCAAAAGGTATAGAGGCTATTCAAACCCCAAAATGGCATGCTTACACAGTCACAAAGTTGGTCATCTCAAAAAGGATTGCAAAGGCCAAATGGCAGAGACAAGAACATATCCCAATGGAAACACCATTGAAGATATCCAAATGCCTAGAGAAAAAATGTGGAGAAAATCTTCAAGCAATGATGAAGCTGGACTAAGAAATGAAAATGGTGACACCCCATCCAATGGATCCGGTGACATCACCACCCCCACTTGAGCTGAACAAGTAAGTATGGAACTGCACTACACCAAGTCTTATTTTGCATCAATTCTATTATACAAATTGATAGATAGTCAAAATTTGCATAATAAAGATGCATATTATGTCACTTATTTGAATTCTTAGAAAACAACCTTGTCGGTACAAACATACCAAAAATCATTGGTGAACATAATGGATAATCTATTTTACACTTACCAAAAATTGTCGGTCAACACATAAAATGGTTAAGTTACCAATGTAACCCGACAACTGTCAGTAAGGAAGAAAAGCTACAAAGTTGTCATGACAGAATACCGATATCCGTCGCTAAAAGAAAAATTGTTAACAATTGTCTCGAGCATCATGTCAAAACTGTCGATGATTTTGAAAGTCTTCCTGATGAACTCCATCTTCATGTCCCGATGAGTTGTTAAAAATTTATGACAAATACCTAGGCAAAAAAGTCTATGAATAGACAATGGGAGCACTTCATTTTGCACCCGCGATTTGAAGAGAAAGCAGAGAAAAAAATAGAGCGATTGAAGAGCATTCAAAAGAGTGACCTCAACACGATCCAAGCACACACCAAATAAATCATTCACCATTATCATGGATCAAAGTAAGTACCGAGGGCACCAAAAGTATTTTATCATTTTTTATCAAGAAAGCCCTAAATTTCAAGAAAGCCCTAAATCTTGAAAAACGATGGAAACCACGTTGAGAACCATAAAGATCAAGAGTGATAAGAAGAATGTGGTCATGTTAATCAAGAATAACACCTATGTTGAACCCAAATATAAGATATGCTCAGAGATTACATCGCAACCCGATGAAATTGATGCATTTTCTAAGATTCCACCTAGGGTTTTTCTTATAGAAGACGTTAGGTCTTATATTCACTACAAGATTGCCAAAATAGGTGATCTAGAGATGGATGTAACTTATAAGAAGATTTTCAATGTAGAAGGGAACCTAAAGGAATAGCACAAACACTTAGAGGTTAAAGGGATAACTAATGCCCTATATTTCTTGAGGGACTTCAAGACCAACTGAATTAGGTTGGTGTTAGTAGATTGCATGACCAGAAGTTGTGGTTAGATCAACCCAAGAAAATCACCAAGGATGTCCTTCATGCTGTCACTAGTTATCCAATAACTGACAAGTGTAAGGCTCACAAGAATCCCTCAATGCCAGAAGTCACAAAGCTCACAAAAGCTGAATGGGACAATAGAGGACTAAAAGTAAACACCATCACCGATGAGGAACTGAGGTTCGGTGCATGTGTGATTGGTTATAAGATCTTTCAAGCAAGCACGTTGAACAACATATCTACAACATCAGTAAGCACATCTTACAAGATAGTGACAAAGGGCATACAAATGGATCTATGTGAGATCCTACTAAAGAAACTTGATGAAAACATGATCACAATCAGATCCACAAAGACCAACACATGTATGTTCGGCTCACTTATCATGTGTATCTTTTTGTAATTTCAAGAATACTTTACTTTAGTAGGAAAAGTGAAATGGGACACTACAAAACCGGTGACATTACAGATTAGTGAACTAATTAAGTCACTAGGAGATAACTTTGAATCTGTTATGATTGCATACTTCCTTGAATTCAAGGAAAAGATGATGGAAAGCACAAGGATCCTTGAACAACTTGTTGAAAAACATAGGGATGAAATATGTTTTATGGTGGACACAGATTTCACCCACATCAAACCAGTTGTACCAAGGACAGACTGGTTAGCACCATTGGATTATGAAATCAACATAGATCAGGCCACAAATGCAATTGATGCATTGATCAATGAGCCTATTGACAAAAAACAACCAAGGTTTGGAACCTATGAAGAGGCCAGATCAAAGATAAAAAGAGGCCTAGAAATCAAGAAAACTACCAATAAAAAGGATAAGATGGTTAAGAATCCCAAAAAGATTATATCGGTTACTGAGGAGGAACAAGAATAACCAGAGGAAACCGATGAATAGGGTACCATCAGTGAAGGGAATGATAAAAAAAAATTAGGTTATGAGGAGACTGAATCTGATACACCTCCACCTCCTACAAAGAAGCAGAGGACAAGGAGTCAAAATTCTAAGACTGATACCACACCTCTTAAGAAAGGTCAAGTAAGGACCTATAAGAGGAAGCAACCAGCAAAACAAACAAAAAAGGAACAAACTGTGAAGACAACACCTACAAAGAGGAGAAAAAGAATGGTTAGAACTAAAGCTGACGTAGAGGATTCTAAAGAGGATGAGCCTGATTTAGTAAAGAAGAATAACATGAATCTAACAATTGATGAGGTTGCTGAATCTATTGTTGCATCTGGCACAATGCATGACAATAAAATTAGACAATGGGATACACTCAAACTAGAGGACCAAAATAATATGTACAAGATGCCATAATAAGGGCAATGGTCAAGTAAAAATATGTACCAGTTGAATTTTTCAACCAAATACCCAAGGAGCTAGGTAATAAAATATCTCAACAATGGTCATATGCTCTACAAACCGAAAGAGAAGCAAGGGAGAGGGTACTAGTAACACTAATGCCTCCCAAATCTAAGATTGAAGAAATCAAAGAAATCATGAAGAAGCAGTCAAGCATATTTGTAGCCAAAATAAGGGCTTACAAAGTGCTAGAAAATAAGTTCATAGAGCTAGATACAATGACTGAAAAAAAATGGAGACAACTCCTAGATCTGCCAATAGAGTCAACAAGTCATGAGGAATAGCTACTTCTCACTGACACACCTCATAGAGAGGAGGAGAAAGACAAGGTAAGTCCTCAGCACATTGCTTTGGACAATGTTGAAGAAATGGAGCAAACTGATTTGGACAAATTCATGGATGATCTTGACATTCAAGACATCACAAATTATGACTCTGATAAAGATCCACAGAAGAAAGATGATGTAATATTCATAACACTCAAGGATTAGGGAAAGAAACAAGAATTGAAGACATCAGAGGATAAAGATATAAATTTTGTTTATGACATAGAGTAGGACACATCAATCATGGACTTAATAGAACTAGACCCTGCAGAGCACTTACAAAAAGATGAGGATGTCACTGCTCTAAAAGATCAAACTGATGAGTAGGACACCACTCTAGATAAAGCCCAAGCTGGCACACAAAGAAATATATCTATATTAATGAAGGAAATCAATATACTAGAGGGTAATGATAGATCTACTGTAGAGGACACAACCATACCTGAGGACAAGGGTGATGCTGAAGCCAAAGACACCACAGATAATACAAAGGACACAATTGTAGAACAAGCTGCAACTGACAATCAGAAAGATAAGTCTACTGATCAAAATAAAGAAGAAACACAAAAGGTAGAGGAGGACAGGAAGAAAGATAAAAGTGAAGAAGAAAAGAAGGATGAGCTGGAGAAGAAAATAGAATAAAAATCTACAAAGACACCCAAGGTTGATGGAGAGACATCTTCACCAAACCGACAGGTGCACCCCAAGAAGAAAACACAAGAAGCATCTTCTACAAAACCTTCACCAAGAACTTCAGAGAGAACAAATGAACTAGCAATGGTAGTTCATACATCTGCATCCCCACAAGTCTCAAAGAAGAAGAAGAACAAGCATAAGAATCCAGTTACTCTAGATGAGATCATTGAGATTCCAATTTGTGATCCAAGAACATTGGATCCAACTAAATTGACCAAGTATGCAAGACTCTATGAGAGGAAGGAAATGCAAGAGAGGAACATGAGATGACATATGTAGATTGATGGTGAAATTTAAAAGGACTACCATCAAATAGATCTAAATCATTGATTTTTTAATGAATACATGATTGTAGTTTAAAATCCCACTATTTGTAGACACTTTTATTCCTTATTCCATCTTAAAATAAAATTGTCACATATCAAAATTAAAGAATATAGGAAAGCCACAAAGGAGGAAAAGGTACTAGAAATAGAAAGAGGTATACTTCAACAAATAGTATCTGATGTAAATATTGATCAAACAACCCCAATGCTTGATCAACTAGTGGTTCTTATAGAGACAATCACATCTCAGAACATAGATGCTGAGAAGGTAATGGAAGAAAGACTTGAACAAAAGTATGAGTTCAAGCTAGTAGAAAAAATAAGCCACGAAGTGGCATTATAGAAGGTAAAGCTTTCTGAATTGGTAAGCACAATTGATCCAATCATCTCATAAGCTCTTACTTTGATACATAAATTGTGCATGCTTGATCAACTCACACAGGAGTATATCGACATGATAGCACAAATAGATGTTGATCTTAAGACAAGTGCACAAAGTCTCACAAATAATGAAGAGGCAATAAAATTACACAATGAACAACTAAAATAGGCTCAGAAATTGAGACAAGACATACAAATTGCAGAGATGAAGTACAAAGATGAGGTAAATGAGCTTCAATCTTAGCTCTTACTGACACTTTCACTACTGTAACAACATGTGACAAAGGCAAACGCACTAATTGCCACCCTAGATATGAAATGATGTACAGTCAAATAGTTGGAAGAGCAAAGAACAGAGAATGTATAGTATAGAGGAAAGTATACATGTACATATATACTTATACTATACCGATGCATACAAGTAGGGGGAGTCATATAATGACAAGGATATAGACATGGTGTGCATATATACTAAATACTTTAGTATTATGCACATATCAGTTTTTGATACTAATGTCAAAGAGGGAGATTGAAGGCATTATATTTTTCCATTAGTATACACAAGGAAAAATATGATCTACACCATCGGTTTACACTACACAGACAGACAGGGCATAGCACTACCAAACACAAAGGTTACCTGATACTACCAGGTTCAAAGCATCTCGACAAACACTATTTAGTGTTACCCAATAAAAAAAGGGTTAAAGGAGCCCGACGAGTAACAACAGTGCAACCCGACGGAACAGAAAAGAGAGGAACCCGACACATGAAAGGAACCCAATGATCAGTTCAACAAAGGAACGCCAACAAACTTTCAGTTCAACCCAATGAGCAAGAACCGACAGTCAGTTACATCCCGCAAAAAGTGGATCTGTCTTTCCACGTCAGATAAATCACTAAAGTTGTATATGTAGATTCTTGATTTGTTTTTAAAACCATTATGTGTGGAGGAAGAAATGTATTTATTATTGTTTTAATTAGTTTTACCGATTTAAAACATGCAAACTAAAGATCAAGGTCAAGTTGTAAACCTTGGATCTAAGAGTTAACATTGTAATGTGTGATTCTAAAATAGGTCAATACTTGTATAAATAGATTCTCAATCTATTGTGAGCATGTTTTTGTTCAATAAATATTGTAGCCACGAAGAGATTCTAAAAACTAGATAAGAGATTTCAGGCAGAAGGATAGAAAAGAATATCAGTTTCAAGAACAAGAACACAAGCTACCGACGAGAAGAGAAAGGTATTAATCAGTCACTTAAGGTGATATTATTATTATGAGAGCTTTAATTGATCTATAATCAACAATTATAGATTGCATACAGTCAGGTCAATTATATGTACTCATTCTAACAAGTGTAGTACACTTAAGAAAACCTTTCAAGAAAGGTGGACATAACAGTCCTATTGTAAATCTCTTAATCGAGTGCACACTTAAATCAGTGTTGCTAAAGCTCTTAACAAAGTAGATCTTAACCGGTCTCCACTTTAATACTCCTAACAGGGTAGATCGTCAGAAGTGATCAATTGTAAGCCTTTATCATTTCCCTTCCATTCTGCAGATAGTGAAGTTTTGTGGGTACCATCCCCACCGTATTTTTTACTTCATAATAGGAGTTTTCTGCGATATCATATCTTGTGTTATGTGTTTATTACTTTCATGAATGTTTCTATGAATGTTGCAAATAGTTAAAGATTATGATTTAATATTACATGCATAAGAAAGAATAACGGTAATGGCCGATAATACAGTAATGAATGATTACTAATGATGAATGGTGAAAAGAGTTAAAAGTTTTAGAAGTATTGATTCACCCCTCCCCTCTCAATACTGCTTCCCATTAATCCCAACAATCATATTTGGAGGAAATGATATGCTATGTAAATCATTTGCAAATGAAATGAGCAAATATTTTGAGATGTCTATGTTTGGAGAGATCAAGTTCTTTCTTGGTCTACAGATCATGCAACAAGATGAAGGTATTTTCATTACACAATCCAAATACATCAAGGAAGTGCTGAAAATATTCAAAATGGAAGATTCCAAACTAGTTGTAAAACTGATGGCAACTTGATGTAAGCTGACAAAGGAGGACAAGTCAGTAGAGGTAAATCAGACTTTGTACAAATCAATGATTGGAAAACTTATGTATGTTGTACATACTAGACCAGATATTGCACATGCAGTAGGAATAGTTTCAATATTTTTTGCTAATCTTGGGGAATCACATATGACTGCTGTGAAAAGAATCCTAAGATATCTAAAGAGTACTGAGGAATATGGCTTATGGTGTAGAAGAGAAGGCAAATTTAAACTTAAAGTATTTACCGACACTGATTAGGCTGGAAATATTGATGACTGAAAGAGCACAACTGGAGGAGCATTCTTTATGGGTGATAGACTTGTCACATGGATCAGCAAGAAGCAAGGAGACATCTCTCAGTCTACTACAGAAGCAGAGTATGTTGCTGCTGCTACAAACTACTCAAATATTGCATGGATCAAACAATTACTGGAAGGTATGCATATGAAAACTGTTGAACCAGTAATTATCTATTGTGATAATACCAGTGCAATAAACATTTCCAAGAATCCAATCATGCATGCTAAAACAAAGCATATTTCCATCAAGTATCATGATTTGAGAGAACAAGTTCATGCAAAGGAGGTGATAGTTGAGTATGTGCAATCAAAGGAACAATTAGCCAATATCTTCACCAAGTCACTACCCAAGGATGCATTTGAGTACTTGAGAAAGAGACTAGGGGTCAGACCCTTGTCTATTGGTCCATAAAATGACTAGAAGGCTACATTAGCCTACATATTATCAGAATATCATTCATTTTGATGCAAGAAAAGAGATGGAATTCAAAGATAAATCTATACATAGTAAGGTATTTATCTACTCTAAGCACTAGAGTTATTGTATTGCTGATGGATTGGGAAATTCAAGGAGTATATTATGGATAGAAAGGATGTGTTTGGCATTACTGTCAAAATATTTATTTGGCATTGTTTTCAAAGGGAGAGATTATATTCATTATCACTCAAGGAGAGATTATATCCCTTAAGGAGAGATTATATAAGGGAGAGATTATATCCCTCACATTATCCAAAGGGAGAGATGTAACCAGAAAGTGAGAGTACATACAAAGGAAGAGAATTTCTGACAAAAGACATCAAAAGAAAAGATAACAGTGAAAGGGAGAGAGTTTGAAAAAGGAAAAGAACACATCACATCACAAGAAGAAAGATTCTACATATATCCAGTAAAGGGATTGAAGACAAAGAGAAAGCTGCAAGAATCAAATCTAAGTTATATGAACTTTTCAAGGACCAGATATTTGTATCAGTTATAGTACATAAGATTGGTAGTTTGATGAACTTCAGCTATTATATTTCATATTGTATTAGTAATAATATAGTGTGATAATGTAGTGTGTTTCCATCAATGCCAAAGGGAGAGATTGATGAGCTATAACTGATTGAATGTTTGAAGATGTTAAGTTGATGATCATGCAAGGCATTAAATCAGTTAATGTATTATACGGTCATTGATGTCAACTTGATATAATCTGTATGGTCATGGAAATACTTGCAAAGACTTCAAAGAACCGATGAATCAAAGGCTATGCTATCAATAATGCATATAAGTCAATTATTCAAAAAGTGACTATATACATTGACGGAGTGCACACCGACGAACAAAGTAAAATAGAAAAGTCACAGTGTTACTCGATGAGAAAATGTGTAGCATTATCGATGAGAAAAGTCACAGTGTTGCCCAATGAGAAAAGCATAGAGTAACCTGATAGACAGAATTATAGTGTTTCCCAATGGACGAAGATCCTGAAGACAACTAAAGTCACACCGATGAAATAGTCAATTATCACCAATAACTAACTGAAGCATTGACCGACAGAACAAAGAGTTTAGAAATGACAAGATGCTTAGCTGTCAAGAGCTAAAAATAGACTTAACTAATACTTATCATTGTTTTAATCAACAAGATAAAGCCGAAGATAAGTAATGGATTTAAAGCTTCTTTGTCCAGTTGGCAAGAAGATCTCTACGAGATAAAATTGGAGTTTTTCTTTAAATCAAATTGGCGATAATTGTGGATCACGCCAAGATCAAGAAAGCCTAGAAATGGTGAATTATGTCTATAAAGAGACAACCTAATTCATTATGAATTTGGGGGAAAAAGGAAGTGAAAAGAGAATATATGCTGAAGAGATTCTGAAGGAGAAGAAAGTCTTCATTTAGACCTGATCAACAAGCTAAGGAAAGAGCTATATTTTGTAGACACCGATGAACAATGAAGCAACATCATAGAGAAGAATAGTGTGGAGAAAGGGTATTGAATTGATTATATTGATCAAAGAGGTAATATACTTACAATAGATCTAAAAATCTACAATTCAAGTTGTATATGTGAATATATCAATTTAGTGTTTCAGTTTAACCATTGAAGCATCAAGTCTCTTAACCGAGCAGTACTTAAAATTATTTTGTAATTGAGATACATCCCAATGAGTATCAAAAAGTTTGATCATACAAAGTACCATTGGACATGCCCGACACCTATTGACAGGCCAAGTGAATGTTTGATCAAGGATGGTAGAATTAGATGCCAGATACTAAGTGACAAACTATCTTTTAAATCCTCTAACAAGGTCACACCTAACAGTGTGTTTGTAACCTTTAACAGGGTTGGCTCTTAACTGATCTCACTTCAAAAGAGTGAAAATTTGGGGTACTAGTCCCAGTGGTTTTTCCCTTAACATGGTTTCCATGTTAAAAATCTATGTGTTATGTGTTTATGTTTCATTACTTTACTATTTTGCATTTCACATAAGTTATTCTAGATTGATCAGTATACACTAGTTATTTACTGTGTTTCAGTAAATAGAAAGACTTCTTATCTGTAAACATACAGAAGAAGGTTTTACAAAGAATTCTGACAAGTAAAAATATCATATAAGTATTTTAAGGCATTCATCTTATAGGACTGAAGATAACTAGAGGTATAGATTTGTGGTACTAAATTTGAAGGGTTGATTTAAGGATTAATTTTTGATGCCACTGATTCCCCCCACCTCTTAGTTATTACTAACAGATGGATTGTAAATGATGTGTACTTGTTATCGATAACATGTGTATCTTAGCAAGGGGATATGTAATTATTTGTATGATGGAAAGCCTTAATTGGACAACCTAGTTAATTATGTATTAGGAAAGCTTAACTGGCCGACCTAATGAATTATTGTAAGAGGGTATATATGAATGATAATTTCTTGTGGAGAAGTGTGATAGAGAGAGAAGGAAAGAGGTGTGTAGAAGCTACGAAGCTTGTTGACTACTGGATACAAAGTAGAGTTGATACTCCATTGGAACTGACGGAGAAAAGACAATTTCTATCAAACAGTTCACTAAAATGTGTATTTACTTTATACAATTGATTCAAATTTTAATTCATTGAGGGTGGCTTTAACCTTCTTTGGTTAGTGTGCCTTGGAAATGAGCCTACCATTTTCTTTGAATCCTAATAGGGTCTGTCTCCTAACAGGGACTGTGTACTGTAATGTTGTAATAAGCTCTCTTTGAATCCTAATAGGGTCTGTCTCCCAACAGGCACTGTGTACTATAATGTTATAATAAGCTCCTAATAGGGCTAATATCTTTTAATAGGGGTACTATACTCTCAGTAAATTATTTTGTGGGTGTTAATTATCATCGAGGTTTTACCTTTAACAGGGTTTCCTTGACAACAAATATTGTGTTATGGTGTTGGCATTTACTGTGTTATCATTTACATTTGTAGATCTGGTTTATAAAGTTTAAAGTTTAATAATATATATTACAACTAATTCACCCCCCCCTCTCAGTTGTCTTATGGACTGTTATTCCTAACATCAGGTGCTTTAATTGTCTTGGTAGGGTCAAAGTTAATGCAAAGCTCAATTTTAGGTTTAGGTTTAGGTTTGGTTTGATAAATGAGATTGTCAACATTATTTTATTCATTACATTTATCATCATAGTCAACAACATGAGTGGACAAAGAGGACAAGGGTTGGGTAGACTCAACAATATTAGTCAAATGAGATGGTAAAGGGTTGTTATAAATTTTTAAGTTTTGATTGGGAGGTGCTATGGATTTTTTTCCTTGATCATGATCACACTAAAAAAATATAGCATTAGAATCAATCAGGTCTTGAATAACATATTTAAAATAGAAACATTTTTCAGTATCATGAATGCATTGACGATTGTATTGGAAAAAAATGTTTGTGATCAAAGTGTTTGGGTAAAGGCTTGGATTTTTCGATAGGCTTAAGAGGAGGAAGGGTTAACACTTTAGAATTAATCAACTTCAACATTACATTATGCAAAGATTCAGAAAGGTGAGTAAAATTACGATCAAGTCTAAAAATAGATGACAAAGGAGCCACACCTTTGGATTCTACTGCCATTTTCTTATTAACATTGTTGGATGAATTATTGATCTTAATGAAGTTCTATGGTTTCTGAAACTTGTTAAAATTGTTGGATGCAACATCACTCTTATCAACCAGAGCCATTGGAGTAATTCTCTCTGTAAGAATTTTCCAATGCAAATAATGAAATGCCAAGATCTCGAAGCTCAATAGATAAAACAAGAGAAATAGGAAAATGATATGATCCTCAATTGTTTGGACTTAATGATAATCAATAATAAAATAAAGCCTAATTGAATACAAGGTAGACAATCATGAATATATAGGAAATGTATGATAACTAGGAGATATGCAAGAGATAACCTATCAACCACACTAAGTGGAATCATATGTCCACCAAAGGTGGATCATCCTCCATTGTACAATGAAGTATGTGTAACATGTGCAAAAATGGGAGGATGATAATGTGATAAGATCACTAAATGTGAATCTCAGACATAAAGTGGAGATTCTCCTACACCATATGCTAAAATAAGATGCAAACTCCTAAGTGTCTACAATGCAAACTACTATGTAATGTATTATACTAAGTAAGCTTAAGTAAAGTGTAATTAAGAATATTTAATTACACCAACACCACGCCTTAATTGCAACTTATGGGAATGATATTAAACTCACAATGCTAGATGACAATGCAAGATGGGTCTTGGCTACTAGGCCATGTTAGGTACCCATGTACAATAAGCAAGTACAAAATAAATGTGATCTCTCATATAGCATAGAAAGGGAGAAAATCTCATGGGACAAAACTCCTCCCAAAAAAGAGAGATGAAAACACACAATATGCATGGATGGATGGGGTACTCAAGACCCCTCCAATACTACATACATCATGTATATACAATCACTTATCCCCCGTAGGAAGGAAACAAGGATATGTGATATCCCCCCATAATGAACAATATCCTACAAGTATAATAAGTTCTTGAAGGAAGAACATAGACCAATGCCTACAAACAACATTTCTACCCTTGAGATGAAGATAGACCAAGTATAGATGCAAAAATGTTTCTCATTCTAGATAGGAACTAGGAAGGGGAATCCAATGAAGTATGAAGATGATGTCTCTGAAATCTACTCATATGTTGTCATGTCCTTGTATGATGAAGAATATGCCACAAACAAATAAGGAACATACCCAATAGAAGGTGACAAGCAAGGAACCAATGGTAACTAAGTTTGAACAAGCTCCAAAGATAAAGATGTGTCCTCTAAATAGGAAATAGGAAGAAAGACAAAGTATCCCCCCTCAATGTAGAAGGTACACCAATTGTAGATGCTCTAGGATCAATGTAGAAACTGATCCATGAATGGTCAACAATGTTCCTACCCTTTGGAAGAAACAAAACCAAAAGTGTATGAATGAAGCCTCCCTAATCTCTAGGAAGAAACCTCAAGATGTATGGTGTCTCTAAAAACTGAATAGGAGTCTCCAACACATAAGCATGATCAACTTGAACCAAGCAATATGACATATCAAGTGAAGGAAGAGACTCATGAATCTCAATCTCCAAATATTCAAATGCCTCCTCTGAAGATAAAGAGACCTCCTCCAAATATTCTATCAAAGGATCCACAACCACTCAAGACACCCCCCCCCACAAAAATAAAAATAAAAAATGATGATTTTCACACTTTATATATATAGTGTGTGTGTGTGTGTACATTTGCAACTTGCAAATAAGGGAAAAGTGGAATTCTATTTTCAAATATTACAACTTGCAAAATAAGGTTATAATAGAATCAAACAAACAAGACACGAGATCAATCAAGGATCTAATTAATTACAAGTGCCAAAAATAGGCCAAAATAGACCAAATACTAAAATTGCAATATTCACTCACAATGGCAACAATCTGATGGAAAATTTGAAAAGTAGACAAAAAATCATGCACTTTAAAAAAAATGACACCTGAAAATGTGTCCATATGAGCTCTAAAGGAAGCTATGAAGTTGTAAAACTTAGGATAGGACAGGAACAGTAATAAAAACCTACAAATTATGGAAAATCTATCCATCAAAATCAAAAAATATCTACACAGTACTAAAGTGTACAAAATTCTACCCCAAATTAAAAAACAATTATATCAAAAAGGCCTCAAAATGACCTAGATATAGGGGTTTGAAAATCACCTCCAAATTCACAAATGCCAATGGTGAGGGGGTCCAAAATTTCAAAATATTGCTAATGTCATCAAATTAGAAGGTTAAATTTGACATCTTGGAGGTTGCTGCAAAAATTCCAATTACCCTTATAATGATGGGGAAGTGCACATCAAATTTAATCAGATAAAAAAGTATGTCACCTCTTACTGGTTGTCAACTTGACGCTGACTGTACAGATCCTCATTTGTGGCTGGGATGATGGATCAATGATATTGTGTCATGTGGCCTTCTGTAATTTCTCTATTGTCACATTGTACAATACAAATGAGATCATTGAAGGTCGCATGTGGCTTGGCTATGGAGGCAGTATTTTATCAAGAGCTTAGCTATGTCCAATCATGATGGAGGCCTCACGTAGAAATAGTAGCCCATAAAACCATATGAGGAGACACCAAGACGAGACTGCATTTCAACACTAATTCCTTTTTATGTTGGAAGATCTTGCATGGTCTTTGAAATCTCAGACTCTGGCATGAATGACATTGGAAAATGACTTTGAAATGTCACGTTGGAGTGCTACAATAGTTCATGTTCTTCTGAGAAAATACACATGGGTTGGATGTGTGCATGTGGGAGCCATGGTGAATTTGCATGAGCCTAATCGATAGTGGAAGTGGTAGTCAATGTGTGGGGACCACAAAGAAAATATCGCAGTTGGGAGAGTTGTTCAGCGAGTTGTTGTTGAACCCCACAATGATTTGTTGTGAGAGTTGTACAGAGGCACACTGAGCCACCAAACAGGCATTCTGGTGACCACTTGGTAAGGGTCACAGGTGAGGAATATTGCTTCTTTATGCACGAGATCTCCTCAGATGGGTTGGGAGATTGGGCTCACCAAGTTGGGATGTCAGACGAGCTATAGGCTCACCAAGCTATAAGATAAGTGGAGTCCATAGTCCCAAAATAAAATCCCACATTTATAAAACAACAGATCTCCTCAGTGTATAAATGTTGAAGCCGCAAAATATAAATGATGAAAAGTCTGGTGGTATTTTGTGGATACCAGTTAATTAATGTGTTGTTGGATAGAGGTTTGAGGGTGTGGGTTGGGGTTTGACTGGTTGATCCAACCCATGATCTATATGAATCTACTGAGATTTGACTTGATTGTGTACCTACAGACACTGACACTATACAGAGGTCGATCTGGCCCAAATTGTTGATCGAGCCTTCAAAGCACAATTTGTAAAAACAAAAAATTGCCTCAAATTTGACTTTTGTCTAAGGTAGACAAATTTATATTCAAAATTTATCACAACATCCACCTAGATGCAATGATGAGGTCAGATCTTGTTCTAGACACTCCCACAAACTGTTGCACCTTTAGATCTGAATCATGGCCCTCCAAACATTGAAGCAAAATAGTCTCCAATGGATATGCAATGAAAACTCCTATGGATCTGATACCATATAATAATTTTCCTAAGGTTAATAATGAAATGCCAAGATCTAGAAGCTCAATAGAGATAGGCAGTGCTGTTGCAGTTTTTCCGTCACAACCTTGTCGTTGTCGCAATTGCAACGATAGACTGTCGCAATTGCAATGACGACAAGGTTGTGACAGAAAAACTGCACCGGCACTGCCATTGCAATTTGGTACCAAATGTATTAGTGCGCAAATGATATAATCCTCAATTGACTAGATTTAATGATAATCAATAATACAATAAATCCTAATTGAATACAATATAGATGAGCCTAAATATATAGGAAATGCATGATAACTAGGAGATATGCAAGAGATAAACTATCAACCACACTAGGTGGAATCACATGTCCACCAAAGGTAGATCATCCTCCATTGTATAATGAAGTATGTGCAACATGTGCAAAAATGATAGGATGATAATGTGATAAGAGCACTAAAGGTGGATCTCAAACATAAAGTGGAGTTTCTCCTACACCATGTGCTAAATGAAGATGTAAACTCCTAGGTGTCTACAATGAAAACTACTATGTAATACATTATCCTAAGTAAGTTTAAGTAAAGTGTAATTAAGAATATTTAACTACACCAATACTCTCAAACTGACTCACTTGCAATTGATAATTATGAAGCACTACACATAATTTATTAAAAGAAGAGAATTCAGAAAGTAGAATCTTATCTCTAATATGTTTTTGTGAATTAAAAATGAAAATTTGTTGAACATCAATATTAGGCACAAGATAAGAAATCTGAGAATGCAAATGCTTAAATCTACCAATAAAATTAGTCACTTTTTATTTAACACCCTGTTTACAATACATCAAATCAGTTAGTGAAAGGTTAGGACCAATATTGTTTTGAAATTGTTGAATGAAGGCATTGACAAGATTTTGAAAAGAATCAATAGAATAAGGAGGCAAATAACAATACCATTGCAAGGATTTGTCTCAAAAGGTTCTAATAAATAGTTTTTCCATGAACCTATGGTCATGATGGAAATCACTACACAAGGTTTGAAAGGTTTTAACATGAGTCAAAGGATCACCCTTACTGTTATAGGTCTCTAGATGAGGAATCTCTGTGTATTGAGGGATAAAAACACAGATGATATCCAAAAACAAATGAATAGAAATGTCACAAGTAGGAATATTGAACTTGGATTCAGTCATTGAAGCAACTTGTTATTGCAAAGAAGACATAGTTTGAGAAAAGCTATTAATGAATAAATATGTAGAAAGAGTGGCAGGAGGAGATATGTTTGAAATATTTAGAGCATTATGATAAATGAAGGGAATGGTTGAATATGAAAAGGGTACACTATTGTAAGTGGGCAATGATGAAGGAAATGAAACACATGGCACACTTGAAGGAATATAAGGGGAAATAGGATTAGGGATGCTAACATGTGTAGGATTGATACTTTGAATAGAAGTTGTTATGATTGGTGGAGAATAAGTGGATACACTAGGAATTGAAGTTGAAATAGGCATAGAGGTCTCAACACTAGTGGTAGGTGGAATGAAACCTATCTATTGAGCATAATCTCTAAGAGGCTTAACATTATTAAAAATTAGATGAGAGATACTATGCAAGATGTTAACACTGGATGTTCATCCTTATGAATTATCTTTCTTAAGCCTTCTACAATATAAATGACTTTGGGATTAGGATTTTCTTGTCCTAACCATTTTTCAAATTTCTCAAAGTCATTGGAAATCTTTTGGAATTGTACAGGAGGAACTCTTAAAGCCTCATCTTCATCATGAGGATAATCGGAAGAGTTGTTCTCCATGATAGGTGTATGCAATGAAAATTCTTGTAGCCGCACAACAAGTCAAAACATGCAAAACACAAGATATACCAATAAATTAAAGTATGCAAAGAACTTGAAACACAACCAAATTCTCACTACAACCTCTGATGATCTAAAATAAGTGCACCCAAGACTTGTTTGATTTTCTCTTAGAGATTTTGTGGGTGTGCTCTCCCAACACAATGCAATAAATCCCACTATGATAGATGTAAAATAATGAAGATTTGAGCACAAATATGTGGAACTTGCCCCAAATCTCTTAAATGATGTATGCAAATGCAAAATCTATACTAAGAATGCAAATACAAGAGATTAACAATTAGATTAAGATAAAAACTAAACTAAAGATGAAAATGCAAGAATCCAAACTAAACTATGAAAGTAAATCTAGACTATCATGCAAGAGATGAAATCTAAACTAAGTGCTCAAGTGTGCAAGAATGCTCCATTCACTAGCTAGTTACTCTCATACTAGTTCAAAATGAGGAGTGAGGCCTCCTTTTATGGATTTTCTTATGAAAATGGAGGGCTAGGATTAAGAGGTGGAAAATGAAGGATTGAGATGAAGGGTTAGATAGGGTTTTGGTGGGAGTAAAAGAGATTAAGAGGCAAAAGGAATGAGTGGCTAGGATTAAGTGGTTAAAGAGAGAGGGGTTGACTTTTGAACTAAAAGCCAAATTAAGAGACAAGTGACAAGTGTCACAAGCTCATAATTTTGGAGTTGAACCATGAGAATGCACATGATTGGCTAGAGAAGGATTAATGAATTTAGAAAATAAACAAAAATATTTATTTAATAAATATAGGAAAAGCTCAAAATTAAATAAATAAAATTTATTTAATTTAAAAGAGA
>MU224899.1:1797179-1837318 GCA_018584345.1 Thuja plicata
TAATGTGTACTAGGAACCATAATATGTATTCTTATGGTTCCTAATGGGTACTAAGGTGTCTTAAGGGGTCTTAGGACCAATTAATCTCTCTCTCTCTCTCTCTCTCTCTCTCTCTCTCTCTCTCACACACACACACACACACACACACACAAACACACACTAGGAAGCCTAAGAGCATATCTTACAAGTTGTAAGGGGTCTTTTCACATCCCAAGACATAGTAATATGTTCTATGACCCCTTAAGACCTGTTAATGTGTACTAGGAACACTATGATGTATTCTTAGGGTACCTAAGGGGTTGTAAGGTTTCTTAAGGGGACCTAGGACACATTAATGCATCTTACGACCACTTATGATCACTTACAACCCCTTCGAAAGTCTAAGAGTACATATGAAGGGTCGTAAGGTGTATTAAGGGGTACTAGGACCCATTAATGTGTCCTTCAATCCCTTATGACCCTTACAACTCCTTAAGAAGCCTAATATTATAATTTAGAGGTTGTAAGGTGTCTTAAGGGGTACAAGGACCCATTAATGCATCCTAAAACCCCTTATGACATGTTTCAACCCCTTAGGAAGCCTACAAGTACATCTTAGAGGTTGTAAGGGATCTTATGGTGTCCTAAGACACATTAATGTGTCATGTGACCCCTTAAGACCTCTTAATGTGTACTAGGACCCCTAATATGTATTCTTAGGGTTTGTAAGGGGTACTAAGGTGTCTTAAGGTGTCCTAACACCCATTAATGCATCCTACAACCCCTTAAGAAGACTAAGAGTACATCTTAGAGGTTGTAAGTTGTTTTAAGGGGTAGTAAGACCCATTAATGCATCCTATGACCCCTTACGACCCCTTAAGAAGCCTAAGAGTACATATTAGGGGTCATAAGGGGTCTTACGGGGTCCTAAAACACACTAATGTGTCCTATCACCCCTTAAGAAACCTCAATGTATACTAGGACCCCTAATATGTATTCTTAGGGTTCCTAAGGGGTTGTGAGGTGTCTTAAGTGTTTCTAGAAATCATTAATGACTCCTACGACCCCTTGTGACCTCTTACGACCCCTTAGGAATCCTAATAGTACATATTAGGGGTCATAAGGTGTCTTAAGGGGTCCTAGGATGCATTAATGCATTGTACAACCCCTTATGACACCTTAAAACCCATTCAAAAGACTAAGAGTACATCTTAGGGGTTGTAAGAGGTTTTATAGTGTCCAAAAACATAGTAATGTGTCCTATGACCCCTTAAGACTCGTTAATGTGTACTAGGAACCATAATATATATTATTATGGTTCCTATTAGGTACTAAGGTGTCTTAAGGGTTACTAGGACCCATTAATATGTCCTAAAACTTCTTATTCCATCTTACGACCCCTTAGGAATCCTTAGAGAATATCTTAAGGGTCGAAAGGGGTCTTAATGGGTCCTAATACATAGTAATGTTTCTTATGACCCCTTAAAACCCCTAATATGTATTATTAGGGGTCCTAGGACCCATTCATGCATCCTACGACCCATTATGACCCCTTACAACCCATTAGGAACCCTAAGAGTACATCTTAGGGGTCGTACCCCTTAAGACCTATTAATGTGTACTACAAACCCTAATATGTATTTTTACGGTTCCTAATGGGTACTAAGGTGTCTTAAGGGGTTCTAGGACCCATTAATGCATTATACAACCACTTATGACACCTTAAAACCCCTTGGGAAGCCTTAGAGTATATCTTAAGGGTTGTAAGGGGTCTTAAGGGGTTCCAAGTCATAGTAATGTGTATTATGATCCCTTAAACCCCTTAATGTGTAATAGAACCTCTAATATATTATTTGGGGTCCTTATGGGTACTAAGGTGTCTTAAGGGGTCCTAGGACCCACTAATGTGTCCTACGACATCTTATGACACCTTACGACCCCTTAGGAAGCCTTATATGACATCTTAAGAGTAGTAAGGGGTCTCAAGGGGTCATAAGACATAGTAATGTGTCTTATGACCCCTTAAAACCCCTTAGCATGTAATCTATCCCCTAATATGAATTCTTAGGGGTCCTTATGGGTACTTAGGTGTCTTAAGGGGTCCTAAGACCCATTAATGTGTCCTACAAACCCTTATGACCCCTTACAACCCATTAGGAACTTTAGGAATACATCTTAGGGGTTGTAAGGGGTGTTATGTTGTTGTAAGACACAATAATGTGTCTTATGACCCCTTAAGACCCCTTATGTGTACAAGGAACCCTAATATGTATTCTTATGGTTCCTAATGGGTACTAGGTGTCTTAAGGGGCCCTAGGACCCATTAATGCATCCTAGACTGCTTATGACTCTTTACGACCCCTTAGGAAGCCTTAGAGTACATCTTAAGGATTGGAAGGGGTCTTAAGTCATAGTAATGTGTCATATGACCCCTTAAGACCCGTTAATATGTACTAGGAACCCTAATAGGTATTCTTATGGTTCCTAATGGGCACTAAGGTGTCTTAATGGGTCCTATAACCCATAAATGTGTCCTATAACTGCTTATGACACCTTACAACCCCTTAGGAAGCCTTAAAGTACATCTTAAGGGTTGTAAGGGGTGTTAAGGGGTAAAGAAATGTGCCTTTGGTGTTCAATTAGGAAATCTACTATGGTTTATTGTATCGGCAAAGGGAATTGAGGTAGACTCTACAAAAGTCAAAGCTATACTAGAAATGACTCCTCCACACAACATTAGTCAAATGAGGACATTACAAGGAATTTTCTAGTCAATCCAGAGGTTTATGTCACAACTTGCAGACATAGCACAACCCTTTACTAAATTACTACATAAAGGTGTCACTTTCAAATGGGATGAACATTGTGAAAAGAACTTCACAGAATTAACAGAGTACTTGGCTACTCCTTCGATTCTCATGACACCCATTCATGGAAAACCATTGCTCCTATATATTTTAGCTACAGCTACATCACTCGGAGTATTGTTGGCACAAGAGGATGAAACTAAAAAGGAAAGAGCAATCTACTATATCAGTAGAACACTAGTGGCCTATGAAATTAATTATAGCATAATTGAGAAAGATTGCTTAGCAGTTGTCTTCACATCACAAAAATTGAGACATTATATGCTATCACATAAAGTAAAGTTGATTGCAAAGATAGATCCATTGAAATATCTCTTAAGAAAGAAAACATTAACAGGACGACTAGCAAAGTGGGTCCTGATTTTGAGTGAATTTGACATTGAGTACGTGGATTGAATGGATATTAAAGGACAAGTCTTCCCTGATCAATTAGCTGACTCACCACTCCAAGATAATGAACCTTTGAGAATTGATTTCTCTGATGAAACAATTGTGCATCTAATGGAGTATCTATGGAAGATGTACTTTGATGGTTCTTTTACGCAACAAGGCTCTGGAGCAGGGTTTCTATTCATAACTCCTCAAGGCTACAAAATACCCAAGTCCTACAAATTGATGTTTCCATGCACAAATAACATTTTTGAATATGAAGCATTAGTAAATGGTCTTAAACTTGTTATGGAGTGGAAGATTGTAGAGTTACATGTGTATGGTGACTCCCAGCTCATTATCAATCAAATCAATGGAGACTATCAAACTAAAGATGAGAAACTGATGCCTTACAAGCAACTGGTTGATGACCTAAAGAAGTACTTTATCTTCATCACATTCCAGCAGATACCCAAAATAGAGAATAAAGTTGCAGATGATATGGATACATTGGCATCCATGTTACAACTTGAGGAACATCAATTCCACTATGACTTCTTGGTGGAAGAATTATCCTACCCATCATTTGATAAACCTGAATAGAAATTAATTTGTGCTTTGAACACCCCAGACCAATTTTGGTATGCTAAAACCATTTCTTACCTAACTGACCAAACTATTCCCAATAATCTATCCAGAAATGAGAAACAAGCTTTGATTAGGACAAAATTCCGTTATGTCCTCATTACTCCTAGCTTATATAGACAAGGTCTCGATGGTACACTTATTATATGTTTAGAACATGAAGAGTCAGATCACGTATTAAAAAAATTCCATGAAGGTATATGTGGATCACACTCAAATAGATTTTCACTAGCTAAGAAACTACTCAGAGTAGGCTATTACTAGTCCACAATGGAAAAAGATGCTATTCAATTTTCACAGACATGTCATAAATTCCAAACACATGGAAATATCATCCATGCTCCTTCCAAAGAACTCATACGATTCATAACACATTGGCCATTTCAGTAATGGACCTTTGATTTGGTTGGACAAATATATCCTAATTTTTCAAGTGGACACAAGTTCATCATTACGGCCACTAAGTGGGTCAAAGCCGTGCCACTAATCAAAGCCACTAGAAAATAGGTGGCTATGTTCACCTTTAACTACATTATTTGTAGATATGGGATACCCTCTTCAATTGTAATAGACAATGGGGGCCAATTTAAAAACCAAGACATCGAAGACCTTTGCACACAGTTTTACATTACTCAAAATTGTTCCTCCATCTATTACCCTCAAGGTAATGGATAGGCTGAGGCATCTAACAAGAATATTCTCAAGATCCTACATAGAACTATGAGTACATCTGGAAGAGACTGGCATTTACAACTAAATTTGGCACTTTGGGCCTACAGAACAAGCATCAGAACACCAATAGGAGCCACACCATTTTCCCTAGTCTATGGTGCTAAGGCAATATTACCTATTGAGGTTGAAATCCTAGCTTTGTGGGTATATTTACAAGGACTTGTTACTGATGAACAATACCATATCAATAGGGTCAATGCACTAGAAATACTTGATGAGTGTAGGCAAGAAGTGTTCGATCATCTAAATGTGTACCGAGCATGAATGTCAAAAGGGTGAAATAAAAAGGCCAAACCATGACAATTTAAAGTGGGGGATCTCATCCTAAAATAGATTCCTAAGAACCATCCCAATAGAGAATAGAAGGGAAAGTTTGAACCCAACTGGCTGGGACCTTATGACATTACTACTACTTTTGGGACTAGAGCTTATCAGCTAGCTACGCCTGAGGGAGATGTCCTTTTGGATCCCATTAATACTCTACATTTGAAGTGGTTCTACGCTTAATGTCTAGGTAGTAGAGCCTATAAAGTGAAAATCTCATAAAATACCAAAAAAATCAAAAATTGATCCTGAAGAAATTCAGAAATAGTGGAAAAATATCCTGAAGAAAAGGTATCCTTGGTGAAAACCTGGCAACAGGCGCCTCGATACTACAAAAACATCTAAAAAAGAAAAAATAGAAAAAAAATTCAAAAAAGAAAAAGCGCCTTGGCGAAAACGTGGCAATAGGCATCTTGGTAGAAAAAAGAATAAAAAGTTTTGCCGAGTGGTGAAAGCTTGGAATTCAGGCAACGCTTGTACTCTGCACTCTATCTATCAATACATTGCTAGTACTAAGCCTTCATGATTACACATGTGCTATGGATTGACTCTGTTTCCTTACAAATATCTTATCTTTGCTTGGGATTTTTTTGCATTTTTGTCTTAAGGAACAAATTATTCTGCACTTGGGGCATATTTTCTAGCATATTAGGTTGTGTCTACTAGGTCATCCTAGGATGGTTTTCCTTAAAACACAAATGTTTCTCGATACTTGCAGAAAAATGTCACTTTCATGAAATGAGGGTGTTTCTTCAAAACACCACCTATCTGGCACAAACATTACACTCACATCAATGGCATTCCTAAACACTACATTGGATTGCAAACAAGGACAAGGTTATACACAAATATGGAACACATATTGCTTCAATTCCAAAATTTGATTGATGAATCTCTACTGTGCTTGAAAAATGTATCAATAGTATTTCTCAAATACTACTTAAACACATAGATTGATCTTGGTTTGATTATGACTTTTTATGTTCCGATGATGTTTTAACTGGGGGCATATAAGAAGTTATAAGTTTTCTTTGATTGATTCTCAATTGATGGTTGTTATGTCTTCCGAGTTACTCCATGACGTGTGCACAAAGACAAAGAGTCACAAGGAAGGGGGGGATAACCTTTTCTTAGTTTGTTGCATATGGTAATTGTTCCAACTGCTCCTATAAATTTCACCTAACTTGGATGTTTATGGTAAGAGCTACCAACATGAGTGGATAGTTGCATATATCTCAATCGTTGCTATGTGTAAACTACAGTAAGGTTGAAACAATTTCCTTACTTGTTTTCTAACTCAGATTCTCACTAAAATGTATGAAACATTATGTACCCAAGGATATGAATTTTGAAGGTCATTGTCGGTGACCTATCTTACAATACACTTGCACAGAATCTGATATAGTAAAAAGGAAGGTGACTAACTCACCATCCTAGCTTTTGTGCCTTGATGTGTAAGTTTATTTCTGACATTACATCTGATAAACATAGTATTCATACTTTCATAATATCAGTGGATATTAGTGATTGTTGTACTATCAGGTGATATCTGTTCCAAAAAAACACCCAATGATGATAAAAATGTTGCAATATTTGCAAAGCAGTGACAATCCTAAGAGTCTACATGTAGATGCATTCAGAGATTGCATGATTCATTTAAAAGAGAAACAACATAAAAAGGAAAATAAGCTCAAAATAAATTTTTTTTTTAATCCTAAATCCAAGTTAATTACATAATCCAAATATTTCTGATATCAATGTCGTTGCACATCCATGACATGCATTGTGCATTCATAAATGAGAAAATTTAAAATACAAAAACAAAGCATTCAAAGCATTACATTTAATTTCACATCCTAAATGCATCCATACATGTATTTGCATAAAGAAAAATCTCAAAAAAAAAACATTCATTTTGCATATTCACATAGTATCATTTGACACACATTCATATCAATAATAAATCAAATGAGCATAAATGATGTCATTTTATATCTAATCTAACTCATCATGCGACCAAGATAAACATACATCACATGTGCATCAACATCTAAACATCTATCAAAGCACAAAAAATCCATGAACATGTCAAAATCAAGAACAACTACATCAGATATATATATATCAAATCATGGACCAGATCAAAAATATGGAACTATTTACAAAAAGAGTATCAGAGAATCAGTATGAATCAGATATACATGAATAAATATCATGGTACAAAAGAATGATCTCCAAGAGATCCAGATATACAATATGGTCTAAACAAAAATGATACACAATGATACATCAACTCTGACTTCCCCCCTCTCCCTGATCTGGAGGAGGAGGAGGTGGTACAACTGGAGCTGCTGGTGGTGGCATGGCCCCCTCTGACCGCTGACCTGAATTTGAAAAAGATGGTTCTCTTTGGCCCTTTGGTACTGTCACATGATACAAAGCATAATATTATGTCGTTCTCTGCCCCTGGTGTACTACAGTACGAGCCTATGTATCTCACTCTTCCATGAGCTGCTCAAGTTGTGCATCTCTATCTGCAAGCAAGGCCTCTGCTATTGTGACCTTGGCCTCTAATGTGGTGATCCTAGCCCTGAGATTCTCTCGCTCCCTCTCACACTATGATAAAGGATCTCCATCCTTGCCAGAACCCCTGTCTGTATCCTTTCTGACAGGTCTGTTCTGTGGCCTATCTGGTGGACTCTGCTACTACCACCTCTGTCTCTACTGCTCTCCGGTCAGTAATGGCCCAGGATCCATCCGAGGAGCAACAAATCTAAATCAAGTGCACCTCCCACTCCCACTGTCACTGGCCACCCCTCTATTACCACCCACTGCAGCCCCACCCCTATCATCTCCACCATCATCATCATCATTGGGACCCTCTCCCCTGTCTAGGGGAGGGCATATCCCATCTTGTCCACCATCCCTACCTCCAACTCCCCTATCTCTCTAAGCTCCTCCTCTACCTCTAACATGATGATCGTCAGCCAGAGCATAATCTAAAGGGTCCTTGACACGAGGAATGGCCTCATCTGGCACTATGAACCATGGAAAGGGATGTTGGAGCATCTATGCTAGATATCCATCAGAATAGCTTGCATCTGCAACATGTAACCGAAGGTCCTAGGCGACTCTGACCATATCCCATATCTCCTGATGAGAAGTCTCATACCTCAACTGAGGACCCCACTCTAGTGTCTCATCCCTGATCTGTGCATATACTATCATGTCCTAGCTCCTACACTATAATCGGTCAAACTATCTCAATACACGGGTATATAAGAAATGCTTTATGATATATTAGGTCAGGCCGACCAATTACCTACTCTAAAAGAAGAGTGGCATCTGTCATCTGTCAGATCCCCACTCCTCACAATCAAAGTATGTCTACCATACCACTATTTTCATGTCATGAAAAAGGTGACGCCAGTACTCTACCTTGCCCAGATGGGGCTGCTAGATAAGACCTACATACATGTACACATAAGGATACTCGAGTGCGCGTTGCCTGTCTACTATCAACCGTGTAATGGGGATGTGCTCCCAGGCCTAGATCTGAAGAATCAATATCCCTACAGTCATACTTCAGGAATAATGATATAAAATCTCATGAAGCTCCTTATAAATATGGGTAAGGATGTAGCTACCCCACGCAAATGTCCATCTCAAAACAACCATCTGCTCCAGCATATCTACCCATCCTACCAGAAAACTATGATGTCCTCTATTTGGCATCAGGATGCCACAAATCAATCTAGCTAAGTATACAGATAGGGGATCGTAGTGATCACACATATAAACCCAGGTAATGTATCTCTGAGAAATAGTATCATCTCTGAAGAAATGATGAGCTGCACTAATGGCAATGACAGATGTCGCCCCAAATTGTACCTCGTGACCCATAATTGGAACTCGAAGTATCCACCACACATCCTCTGGTGTGACAACCATCTCGCCGGTCGAGAGATGGAAGGTGTTTTTCTTTGAGTGCCATCTCTCAGCAAGAGCAGTCAACAATTCTTGGTTTACCCTAATGTTGGGTAAATCTATCATTGATTGTAATCCTACTCGGGCCACTATATCTAGCTCATCATCCGACAATTGTTGCGACAAGGTGAGAACACGCCCAAGGTATGGTCTACAAAATACTACTACCTCAAAAGGGACTTGTTTCACATAAATAGAGCAATTACAAAGGCAAATCAGTGCTCTATCTTTGATGACTACATAGAAATAGAATCCGCTAAGTATTTTGCTAGCCAACAGACCAAAGACAGTTCACATTTTCTAGAATTCCAAGTATAAAACTAGATACGATTCATTATTGACAGGGTACGAGCCTTTTTATAAGATACGATCCCTAATTTCTGGGATACGATGGGGCATCCCGGATATGATATAGAATTGACAGGGTCCGACGTGGGATGCGGCGTATGACCCTATTTTGCAGGGTACGAGGCCATTCAAAAGACATTCTAAAAACCACTAAATATGGCTCAAAATTGGAAAACAAGATACGATTTAGGAAATCCCATATATGATGCAAGATTTCTTGTATCCACAAGATATGACATGGGTTGAACAGGGTGCAATCCAGAATCCCAGACTGGACGCAAAACTAAATTGGCTATAACTTCTACAAAAATGCATAAAAATTAATTTTTCAAAATTCACAAGGTAGATTTATGAGTACTTACTAGAGGTGCATAGTCGGCTGGGCGCTAATGTTGGCAGCTAAGCTCAAAATGATGCTTCCTTTTTGGTTCCACCATCTTCTCTATAGAGCTCTAAAAATTACTAAGGGTAAAAGTGAAAATGAGTGAGTAAAAAGTTCTTTTGGGTCTACATATTTGCCTTTTTGAGCTATTTAGGAGCTCCGGAACTCCTCCCAGACAATTGAAACTCATTTTTTTAATCTTTCTAATCAATCGGGAACAAAATTGAATGCGCCAATGTTGTTCTACAAAGTGCAGTAAAATTTTTGTGACAGCTCCTGAAAATGCAGAATTGCTCCATATGTTCCAAAATTAGTTTTCCAGGTTCTATATCACCACATCACACATTCTTCATCAAACATCTTGGTCAGACATCATTTTATTAGACTCCAAACTCACATTTTACAATGTAATTAACTTGGTAACTGTGTGTTTTCTCTAAAAACACACCTTCATTTCTTTAGTTCTTCTAATCCATTCTATCTTGCCCTAATCGCTCCATGCAAGTGATCCTCATTTCAACAGAGGGATTTCATTCTTTCCTTCAATTTCATTCCCAAGGGGGCATGATCACACTGTCATTAATCAAATTCTTGCTCAAAACAACATTAAAATGACTTCGTTATCAAAAAACTAAAGGCATGACAGTTTCTTGACTAAGTCAGAACTATTGGATTGAAGGATTCGGTTCTCACAAGCTGGATATCCTATGTCTACTCTTACTTAGATTCTGATTAAATCTCTTGGTAGCTTCATACTGACTTTGGGACGACAACGAAGTTCAGAATTAGTATTATCAATCTATGGACGACAACCAAGTTCAGAATTGGTATCTTTAAGATCTTTACTTATTGATCTTTGTTCAATCAAGTTCAAAGTCAATTCTATCAGTTTAGTTCAATCAAGTGCGAGACTGATCTCATCAGACATTTTGTTCAATCATGAGCAAAATTCTCAAACTATCTGAAGTCAACATCAAAAACTTTCTTTCAATCAATGCGCTTCTCACACATCTATTCAAAGAGGGGAAAATGTAACCACCCTAATTTGGTCTTTTCTGACCATAGACCCTATTTTCCCTAAGTGTGATCATACCCGCAATTATGTCAAGACAACTCTTCAATCGGTTGGCATAATTCATTCAAATCAGATTTAATCTCCTAAGTGATTTAATCACTAAATTTCATTAATTACCTTAGCCAACTAAATCAAATCAATTCAATACAATCAATTCAAATAAATAAACATGGCTAAGTTAATTAAAAAGGAATTAAATAAAATCCTAATTATACCTCATCACTTGCAAAAATCCTATCCCCTAGCCTAATTAATTCAAAGTTGGCTATAGTCCTAATTAATTATTACAAAGCAATCAAAAGCTTAAATGATTAATTAAAATCCCTATTATTGAGTGAATATGTTATTACAATGATTCATTTCATTAATATTCCCTCTAACGTAGCCAATCTCAAATGCCTAACCTTGAGTTCAAACTCATCCCAACCCCTTCTCACATGCTAATTCTTATTAATTAGCTAATTAAACCTAATTAGGCTAATCTCCCCTTCTCTCGTTCTCTTTCCTCCCATCTCTATCTCCTTAATCACCTATCTTACCCTTAATCCTAATCCTAAGCTACCCCTAATCTTGTCACATTCCTAATTTTATGATTAGGAATTCAACCCACTCCCAAAAGTCAACTTTCTCAAGCTTGACCTTAAACCCTCACCCATGCTTCTTAAATCCTCTCCCATGCCTCGTAAATGCTTGCATAAATGAAGCATTTATGCCTCTTACACATTCTCTTCCACACTCCACATTAATGAGTCTTACACCCTCATTAATGGCTTTCACTTCTCAAGCCTTCCCCCATTCCTCCATTTCTTCTATAAATTGGATGAGTTTTGAGCTCAAATGGCCTTGAATTTTAAGAGTTGAAAGCATCTTTATGCTGCCCATATTTTGAAATTAGGAGTAGACTCATGTTGCTCACATTTTTAGTGGTTCATATTTTATTTTAGCTCTCATACATGCATTGCTATAATCTTTTATTTTGGAGTTAAAATGGACTTTTCTTGAGCATATTTGTTTAGTTTCATTTGAATCTTTCGTTGTAGGTTGTATATGTCACTAATAAATGCATAATCTGAGGGCATATTATTGCATTTTTCAAACTCCTCCTAGATAGGAAGCAATAGGTCAGTTATAGTGATTTATGTCAAACCCTTTCTTTTTATGTTTTTCACTAATATAATGATCTATTGAAGTGTTGTGTCATTCTTAACAGGTGCATAAAATCACACACACATATATCTTGTTGATCCTTTTTGAGTACTACGTCCCTGGGTTGATAAATTAAATGAGTTTTTATAAGGAGGATAACTGCTCGGTAGAATGTCCAATCCCTGAGTCTTGGTGAAAGCTTAGTTTTTTATTCCTTTATAGAACCAATCACTCCTCCCCCCAGTTTCTCCCTTTCTTACTCTCTCTTTGATTCTCTCTTTATCTACCTTACCCATCTATATTTCCTCCTCTCTCACTCTCACCATCTCTTGCCCCCTCTCTCTCTAAACCCTAAACGCTAAAAGCATAATTTATAAACTCTAAGTCATTTCTCCCTTTCCCCCTCTTTCTTTTGGCCTCTCTCACTCTATCACTCTTTCCCTTCTCCCTTATTCCCCACCTCTCTAACCCTCTCTCAATCTCCCCTCATCTACCTACCTCTTTCTCTCTACCTCTCTCTCGTGCTCTCTTTAGATCTAAACTCTAAACCATATAACTATAAGCACTAAACCATCTCTCTCTCTCTCTCTCTCTCTCTCTCTCAAATGTAGACAAAATTAGACAAAGTAGAAGAGGGACATAGATATGGAAGTAAGTAGGGAGGGGAGATAGAGAGTAAGAGAGGAAGAATGATAGGGAGGAAACTAGGGAGGGTGATATTTGTGTGTGTGTGTGTGTGTGTGTGTGTGTGTGAGAGAGAGAGAGAGAGAGAGATTCACCATGTTCTTTGTCTCCTTGGCCTTGGTCAGGGGTCTTGCAGCTTCTACCACTGTATTGTCCTATATTCCAAGAGGTACCTCTTCCTCTAAAACATTTTCCACCATCATTGCTCTTTCCTTTGCAAAATCTTGTTTTCTTTCCCATTTCTTCTCTACCTTGATTTCCATATGATAACATTTGTTTACTGATGTAGGGCTATGTAGGCTTAGTTCTTCTTAAATGGATACCTTTAGATCATTCATGTACCTTGCAAGCTTTTCTTCATCATTCTCTGCTGCATTAGTCTTCACGCATAATTTTAGGAACTCCTTGGTGTATGAGCCTACATCCATGTCCTTTTGTTTTAGGTTTTGCTTCCTCCTATTGAGTTGTACCCCATAATCTTCAGGTACATATGTCTCTTTTATCAATTCTATCATTTTGTTCCATGAAGTGATCATGCTTCTACCATTCTTCACCCTCTCTATCGGGATGAAATTCCACCAAGTGAGGGATGCTCCCTTCAACTTGGATCTTGCCATATTTACTTTGTTCTTCTTAGGGATGTCTTCACACTCAAAGAAACTTATCAAAGCCTCAATCCAATCTAAGGCCAAATCTGCATTCATCTTTCCATTGAAAGTTGGTAAGTCCAACTTCTCCTCCATGGTTCTTCTTCCCATAGACTTTAAGGCATCTAAGAGGGGTCTTTGGTCTACAGGAATGTTCTCATCCTGATCAGGGGTGTCATCTTCCTCTTCACTCCCTTCTTCACCACCAGACATGTCTTCTCTTCCCCTCTCTACCTTGTTATCAAGTTCTTGAAGTCTCTTGGTCAGGGCTGCATTTGTTGCCTTCTGTTCTCTAACTATCCTTGCAAGTTCCATGTTTGTAACCTTTGCAATGATTTCTTCATCCTTAGGAGTAGACATAGCTCTGATACCACTTGATGCAGAGTGGACAGCTAGAATCCCAAAGAGAACAAGATATCCTTCAAATACCCAACTCCAAGAGGCAAGAGTTCCCTACACTTAACACAAGTGCAGAAATGACTTGGTTCTAGGTTATCACAACCTATTTCCCACATGGCAACCTAATCACTAGGTTCTACCAAGTCCCCATGAAATGTCTCCAAGGACCAGGGGTGACCTATGCTTAAGGATTTAGTGTATTTAGGTCCCTAAGACAAGGATCCAATGATCCTACTCATCATGTGCAACCCTTTGGACATATTTGCTTCACAAACCCACTCTTTGGCTTGTAGCCTTTTCTAGTAGGATTTTTGACTTAACACAAAATAATTTCACATAACCCCCCAAAAGACCATAGATATATACCAAGAGGGAGAAATATTATGACAATTAACATTTCATGCATACATGTGGGGCAGTAACCTTAAAAATTGCCATTTTTTTTAGCAGATAGCTCTAAATTAAAATTCTTAATTTATAAATGTAAGAAATATGCATGTATACTATAGAAAATATAAATTATATAATAAAGTTTAAAAATAATTGATTCTGATTGGTAGAAATAAGAATTTTTAATCACTAGTTAGCAAAAACTCATTGCAATAGTACTATGCCTAACAGTGACAAGTACTAATAACAATGGAAGGCCAAAACAATACACAAATAAACGTTCATATTATAAACTGCATATTATTGAATAGATCTGTACCACTCCATCAACATCGCCCCCTTCCATTATTCTTCTGGAATGAAACATAGCTTATAACTAATATATCAAACGTCTGAATGGAAAGAAGAACATATACTTGACATCTATTGTAGTAAAATACGTCTCTACTAAAGGAGAGAAGAATTTGAAGTTATGGCCTGCACACAGTGGGAAGAGCATAGCTCATACTTAAAACCACTGCACATACGACGGAGCAGACAAAGATGATGACAATGTCTTTCCAATTCCGATTCTCCCTCAAACGTAGCTGACTGATGATTTCTCCTGTAAGCAGTAGGATCATACCAGCAGCAACAGTGGCAGAGATAATAGAAACTGCCCACCAAAACTCGCAGATAAGGGGGTTTTCATTCAACCCTCCAGAGAGCATGGCTGTCAGCAATATGGCCTGGATTCCCAGGCACACTTGAACATCCATGGTAGCTTATTAAAGTTAGAACCAATTGATTCGCTTCGCCCGGAACCCGGATGTGAATTACAAATTTGTGTACACGTATTTATATATCCATCACAACACTGTACCAGGCAAAAGCAAATTTGTATCCCCATCACAACACTCTGCTTCAATAGCAAATTTGTATCCCCATCACAACACTCTGCTTCAATAGCAATTTGTATCCCCATCACAACACTCTGCTTCAATAGCAATTTGCATCCCCTGCACAACACTGTGGCGTGCTTCAAAAACAAATATAAAATCCCATCACAACACTGTGCGCTTCAAAAACAAATGTGTAGAGTTAATAATGGATGGGGACGGGTAAGGGAAAAAGGGTATGATCGGTTTAATGAGGACGCGTGTGAGAAGTGGGATGGTGTGTTGGTGAAGTGACTGAAGAATCTAAATAGGTTTTTGGCCATGTGCCTCTGTTCTGCCTTGTCCTCTTGTCATTGGACGGGGCTAGAGTTACATCCATAAATAAAAGGATATGAACTAGCGCTTGCATCCAAATGTCAATAGGAAAATAAAAAGTGTATAATATTATTGTATAAATGTATAATTCTATAATAGTAATTTACATTATTAAATATTATAGATACTATATGATAATTAACAAATAATTATAAAATATATCTAATTTATAAATAAAATTCAATTTGTGCAGTTTTTTAGGCAATGAGTTGAATCTTGATAGCAATATTACAATATATTTAAGTTCAACATATAATTTTATAATTTAATATTATAATAACATAAACTAGCGCTTGCATCCAAATGGCAATAGGAAAATAAAAAGTGTATAATATTATTCTATAAATGTATAATTCTGTAATAGTAATTTATATTATTAAATATTATAGATACTATATGATAATTAATAAATAAATATAAAATATATTTAATTTATAAATAAAATTCAACTTGTGTAGTTTTTTAGGCAATGAGTTGAATCTTGATAGCAATATTACAATATATTTAAGTTCAACATATAATTTTATAATTTAATATTATAATAACAATATTTTAAAATAATATTATTTGATTCTATGAAATTTATTTTATAGCTTTATTGTTTATATTTTTTATTTTATAAATAATGATATTAAATCTATGCTTACGATATATGATAAAATTAAAAGATAAATAATATTTTTAATATTTATATTATTAAAAGTGAGTAATTTTTTGGTCAAAATAAACAAGTTAAAATAATTTTAAAAATATTATAATTAATAATACAGCCAATGATAAGATTAATAAGATTTTCAAATTATCATCTAATAAAATGATTTTCATATTTAAAATAATAAAAATTTAATTTAACTATTTCAATGTATTTAATCTATTTATGATTAAGTGTAATTTTCTTAATTTAATATTAATTTTTTTTCTCGTCTTTACCTTTTTTTAATTTTTTAATTTTTTCTCATCTTTACCTTTTTTTATTTTTTCATTTTTTTAAGTGTCTTTTTAGCTCTTCTTTTCTTCCTTTTTTGATTATTATATTTTTATATAAAATAGTATTGATTCAAAATTAAATATAAAAATTAATTAAAAATAAAAAGTTCATGTTAACCTTAAGATATTGTATATATTAAATTAATTAAAAATATGAATATATTTAAAGTATTAATTCAAATTTAGAAAATAAATAAAATAAAAGATTAAATGTGAGATAGTTTTTTAAAAGTAAAATAACATAAAATTATTTCAAAATGAGATTTTCACAAACATTTATTACAAATTTTGAGGAGAAAATAAATTTTGTCCATCTAAACCTTATATAAGAAACTGTGTATAAATCGTAGCAAAGGAAGTCGTAAATGAACACTACTAAAAAATTTCAAATTTTTTAAAAAAATTGTACACCTAAATACACTACATGATCTTGTGTGCAAAGATTTTTTAATAAAATTGTATTATACATAGTTCAATCTAAAAAACTTTACACTTTATTGCCAAAATTAGACATTTATATACACTTCTTGCAAGTTACTTTCACAAAATTTTAAAAATTGTTCTTCTAAATAGTAAAATCTTGCCAAAATAAGATTTTCATACAAACCTTTTGAAAATTCTTTAAAAATATATTATTTTGAACAACGAAACCCAAAAATTCTCCCTAAGATAAACCAAATAAAAAAACTTGTAACAAATTTAGGAAAAGAAAAAGTTTTAAAAAAAACATTTAATTTCCTCACACAACTCTATCCATTTGTATGGAACGCAACTTTTACCTGCAATATTTTTTTCCATTGCATGAGACACTTTGTCGATCAAGGGTTTTTCCCCAAGAGAAGCCTATCGGGTAATTATGGATGGTAACATAGATGACCATGTAGTTGGATTATGGAGTATTTTAAGACATTTTTAAAGATGAAATTAACATTTTGTCTTAAATATTAAAATTATTTTATATAAAAAATTAGAAATATTTAGATTGTCCTAAATTAAATATTAAGACAAAAAAAGACATGCCAAAAAGAGATGCATTAATTTTAGCAGAAAAAGACAGAGGAAAGACATGCATTTTAGGGAATCAGCGCGGGAAGAATATTGCTCATTTTACTCAGAAAAACTTTACAAGAGTACTCTGTGCCAAACTGCCATCATTCCTTAAGCAGTATGTACTCGAGGACAATATGACTTTCTTATCCTATCTTTGCCCATGAGTTTTCTGCTCAGGAATTTGGGGCTAATGGTCCAAAGTATTGCTGCAACGACACTAAGGTAGGTAACCATTGCATTCCCTGTTACTAATAAATTTTTTCAGAATTGTAAAGGAAAATGAGTCAATCATTGCATGTTAATGAATTATGGTTAAGTTGTGATGAAACAAATTACTAGAAATACCCAAAAACGTGATGCCCTAAGTGTTTATAATTGTAGTTTTTTTAATGTTTATTTTTGTCCTCCTATAATTTCTACCTTTCATGGCACAGGGTTTATCGTCTGTATTTTTTTTCCTATCTGGGATAGAAAATTTCATGCAATATATTGGGTGTATTTCTAACAATCAAAATCTGTAATAATTTTGTTAAGTGTTGGTCATGCAGGGGTAGGGATAGAGATAGGCACAGGGCAATGGATTAGCCTGCTACTACCGAGAGATGTGCTCTGGGGTAAAGTGGGGATAAAGCACCTAAAAGGTTTTAGTGCTCGCCCTTCCTAGAGTGAGGAGCCAACATTTCAGCGGTTGCGGGCTGCTCAAAAACTTTGGAGAACATACTATAACAAAGGCGCTCTCTTTGGTGAAGCTAATTAGTAAGAACATTTTGGGTTATCATCTTTAAAATGCCTAGTTATTTCATCTATATTTTTTAATCTGACTGGATTACCTTGAAAATAATGAAGCAGATCTCCAGGGGTCATTGTATAGTTCCTAATCTCACCCAAAATATTATTTTGTTTCTAAAACATAATGAATGCACCGAGTATATAATGAGGTTATCATTTTTGAAATACAACATATACCAATACATTCTTTGAGCAGAGGGCATCATAGGAAGTAGTAAAATCATAGAGGAAGCCACTCCTTTTTGTTAGCTTTGATACTACTTCTCTTTGTTGGATATTTTTTTGTTTATTTTGTCTACAACAATTAAACATAGAAGACTTTTCCATTGGGTCCAAACCCAGAGTGATTCAATTAAGAGGAATAATAAGAGATGCTGGATTTTGAGTGGGTTATGGTTTTACAGGTTTATGACTAAAATTTGGATTATAACATGTACTTTGAATGGGATTTGCAGTGGCATTTTCTCAAATCCATAATTAAAATCATCAAAAATCAACTTTTCAACTTTTTATTTAAGTTTATTGTATTTTCTCTTAAAAGCAAAGATGCATGGACACAATAGTGTTATGGCCATTCTTGAAGACCCCCAATATGGATATGGCTAGATATGACATTGATAAAAAAAAAACTCATACACATATTTTAACATAATTTTCTAAGTTATTAGAAGAGACTTCCATTATGTCAAAAGTAACAGAAGACATTCTCGTCATAGATGCCAGGGGAAATTTGTATAGCTTGTATCCTCCATCGTTGAAAGCCCAGGTTCGAGCCATAGTAATATCATGATATGCAACTTGATAAAAAACTTATGAAACCTTGTGCTTATCAGACGGGTCAACTGCTTCAATTTTCTTTGATTCAAATAGGTTCTATTTTAATACCATTTTGCCTAATGGAAAGCACAATTTTAAAATAATGTCTATCTGGAAACAAATGAAAGTAGGATAATAAAATTTGGCTCTTAGTAGTATTAATAAATGCTAGTTTTCCATGATTCTAATATGAACTTATGATGCTTTTCTTTCTAACAATTATATTTTTCATTCTAGTTGTATATTGTGGTTTTGACTTTTTGCAGCATGTTTAATGAGCTTTGTTTTATGGAATCCTACTATTTTGTGTACTCAAAGTTGCTTGATTTGTTTTTGTAATCATTTGACCATTTTCTGACTGGGGTAATTGTCTTTTAAAAAAAAAAATCTTTAATCACCAAGAATTGACAAAGAGATTACTAAAATAAACCAGGGAATGTAATGTGTATATACTATTAGTATAAAATCATATATGTATCTTTGGACAATTGAGTTCTCAACTAAGTGTTGTGCATATGCATGGTAATTTAGGTGCATAGATAAAATTGATCTTAGCGTCATTTGTAAAAGGATTTGTTTTTTAGTTGTACAGAGAGACCTAAAATATTTTATTCAATATAAAATGAAATTCAAATTTGTTGTTTGTGTGACTTTCTATTTTTTAATTGAATAGCAAAATTTACAGGTCATAAGTTCAGCAAAGAAGGTTCAAACACAACACTTTTAAACCTCATTCAAGATCTAATACTAAAGGTTACATTTTCTTAAAAGGCCCTATCGATAACGTGTGTGAGAAGTGGGGTGGTGTGTTGGTGAAGTGACTGAAGAATCTAAATATGTTAATGGAAAATTTTCAGGCCATGTGCCTATGTTCCGCCTTGTCCTCTTCTCATCGGACCCACTTTTTTGCCAGACGCGGCTATGCTCCTGACAAATTGCACCAGACGTACACATTAGAAGTCACATCCATACATAAAAGAACATAAATTATGGATGGTAACATGGATGACCATGCAATTGGTGATGGGACGTAGGGTACAATGACATACAATTATGACAGAGCTTTTCGGGTAGCGAGCAGAGGAGAAGGGTCAGAGATGTACGCCAAAAAAGTGTGAAATGACTATTGCCAACACATGTCAGTGAAAGATCTCAAGGGACATTAATAGATAATAGTTTGGTCATATAACCACCCATTTCAAAACAAAATATGTTGCAATTTGAAATCATCTATCGGTCTATATGTATAGTTTGGGGAGATAAAACATATATACGACACACTGAAACCGTCATACAAACCTAAAAAGTTAAAGTTAGTCATTCATCCGATACAAATAATTCTTTAATTTATTTGTAGCTTAAATGCCCTCGAACAAGAACCAAATGTTGCTTTGTGTTACTTACCCTCTAGGTCACTCAAAATGCTGCCTCCCTCCATGAGTTATTTTGGCCCTTTCGATAGTTGTCATGTGTGCTTCCTCTGACATTGCCCATTATTGGGTAAAGTTCTTATTCTGTAGCAGCCATTTGAACTTACCCTATGGTCAAATTTTTTTGACATGACATCATTACTCGGTCCCTTCATTTTTCAAATAAGCTTTGTATCATTTGCTTTTGACTTGGTTACTTGACACATATTTTTATTCAATGAATCATGTGAAGTGGCCTCACCACATTTTGAATAACTTTCACTAGTAAATTTCACCCCAAATTTTGACTAGCATTCCTCTTTTGTTTGATACCATATCATTGAACAAATGACAAATATGGGCGTGAAACCTTTTTTGTCTTATTTTTGATGCCCTAAATCGTATATTCGACCAATCATTCATCGAAAAAAGGCAGGTGCGTGGTCCAAAATGATCATGGATCAAACGACCACCACTATTGTCACCTGTATAGCTCTCTTGTCTAAAATGGTTGTTAAACATTTGTCAAAAAAGCGATGGATAGGCACAGTAAAGATAACAAAGCTCAAGAGACCATAATAGTTGGTCTTCGTCTTTGGCCCATATTACTAACAAAATGGTTTACATTTCATTATCTCATCAAATGCGGGGATTTGAAAGAATTTAATAGAATATTTTCATGATAATGTATATTATTTAAGTTGACGTTACGTGAATTTATCTACTTCGCGCACTTGTCGACTACAAGGACAGCAATAATGAAGCATCTCCTCCTGTGGCCTGCATTACTCAGGCCATGTGCGGGGATGCTTATTTATCGCTATCTCCATAGTCAAAAAGTGTGGAAATAGATAAATTCATGTAGCATCAAACTAAAATAATGTATGTTATATACATGAAAATATTATCTATTAAATTCTTTCAGATCACCACATTTGATGAGCTAACAAAAGGTAAAACATTTCCTCAATCGTATGGACTAAAGACAAAGACCAACTATTATGGTCTCTTGAGCTCTGCTATCTTTATTCCTAGCTACTAGGTAAGGCCTGGAAGACTTATACCTCCCGATCATCGAGAATAATCACTGCCTTGTCTTTATGTACACTGCATAGTATCCAATATATTACTAAAGATGAAGAGAAGGAAGAAATTATGAATGGAAAAAGGAAATGAAAGATACAATAATATTATCTTGTTTCTTACCTTCTCATAATTGACCAAATAATTGATTCCTTCAGACCTCCAGTGTTGATGAGTTGCAGAAGCGTAACAGGTTTTGACGGTTTCATGAATAAAAGAGTACAAACATTTTTTTTGTCCCTTGGACCCTGAAATATTGAGCTTCTCTTTGTTTCGAGAATAGTTTAACATTCTCTACTTAACAGGGCCAACCACCTGAAGGTGGAATCTCATCTGGCCCCTCCTAGGAGCATGTTATGACCCCTTAGGACACTATAAGACCTCTAAGATGTACTCTTCGGGGTTGTAAAGGGTCATAAGGGGTCCTAGGACATAACAACTGAGAAACATAAATGTAGGTATCATTGTCACAATTCTTTGAAGACACAACACAAGTGAGTGGTATACCCAGATGATGCAACACAATATACCCAGATGATGCAACACAACCACTACTCCTCAAGTTTTAAGTTGACACTATAGGGTCCAAAAACCATAGATAAGGATGGTTAAGTTGAATACAACAAAGAGGGGGAGGAATAAATTGAGAGAGTTGAGGAGGAGGTCCATAATGACCAAAACAATACAGGTTTTATGGAAATTATACTCTCCGTAAACCCTGGAATACATTTATCCGTATGGCCCCTTTGTGCATGAGCACCTTAGGGTCCTATTAAAGATCCTATTCAAATTTTGGCCTGTATGTCGTACTAGCCAACCACCAATGAATAAGGACTATGATAAAGTCCCAAGGTGTGTGTGAGTGTCTTGTAAATAGAATTTTTTCATTTCATATCTTTTTTTTAGTCCAAAAGGTCCTAGCTAGTTTGTTTTAACACCAAGTGCTAAGAGAGTCAAAATTGGTCAAAATGTGGAACAGGATCCAAAATGAGTGGTAAGATGTTAGATGATTTATAGACATGGTTTTGGACCAAATATGTTGATTTTTAATCAAACTATGCAAGGTAGGAGTAATGGAGAGTCAAGATTGCAAAAATTTTAAAAGTTGCTCATGACAACTTTGCAACTTTGAAGAGTTGTCATGACAAATTTCCTAAAAAGTTGTAAATGGACATAAATAAGGTAAGAACCCAATATTAGGGTTTGAAAACATGTGGGAGTGCTATATAAGCCTAATTAAACCCTAATTCAAGGTCTGGTCATCATATTGTACGTACTATTTTGGAGGAAGAAATGATTTGACTAGTTTTTATAACACAAAGACACTTTTGAGCCTCACATTAAAATGGATTGAATGGTGAACTATTATACATTGAAGGTTTATTTATTTGTATGTAGATACCTTGCGTGGTCTTGGTTTTTAAAGTTTGTACATTTCTTTAGCATTTTGTAAATTCTTTAGTTTGACAGGTTTGTTGTCCTGTACAGAGCTAGTTATGTAAATATGGCTCCTTGAATTCCAACGGTTAAATATTTATGGCCACTTGGAATCAAGAAGGGCACTCTATATACTATTTAACTATGTGTTTTTGGTTATTTTTTAGAATGGGAGCTAATTTTACTAGCAACCCCTAGGCGAGTCCATGGTTACCTGGCTAGGAGTTTGCAGAGTTGCAGAGGTTTAAAGAATGGTTAGATGGATTGGTTTGTGCCAATTCCAAGTTTATAAGTGTGGGGGAATGTGACAAGGTCATGTGGTCAAGAGGAGTGCTGATGAGTTATTTTTAACACATTTTGAGTCATCAAAAGACAGACTTGTCTAGAGACCCTAAAAGCCCTTAAAAATAGGGGTTTCTTGAAAGTACAATGTACTGACACTTGGGGAAGTTAAAACCTAGAAAATATTGAAGCCTAGGTTGACATACAAATGAATCCAATTCTTTTTTGGTTTCTTTTTAAGTAAATTTGGGAGAAAATCAAATTTTGTCAATTTAGGAGGCCTAATGGGAGTAAAAAGGCTACAAGGCCTAAAATATAAGAAATCAAGAACTCGATTGAAAATCCCATCAAATATTGGTGGAAGATGTTCTAAAACCTATTGGAAAGGATGCAAAAAGAGGATGGACACCTAGTAACATACCAAAAAAGGATTGAAACATAGTTTTCTTTGATAGGACCCATTAGTGCATAGAAGCTTGTGAAGGAGTGAAGAGAGTTTGAAGTTGATTGGAGAGATTCAGTGGAGTAGAGGATTGATAGAAGTATCCTCTGGTTAGGGTAAAGATAAATTTCCCTAGGAAGGCTAAGAAAGAGCCTTAGGAAGAGAAAGAGAGATCTTAGAGTGGAATCTCCCCATCACCCTCCAGCCTCTGCTCTCTCAATTTATTCCTCTCCCTCTCTGTTGTATTCAACTTAGCCATCGTTATCTATGGTTTTTGGATCCCAGAGTGTCAAATTTTAACTGGAAGAGTAGTAATTTTATTGCATCGTCTGGGTATACCACTCAAGTATGTTGTGTCCCCAAAGAATTTTGACCATGATGCCTACATTTATGTTTCTCAGTTTTTGTGAGATTAAAATTCTTCTAAGGAACATGTCGTGTCTATGTGGATTGTTCTAGATCAGAAAACTCCCTTTCAATTAATAATTATGAACCCATTAATGCTATTCTAATTGTTTAGGATTGTAAGTTTCCATTGATGGCCTCAAATTACCAAGTAAAAGGTGTTTTCTCTAGTACAAAAGGCTTAGCATCTTCCAACACCATTTTCTTGAATGCATATACCCTTTGCATACTTCATGGAAACATTTTGTATCAGGATTACAGGGAAATGTAAACCAAGATTCATATAGAGAAAGGTGTTTCTCTTGGAAAATGGTTGATTATGATTGATGAAAAATATTTGAGAATGATGATTGATCCAATGCAAATTGGTGCAACCTTTTCAAATCTTCTTCATAATCATCATCAAATGAACATTTTCAAATCTTCTTCATCATTTATCATCTCAGTATTCTACAATCATCTTTTGTAAAATGATTATCCTCTAAAAGAAGATAGTATCAAGAAAATATCATGAGAGAGAGAGGGAGATATTTGAAAACAAGAATAGTGGTAAAGTGTAACATTTTTTAAACTCCTTGGTAGGAAAATCCTTCAACTCAGCTATTGTGATTAAAAGTCTTCTAAGGAATGCAAAAGATAAAACTAAGGATGTTTTTCCAAAAATTTCATTCCTTTTGGATATCATAGATGAGTATAATTCATAGCAGAAATTTTAAAATGTGATATTTTTTTGTGGTTTTCTCTCGTAAGGGTTTCAAAGTAAAATTGTGTGCACATCTTTTGTTCCTTTTGTTAGATCTCAATTGTGTAGATGCTTTGTTTATTTCTTATAGTTGCTAAAGTTTTAAAGTGAAAATATTGGTATTATATTGATTCACCCCTAGTATAAGTATGTGTGTCTTTTCTCCAAAGGTAGCTAAAGGAAATAAATCCTTTCCCTATACTTAGATATGTGGCATCGTCACTAAGTTTGACTTGTATACTTGCCTAATATTCTAGAAGTTTGTTGAAAGCCTACTTGTTGAGGTTCATGTGTCTTGATGCTCTATTATCCACATGCCATTGCACACTACAAATTATGTTACTAGATAGACACAACACCATGAAGAAGGTGATGTTGAGCTTGGATGAAAGCCCATATGCTTCTTAAAGCTTCTGTTCTCTTTGCAAAGTAGTTATGTCACTGCTTGTCCATCCATTTCTTCTCAAGACTTGAGCAGTATAGTGGTCATTCTTGTGGCATTTGTAACAATGACTCAAGTCTTTCTTTTCCTATTGAAAATAACTAGAATCCTCCTATCCCCATAGACACTTATAAATTCCTCCATTATTAGCACGCTTATTTGTTTTCTTGATGATAGCTATGTTTTTGAGTCTCTTCCACTCTGGTTGAAAGTCTCAAGTTTGATCTTGCCTTGGATAAAATAATTCCAAAATTCTTCAAAAGTGTAAAGCTTCTCATGAGTGCACACAACCTTGAAAATCATATCCCAAGGTGGAGAGAACCTATTTATATCTATGAGCACTAAATCATAATCCGCTAGCTTCATCAACAATGCGTTGATATTGAAGCTTATTGATCTACATAAGGTTGGTCACTATGTTTGAATTGATCTTCATAAGGCTGGTCACTATGAATTATTTTTTTTCAATAGTATCTTGTGTGAAATATTCACACTCAAGTATACAATGATCAGGGAATTGTACATTTCCATTATTGTCTTCTCCTTTGTGATGTGAGGGATCAAATGGATCTTCATTGAATCTAGGATGAGCTTTATTGTGGCTGAAATTTTGTTATGTTTGGCTAACTAAACATGGTCGACACAGCTGCAAGCACAGTCCTAACATATGCAATCTCCATTTTTTTGGGCTGAACAAAAAATAACCCTCTAAATAATTTTACAGTTTGAGACTAAGACTAGTCATCCTTTAGCATTTAGAACACAATAAAACATAGAGATTAGCTGAAAATAACTCATATCAATAGCCTATAGCATGTGTGAATGAGCACTCCAATCAATGGAGTACTTAGGGCATTCCACCCTACAACCTCTCACAAGTATCAATTGTTTTAATCACTAATCAATGTTATTGCACCCACTGAAATCCTCCAACAACTTCGACTCACAAGTAGTAGCACTTTTCATAAACATATTGGAAGATTTCATATTACACAATCTGATACCATGTTAATTTTCAAACCATGGTAAGAATATTGTGAAGTCAAAGAATTTAGTGCTGAAACTCGATAGTTTAATACATGAAACCTTAATCAAAACAAGAAACTATGACTATGCTTATCTACAAACACATACTGCTAAAAATGTGAATATTGAATGTGCTATATTAAACTCTCAATCCTAGAAATCTCTTCTCATTAAATCTGTAAAGAGATTCAATAGTTTGATTTTTAGAAAAGAGATTATGTATGCATCATAATTAAAATAATAAAATTAGAACATGTTCTCTTTAAATAGACAAGGGCAAGAAGAATCTAGCAGAAACTAGATGAAGTGTGAAGTAAATTTGTAATGTCTCCTTTTTGGGATTGTCCTAAATATTGCCTTAAATCACAAATTTCATTAAAATAAGAAATGTAAGATAGTTAGAAGTATAACTTTAGCATTTAAAAATGCCTTTTTACAAGGTAAACTCTGATTTAAGTCCTGCAATGATTTTAAACAATAATATATATATTAATATAAATGCATATAATTATTATAATGTAGTAGATAGTTCCAATCACAATAGAGTATGAATGAAGGAACATGATAGGATCGGCCAAATAAATCTTCACACTAATTTGAAGAGTGGATATTCCATCCCTCTTGGCCCCAAATGGCAGGCACATTGGATATCCATCATGGGGTGGTCTATCTATTGGAATGGTTGTATCTGCATCCCCTATCCATGTTGCCTTATTCTTCCTCTTTGAGAGCATGATGGGTTTCAATGAATGACTTTATCTACCAACCAAATCACACTATGGAATCCCTCAGAGAATCATATAAGAATTCTTTCTTGAATGGATCAATTATTCTTCTTGATGGTTCGATGATTAATATAGACCGATTGAATTTGTGGAAGAATAGATTATTGGTCTATTTTCTTGATTCTCATTTGATGTTTGATGGATGATTGAATTATTTCCTTTGATTTGTTGATTTTCTATATTAGTGAATGATGATTGAATGATTGTGTAATTCATAGAGTGATGATGGATGATTGAGTGAGTGTTGATTTGATATATTGGTGAGTTATGATAGATAAGTGATTCTTGAATTTTTGGGATGATTTATCCTCTATACTTAATTGGTAAAAGGGTCACCACCTTTCATATGAATTGGATGTTGAGGGGATGTGTTGTCCTCATGGACCATACTCTGATCAATAAGGAGATCAATCAATCAATAATGTGAGATCCAACTTCCCACTTCAATCCTTCATCCAAGGATTCACTTTCTAGATCATTCCCATGTACCTAGGGCCTCTAACTTGTCCAATCTTCAAGAAAATATTCCACCCTTGTTTTATAACATCATAACATGGCCTATGAACCATGTTCCGCCATCCCTCCAAGTCTGGTCAAGAGATTTGCTTCACAACTCCAACTAAGAATCGTATTCCTTGTAGCCATATTCACCCAGTTATCTTCCCTTATCTCCACACTTTTGCAAACAACTAGGAAAAATATTCACTATTTGAGACACTCCTTCCCCTTTCCTAAAAGATATCTCAAATTCAATGTGGGTTCCTTTGAACCAACTCTCAGATCCCTTAGCCCTGCAACAACCAATTAGGCCTAAAATGCACCCATTTACAAAGAAACTCATACAAATACTTTCTCCCTTGACTCCTAACCATGAAAAATTCTTAGAAAATGATCAAAAACACCACATTATCAAGGTTTTAAGGCATTGCCACTCACCTATTTTTTCTAGGCATCAAACCCTCGCTTCTAGGGTCATTAGGCTAGGGCTACACCTATAGAAAAAGTTTTTTTATTATTTTTGATTAGTTTTCAACAATTTCTAGGGGTAGCACACTCAAATTTAATATTTTCGAGATGTTACCATTTTGAAAATTTATAAAAAATCATACATTCACAAAAAAATTAGTCAAAAAATCTATGATGAACTGTGTGGTGCAAGTTAACTTCTCACTAGAGTGATTTAATTTTTTTTTTTAAATGACATTTTACGGGAAGCACACCAAACACTATGCTATGATTTTAAAAGAAAAAGAGGACCACTTTGTCTTCTCCCCTTTTTGAGGCCCTTTATCTCCACCAACCCTCAAATCCTAGGGCTTTGTCAATCTCACTCCAAAAATCCTTCAATGACCCAATCAGTGGTCAATACACCAAGTGTTTGACATATGTAGATGGATTCCAAAATAAAATAAGGTCCTTGTTAAGGCAGTTGGGCTACTGCAGTACCCATGTCACAACTTTCACTCACCTTCAACCCTACAACCTGCATGTTTTAGTGATCAACCTAAAATCCAATGGTTATTCCTGCATTGGGAAGGTTATGTTAATATAAAACAATGTTAGGATTCATCCCCTAATCATATACAGCATAGTATGTGGATGAATCTTAATTCATGTTTCAAAGAAACACCAAAAATACTAAACTGTCACAAGACAGTCAGATTTGAAGACACAAAATCCAATACAAATGCCTTGAAATTAACCCAAACAAGTTATTAAAACATTAACAAATGAAGTTACAATCCTTTATCACAATGGGACTTAGTTTTCCTTGATGCATTCTTCTTGCTGTGGGTGTTGAGACCATGTTTAGCTTGCAAATGGTTTTCTAAGAGTGCTTTAACAAATTTTAGCTTAACATCCGTAGTGCTATCTTGTAAAAGAAATAAGAAAAATGAATCATGACGATAGCCTATCGAGGCAGCTTGAGAGGTAGACAATTTTTCTTGTGGTGATGGCTCAACTGCGACAATAGCAAATCCAAACCTGTGTGCATTAGAGAGATCAATAGAGAGAACATAGTTACATGGGAGAATAAGGCCTGGATATGCAAGTAGTCTTGTTTGAGATCAACAACCAATTAACCATTTAATAATTTGATAAAAACCTTGAATTTCATTCATGATTATAACATGGCCAATAGAGCCATTAAAACATGTAAAAGCACTCAAAGTGTAAAAAGATGTAAATTTGCATTTGTATGCAAATATCGCCTAGAAGGCTCATGCAAGGGTTATAGGGCTAAGAGTGGAATTAAAGTTTGTTTATAAACCTTTGAAATTTATTTTGAGAGGTATTTTACATCATGTTGTCGAGATGACAACAAAAGGTTATCATTTTGTGTGTTAGCATTAGTGTAACAGTCGGTTTTAGGTCTGTTGTAGATAGTTTTAGGGATTCTAAAGTTGGTTTCCATGTTTGAGGATATATTTGATATATATCCATGTGATTTTGTGTGGTGTGTGGATTTTTGGTGTGTGCAAACCATTGAGAATGGTTTTGAATCAATAAAAATAACATTTCTTGCAAATAGTCATATTCAGGCCGAGAGTACAGTCTCTGATTTTGTGCACTTGAATGATTTGAAATAATGTGTTGTTGATTAGAGGATGAATTAATATAGTTTTATATTTTTTTTTTTACACTTTCATGTCTTTATTTGATCGTTTCATTGGCATTTGAGATAAAGGAATTCAATTCACCTTTGACTGTCCCTGAATAAGGTTTTTGAAATCAGCACTTTGTTATTTTGGAGTTTTAATGGATTCTTAGACTCTCCCACCCTCTATGGGACTTGGTTCTAGGTTATCACAACCTATTTCCCACAGGGCAACCTAATCACTAGGTTATACCAAGTCTCCAACACCAACTCCTAATGGTTGGAAATTAGGCACTTACACCAAATTACACTAACTCCCCATAAAATGACTCCAAGGCCCAGGGGTGACCTATGCTCAATAATTTGGTCTATTTAGGTCCCTAAGACAAGGATCCAATGATCCTACTCATCATGTGCAACCCTTTGGACGTAGTTGCTTCACAAACCCACTCTTTTCCTTGTAGCCTTTTCTAGTAGGATTTTTGACTTAACACAGAATAATTCCACATAAAACCCCAAATAGACTAGAGATCTAGATACCCTTTATGGCCTAAGGGATTACACTTAAGCACTAAAAAATGGAAATGAAAGTAAGACAGGATGACACCCAATTTTGATAAGGTAATTAGACCTAATTAGGTCTGTAATTACACTACAAGTGCTACTTCCTTGCAAAAAATATCCAAACCAAAACTTGGATCATGTGGGGGCATATATAAGGACCTTAAACACCAATTTATAGGTCTTTGTGAGTCCCGAAAGGAAAGTTATGTGGACTGTACACAAATGCATAAAGATGCACACATGGACATGTACACCTAGGGCATCACGGAAAACCCATCTCCCTGCATTTTTTCAAACCCAACCAGCATAATCTTAAAGATAATTATAAAAACATGATTTCCACCAAGGGCCATCAGATTCCCATTGTGGAAACAAGAAATATGCACAATTTTGTGCGAAACCCTGATTTAGGGCCTAAAAACAAGGAAGGGAGAGTAAAAATGTAATAACATTCAATGGATAGAAGATTAGAACATGAGACCAAGTGAAAATGAAAGAGAATTCACAAGGCTACCTTAATCTATCAGCCTTTCATTCCAATCCTTCCGTACCCATCCGTACAAGTTGACTGTTTCTCAGAATTGCAGGAAAAATGGTTGATTTTATTGATTTGAATAGAAAAATTACATCAGATCGTCCTACCACCTTCCTATAAGGGCTTATGTAGGAATTCCCAAAGGTTACATCCCATTTTAAAAAAAATTATCCGTTTGGGAATGATTTTTACATTGTTTGACAAAAGTTGTCAAAGTTGCTTGACAACATTTTAGCAATTTTGCACTCTAGGTGACCAAACTTGGTCTAGACCTATAAGTTATGATCCCTTATGGAAAAAAACATATAAAAACATGAAAATATAAAAAATTTACCTATTTCTAAGGTTTGGGACACTTGTTGACCAATAGTTGACCTAGGGCTTATAAATGCCAATCTTGGGACTAGGTCTTACAAAGATGTGTTCAATAAGAAATCTCTAAGACTAACATGTCCTATGGATTATTAGGGACTTGAGGGAGTCTAGGAGTGCCAAAGAAAAACTTAGTTTGTTTAGGGTGCTCCTGCATGAGAGAGAGAGAGAGAGAGAGAGAGAGAGAGAGAGAGAGAGAGAGAGAGAGAGAGAGAGAGAGAGAGAGAGAGAGAGAGAGAGAGATGTNAGAGAGAGAGAGAGAGAGAGAGAGAGAGAGAGAGAGAGAGAGAGAGAGAGAGAGAGAGGTATGTTGATTTCTAAAATTTGAAGTTAAGATTCAAAAATTGCTTTGATTGTAAAAAACCTAGAATCTATATTATATCTCCTAGAGATCTAAACCACTCTCAAACATCCTTATAATATATACATGAAATATTACTTAAATTGCAAGAAAGAAAAACACAAATTGAAATGTGACTTACTTAAATATTATATTTCATGTATATATTCATGTTAAGAGATTAATTATGGCTTGATAATGAAAATTGTTTTTTTTTTTTCAGTTGGCTAGTGTCAAATATGATGCACACATTATGGAGAGATTTTTTTACATATAGTGCATGAAAAATATGATGTGTTCTATATATGGAATGCACCATATTAATTTCCTTGGGAAACACCAAGCTTTAGGCTTTGATTTTCCTTGGGAATCCAACCCAAAGGCTTGGTTTACTGTAATGAGTCTGAGATGTATTTCTTAGAAAACATATAAAAAATTCTCACATTTCTGTCTATGCTCCTTGTCATGTTTGCATGTGGTTCAATGTATAAAAAAATCAGACATAATAGTGTTGTTAATCTCTATGTTAGCTATCTAACCATATAATTTATTATGAATTTTGATTATGATAAGCTTTACATCTCCAATTTTTTTTTAAGTGTGTCCATTTTTTGTCAAAAACTAAGGTGTAGTATTTTGGGCATAGATTTTGGCTCATTCGTCAAGTTTTAAAAAAAATAACCTTAAGACACCTTACAACTTCTAAGATGTATTGTTCGGCTTGTTAAGGAGTTGTAAAGGTCATAAGGGGTGTAAGGACACATTAATGGGTCATAGGACCCCTTACGACACCTTTTGACCCTTAATATGTACTCTTATGCTTCCTACGTGGTTGTAAGGGGTCATAAGTGGTCGTAAGATGCATTGATGTGTCCTAGGACCCCTTAAGAAACCTTAAGACGCCTTAGGAACCCTAAGAATACATCTTAGGGTTCCTAGTACACATTAACAGGTCTTAAGGGGTCATAGAACATATCACTATGCCTTAGGACACCATAAGATCCCTTATGACCCCTAAGATGTACTCTCTCTCTCTCTCTCTCTCTCTCATTTTTTAAATTTTGTGTCTAATAGGGTGTACACCCTATAGTGAGTATAGGGCATGCACCCTATAGGGCATACGCCCTTTTAACAACATTGAAGTTTACCAAGCCTAAGGCTTGGATTTTCCTTGGAGTTTCAAATAGGTCTGAGACGTGTTTTCTAGTAAACCTAGAAAAAGCTAACATTTTTTCTATGTTAAGATTTTCATCTCTAATTTATTTTCTAAGTATGTTTGATTTTTGTCAAAAACCAACGTGTATTCATTTGGGCATAGATTTTGGCTCGTTCGTCGAATTTTGAAAAAAAATTACATTTTCAGAAACTAGACTCCATTCTACACACTTTTAAAAAAAGAATTTTGATTTTCAATTAGTTTTCAATTATTTCTAGGGGGAGCACACAAAAATTTCATGTTTTCAGTATGTGTCCACTTTGAAAAATGCCAAAAATCACACTTTCATAAAAAAATTAGTAGAAAAATCTGGGATAAACTAGGTGGTGTTAGCTAATTTCTCACCGGAGCGATTAAATTTTTTTTCTTAAAAAGTTAACATTTTAGGGGGAGCACATCAGACACTATGTTATGTTTTTTCACAAAAAATAGGACCACTTTTTGTGCTCCCCCTTTTTGAGGGCCTTAATCTCCACCATTTCTAAAATAAATTAGTAGTTTAGAAACTAGATTCGGAGTAGAACAACTCTTGGTTTTGTCACATTTTAAAATTTTGAGTGTAACCATCCTCAATTTCTCGTTGAAGTTCAGATTTTTCTGATTTTAGAAAAAAAGTGGCATCTTATACCCCCTTTTTGGTCCCCCATCTTTGTGCACTTACACAAGAGTTAACCTATCAACCACACTAGGTGGAATCATATGTCCACCAAAGGTGTATCATCCTCCATTTTACAATGAAGTATGTGTAACATGTGCAAAAATGGGATGATGATAATGTGATAAGAGCACTAAAGGTGGATCTCACACATAAAGTGGAGTTTCTCCTATACCATGTGCTAAAATAAGATGCAAACTCCTAAGTGTCTACAATTATAACTACTATGTAATGTATTATCCTAAGTAAGCTTAAGTAAATTGTAATTAAGAATATTTAATTACACCAACACCCCCCTTAAGTGAAACTTATGGGAATGCTATTAAACTCACAATGCAAGATGGGTCTTGGCTACTAGGCCATGTTAGGTACCCATGTACAATATGCAAGTCCAAAATAAATGTGATCTCTCATAAAGCAGAGAAAGGGAGAGAACCTCATGGGACAAAACTCCTCCCAAAAAAGAGAGATAAAAACACACAAGATGCATGGATGGATGGAGTACTCAAGACCCCTCCAATACCACATAAATCATGTATATACAATCACTTATCCCCATAGGAAGGAGACAAGGAAATGTGATATCCCCCCATATTGACCAATGTCCTACAAGTATAGTAAGTGCTTGAAGGAAAAACATATACCAATGCCTACAAACAAAATTTCTACCCTTGCGAAGAAGATAGACCAAGTATAGATGCAAAAATGTTTCTCATTCTAGATAGGAACTAGGAAGGTGAATCCAATGAAGTATGAAGATGATGTCTCTGAAATCTACTCATATGTTTCCATATCCTTGTATAATAAAGAAGATGCCACAAACCAATCAGGAACATACCCAATAGAAGGTGACAACCAAGGAACCAATGGTAACTAAGTGTGAACAAGCTCCAAAGATAAAGATGTCTCCTCTGAATAGGAAATAGGAAGAGAGACAAAGTAGCCCCCTCAATGTAGAAGGTACACCAATGGTAGATTCTCTAGGATCAATGTAGAAATAGATCCATGAATGGTTAACAATGTCCCTACCCTTTCGAAGAAACAAAACCACAAGTGTATGAATGAAGCCTTCCTAATCTATAGGAAGAAACCTCAAGATGTATGGTGTCTCTAAAAATTGAATAGGAGTCTCCAACACATAAGCATGATCAACTTGAACTAGACAATATTACATATCAAGTGAAGGAAGAGACTCATGAATCTCAATCTCCAAAGATTCAAATGCCTCCTCTGAAGATAAAGAGACCTCCGCCAATTGTTGTATCAAATTATCCACAATCATGTTAAATTTAGAAGAATGATCAAGTGGAGAATGAAGAAGAGGGTTGGAATGTTCCCTCGGAACAACTAAAGAAGGATCATCTTTGTCAAAGAGAAGATGAATTTCATCAATGATGTCTCCAAAATCCTCAATGTAGAACTCCACAAACAAACCTGCAATGTTTGTCGAGTAGTCATCCCATGGAACGAAATTTGGAAGACAAGAAATATGTTGATGCACTGAATCACTAGAATTCATGGCCATAGGAGTACAAGCATCATTACGAGAAACAATAGGCATGATCTCAAATGAAGAATTTGGAACCTCTAAAGAATCTGAAATCTCCTTCAAAGGATCATCTTCATGGGTTATATGTTGTGAAGAAGGAAGAGGAGCATTGAGATATGGTGAAGAATCATTGTCATCATATACCTCTTGAATATATGTCCAAATATCATGAGGAGTCTTCCTCTTCTTTCCAACAAGTAAATCCAAAAAGTCTTCATCAACATGGAAATAAATAACTTTGTAAATTTTTTATCAAGAGTCTCAATGACTAGCATCAAAAGGATCACAAGGACTAGGAAGTTCCCTATACAAATATGGCAATAGATTACGTTCACTAAGATAAGAGAGAACTAGATCACTCCATTGCTTATAGCTTCCTTTGTCCAAAGTAATTGAATCACGCATGATACAAAATGAAAAAAATCACAAGAGAAAGAGAGGCCCAACCACTCAAGACACCACNCCCCCCCCCCCCCCCCCCCCCCCCCCCCACACACAAAAAAATGATGATTTTCATACTTTATATATAATGTGTGTGGACAATTGCAACTTGCAAATCAAGGAAAAGTAGAATTCTAATTTCAAAGATTACAACTTGCAAAATATGGTTATAATAGAATCAAACAAAAAATACACAAGATCACTCAAGGATCTAATCAATTACAACTGCCAAAAATAGGCCAAAAATAGACCAAATACTAAAAGTGCAATGTTCACTCACAATGGCAACAATCTGATGGAAAATTTGAAAAGTAGACAAAAAATCATGCACTTTCAAAAAAATGACACCTGAAAATATGTCCATATGAGCTCTAAGGGAACCTCTGAAGTTTTAAAACTCACGATTGGATAAGTACAGTAATAAAAATTTAAAATTATGGAAAATTTATCCATCAAAATCAAAAAAATCTACACAGCACTAAAGAGCGCAAAATTGTACCCCAAATTAAAATTAATTACATCAAAAAGGCCTCAAAATGACCTAGATATAGGGTTTTGAAAATTGCCTCCAAATTCACAAGTGCCAATGGTGAGGGGGTCCAAAATTTCAAAATATTGCTAATATCATCAAATTAGAAGCTTAAATTTGACAGCTTGGAGGTTGTTGCAAAAATTACAATTACCCCTATAATGACGGGAAAGTGCACATCAAATTTAATCAGATAAAAAAATATGTCACCTCTTACTAGCTGTCAACTTGACACTGACTGTACAGATCCTCATGTGTGGCTAGGAAGATGGATCAATGATATTGTACCATGTTGCCTTCTATAATTTCTTTGTTGTCACGTTGCACAATACAAATGAGATCGTCAAAGGTCGCATGTGGCTTGGCTATGGAGGTGGCATTTTATCGAGAGCTTACCTGCATCCAATCACGACGGGGGCCTCACGTAGAAATAGTAGCCCGTAAAACCACATGAGGAGACACCGAGATGAGACTGAATTTCAACACTAATTCCTTTGTACATTGGATGATCCTAAAGGGGCTTTGCAATCTCAAACTTTGGCACTGGAAAATGAATTTGAAATGTCATGTTGGAGTGCTACAATAGTTTATGTTCTTCTGATAAAATACACATGCGCTAGATTTGTGCATGCGGGAGCCATGGTGAATGTGCATGAGTTTGATCTACAGTGGAAGTCGTAGTCAATGTGTGGGGGACCGCAGATAAAATATCACAGTTGGGAGAGCTGCTCAACGAGTTGTTGTTGAACCCCACACTGATGTTTTGTGAGAGTTGCACAAAGGTACAAGGAGCCACCAAACAGGCACTTTGGTGAGCGCTTGGTAAGGGTCGCAGATGAGGAATATTGCTTCTTTGTGCATTAAGGGATCAAACACCTACCAAGTTGGGATCTCAGACGAGCTATAGGCTCACCAAGCTATCAGATCAGTGGAGTCTGTAGTCCCAATATAAAATTCCACATTTATAAAACAACCGATCTCCTCAGTCTATAAATCTCGAAGCCGTAAAATATAAACGATGAAAAGTCTGGTGGTATTTTGTGGATACCAGTTAATCAATGTGTTGTTGGATAGAGGTTTGATGGTGCAGGTTGGGGTTTGACTGGTTGATCCAACCCATGATCTGTATGGATCTGCTGAGATTTGAACCGATTGTGTGCCTACAGACACTGACACTATAAAGAGGTCGATCTGGCCCAAATTGTTGATCGGGCCTTCGAAGCCAAATTTGTAAAATTAACAAATTTGATTTTTGCCTAAGGTAGACAAATTTATAGTCAAAATTTATTGCAACATCTACCCAAACACAATGGTGAGGTCAGATCTTGTTCTATACACTCCCATAAACTACTGTACCTTTAGATCTAAATCGTGACCCTCCAAAAATTGAAGCAAAACACTCTCCAATAGCTATGCAATGAAAACTCCTATGGATATGATACCATATAATAATTTTCCTATGGCAAATAATAAAATACCAAGATATAGAAGCTCAATAGATAGCACAAAAGAAATAGTCAAATGATATAATCCTCAATTGACTTGATTTCATGATAATCAATAATACAATAAATCCTAATTGAATACAATGTAGATGAGCCTGAATATATAGGCAATGCATGATAACTACGAGATATGCAAGAGATGACCTATCAACCACACTAGGTGGAAACACATGTCCAACAAAGGTGTATCATCTTGCATTGTATAGTGAATTATGTGCAACATGTGCAAAAATGAGAGGATGATAATGTGATAAGATCGCTAAAGGTGGATCTCACACATAAAGTGGATTTTTTCCTACACCATGTGCTAAAATAAGATTTAAACTCCTAGGTGTCTATAATGCAAACTACTATGTAATACATTATCCTAAGTAAGTTTAAGTAAATTGTAATTAAGAATATTTAATTACACCAACATTATCAAACTGACTCACTTGCAATTGATAATTATGAAGCACTACACATAATTGAGTAAAAGAAGAGAATTCAAAAAGTAGAATCATATCTCTAATATGTTTCTTGTAAATTAGCAATGATAATTGGTTGAACATCAATATTAGGCACAAGATAAGAAATTTGAGAATGCAAATGCTTAAATCTACCAATAAAATCAGTCACTTTTTCTTTAACACCCTGTTTACAATACATCAAATCAGTCAAAGAAATATTAGGACCAATGTTGTTTTTGTTAGAATAAATGATAGGGGGAGTGAATCAATGGTCTTAAAAATAATTCCAAAAGATCCAACCAAACACGTATCTCTCAAATATAATACCTCCAATTATATTACAGTCCCAATATCATCAAGATGTATGCCATAAATAAATTTAACAAATATAAATTGCTCGGTAAGATATATTGTTTATCTTTTCTAGACTTTACCGAGTAGCAGCAAATAAACTTAGAGTTAACCGACCAATCCAATTTCAATAATGTGTAAAGAAAAATATCAATGCAATGAAACATATACTCATTTGACACATAGATTTTAACGTAGAAACCCAATATGGGAAAAACCACCTAGGACTAGTAACCCAAAATATTTTCACTCTTCTAAAGTGAGATCGGTGAAGACCCAACCATGTTAAAAGTTACAATACACACTGTTAAGTGTGACCTTGTTAGAGGATTAAAACCAACAGTTTGTATTTTGACCTAACATTCACTATGTTGTCAATAAGAAAACCTTTTGATACTCTTGAGTATCTCAATACAATAAGGACTGTTAAATCCCACTTGGTTAAAATATTTTTTGAATCAATGGTTAAACTGATACAGTAAATGATCTATTCAAAATACAAATTTGATTTGCAAATATTCATATCTATTTTTAGTTCTATAATACCTCTCTGATCAATATACACTTTAGTTCCTTTTCTTTCTTTCTTTCTTTCTTCTGCTCAGTGAATGCTTTGTCCTCTATTGCTCGATGTCTGCACAATTCCTTGGTTTTGTTCTTTAACCTGTATGATCAGATCTGCATAAAGAATTCTATCTTCACACAAAATATACTCAACATTCCTCTCTTTGATAATGAAATCCTTGTTAGGAATAATAGTCTACAAGACAACTGAGAGGGGGGGGTGAATCCACTACTACATTTGGGGCCAAATTTTGACAAAAGTTTCCGACGGGTAACTTTTTCTTACGAATTTGGTATTTTTTTTGTAATAGGCCCCAATGATGTCGGTATTCCGATGGGTGTTTAATTGACCATCGAAATTCTGACAGATTCAGGGTATACATTAAAAAAAAAAAAGTGAAACAGCCTCATCATTTTTATTTCGATTGGAGAGCGAAAGAAAAGGAGTGACAACTGAGCGCGGGAGAGGTTATGTGAATTCTTCATCTTTCGAGCCTCTGGCATCATATTCAAATGCATTTCATTTTATTGTTGAGGGATTTGCTCTCTGAAATTACCACATTCTACTGGTGTCATGCCCTAGCCAGTGCTTTATCTCTATTATTTGATGTTATTGGTGCTTGTGCTCAAGGATATCGATTCATTGTATTCAAATGTTTGTATTCACGTTTGTTGATATTACTGGCATATGTGTTTAATGATGCCATTGTATATTGTTGTCACTGAAATGACCGCATTCTACTGGTGTCGTGCCCTAGCCCATGCTTTAACTCCATTATTTGATGTTATTGGTGCTTGTGCTCAAGGATATCCATTTTTTTGAAATGTTGACTGTGGTTATCAAATGGATAACCCGTGAGCTTCTAGCTAGGCACCATTTATATTGATAGCTTAGGGCATCAAATGTATTGTATCATTGATAGTTGAAACTTTGTTAAAAGGAAATACGACAAAGAATGATTTTTATTTAGTTTCTCTATTTTGATCCCTAAGTGGCTTACAACCCTAGAGAAGTATATGCATATTTATGGATCCAGTTGCAGGATACATAGCAGCTGATAATTCACAAGAAATCCATGCATCCAATTTGAATAGCAATTAACATAAAGAACTAGGGTCCTCCAATGGCCCAATCATCCAGACCTTGAGTGTCCCCTCAACTAGTGACCCTTCAAAACTGGGTTATCATGCAATCAGTGAGTGATCCTTCATTCTCCTGGTTTGTCCTACATCCAAACATATTGGAAATACACAATACAATGATAACAAGTCTTTCACAATCCCCCTTCCCCTAAGGAACACTATCAACCATCCCTTCCACATAGCATTTCATTGTTTTATGAGTGGATTGTGCAGGAATAATTAACATTAAACAAGGAACAAACTCCTCAACACATCTTGGAAACCATTGAATTCAATATTAAATGAAACCTAACACCAACACTATTCCTTTCATAGTTGCAGGAAATATGGGAACCATTTTTGACAGATATTGTACAAATGAAGAGAATACTCCCAAGAGGAAATGCTTCAATGTGGAACAATTGA
>MU224899.1:1837418-1857307 GCA_018584345.1 Thuja plicata
AGGTGGTGATTATTCTCGACGATCGACAGGTAGCTAGGACAGTAGCTAGGACTAAAGATAACATAGCTCAAGAGACCATCATAGGTTGTCTCTTTCTTCAGTCTATATTATTGATAGAATGTTTTACATTGCATTAGCTCATCAAATCTGGGGATTTGAAATAATTTAATAGAATATTTTCATGACAAGGTATATTATTTAAGTTGATGTTTCATGAATTTATCTACTTTACACACTTGTATACTATGAAGACGGAGGTAAAGAAGCGTCTCCTACCATGGCCATGCTTCTTTATCACTATCCTCATAGTCTACAAGTGCACGAAGTAGATAAATTCATGCAACGTCAACTTAAATAATATATGTTGTCATGAAAATATTCTATTAAATTCTTTCAAATCCCCGGATTTGATGAGCTAATGAAAGGTAAAACATTCTGTCAATAATATAGACCGAAGAAAGAGAGAACCTATGATGGTCTCTTGAGATGTTTTATCTTTAATGTGCATATCCGTCAGTTTTTTGACATTTCATATTTAATTTCTGACAACAGTGCTATGCCTTCGACAGATAAAATTTCAGAGAGTCATAATTTATGACAATTCTTCCAACAGTAATGCTATATGTTCGATAGGGAAACATGTCGAAGAAATACTGCATGACTGTCACTATTCTGATAGTTAAAGTGTCACAAATAAAAATACTTTCGACAGAAACTTTGACATTAATGCTATATATCCGACAAGTATATCTGTCAGAATTAGGTGGAAACTATCGGTATGCCAACATTTATAATTTTGGAAAGGATATGTTTTTGACAATTATTTCTGATAGAGATTGTATATTTCTAATAGGTCATGGTGTCAGAATGCTGATGGATGAACCGCAGGAAATTCCATAATGAAGTTGTTGTCATGTGCAAGTTTTTGACGTGATGTGGTGTCGGTAAACTAACGGATGTGTCTTCTATCATAATTTCCTACACAAAAATGGCGACGGACTCATGTGTCAAAATACCGACAAATGAGCATTGGAAATCTGATAAATGGCCGTCAGAATTTGACCTTAAATGTACTAGTGATCAGTTGTGCAATAGATTATTAAATTTCAAACTTTATAAACCATAACATCAAAAGTAGATAACACAGTAACTGCCAACACCATAACACAATGTTTGTTGTCAAGGAAACCCTGTTAAAGGTAAAACCCCGATGGGAATTAACACCCACAAAATAATGTACTGAGAGTATAGTATCCCTCTTAAAAGATATTAGCCTTGTTAGGAGCTTTTTATTACATAACAGTACATAGTCCCTGTTAGGAGTCAATGAAAGTAGTAGGCTCACTGCCAAGTCTCACTATCCAAAGAAGGTTAAAGCCACCCTCAAGGATTCACAATCCGCATCAAGTGTATACAGCAAATACACAATCTAGTGAACTATCTAATAGCAACTGTCTTTGCTTGGTCTGTTCCAATGAAGTACCAACTCTTCTCTCTATCCAGCAGTCAAGCTTCACAGCTTCACAAATCTTTGTTCTTTTATTTCTCTACCACACTTTTCACAAATGAAAAGATCACTCGTATATACCCTCTTACAATAACCTATTAGGTCAGCTAGTTAAGCTTTCCTCATACACAATTAACTAGGTCGGTCAATTAAGGCTTCCCATCATACAAATAATTGCATAAGCCCTTGCTATGATACACACAGTACCTATAACAAGTATACAATATTTACAATTCATTGCAAATACTTCCAGATCGGCAATCCATGCTCAGAATTAATTTCCACATGTTACAAATTTGAAGTCGGCCAGGAAATAAGTCTTCTCCAGAATACATGCCATAGCTGACATCATTAGTACCCAAATAGAAATTGAACTCAACCTATTTCACAATCATATGTTGGCTCTCCATTAGTAAGCTCGCAAGTTATGAAACATCTTCCTCAGCAAGATATGCCCAAAACACAGAGACCTTCTCTGTCCAAAATCACAGTCACAGTCTAGAAAAATAGTCTTTACTAAAATAGCTGTAACATCCATGATATGAAATATAAAGTCAAGCAGCCTTATATGTAAGTTCAAAACTCAATCTTCTACTTAAATCCAACTTCGCTCATTCCGGTTCATTTGTACAGTCTCTGTACATGCCTTCCAGTCAAGTAACTAGTATATCTTCTTTCACAGAAATATATGTTGACATCAGTGACAAAACATGAGTATCAACAACATGGTTAGTACCAAAAACTGATATCATCCAACATTCCTTGTCTCTTTATATAGACATGATTAGCCGCTTAATCTCCTTGTTTTTGTCATAGATCTCTTCTTGATCTGTAAAACTCATTGTGCGTTGCTTTATCCTATAAAACTCTCCTTTCGTTTTATTCTGTAAATATCTCCATGATAACTGTGAATAAAACATGATTTCAATCTTCTTCCTTTCTTTAGTTTAACTGATCATTGAAAAATAAAGCAATCAGTAAGTCAACCCTAAATTGTAGCTCTTCTAGCTAAGCAATTTAATCATTCTTTAACTCTAGTTAAGCTCATTCATCACCTTCAATTATGCTCATTCAACTTCACTTACTGTGATGCTTGGTATACACTTTCTCAGTAACACTTGATTGGTATACACTTGCTCAGTATACACTGTGAACTTCTCGGTGTTCATTGTCACTCGATGTATATAGTCTTTTTATATTTCACCCATAACATAAACTTTGTCTCTTCATATCTTCAAGGTTATGATATTGTGTGTATGAACAATCAAGCCATATCAAGTTGACATAAATGACAATATAATACACTAATTGATTAATGTCTTGCATTCACTTTTGCAGCTCGATGTTCATCAACTTATCATCTTCAAACATTCAATCATTTATAGTTCATCAATCTCTCCCTTTGGCATTGATGGAAACATACTATGAAATATGCAGTATAAAACATTTCATAACATACCAAACCTATTGTTCTATAACCAATTCAAATATTTCAATCTCGGTAAGCTCTTCTAGCTCATATTTAATATGTTTAGTCACACCAAAAAAATGGTTACCATACAACTCTCCCTTCAATGGATAGGTGTATAAATTTTGTCTTTTGATTATGTCTCTCCCTTTCTTGTAGAATCTCTTCTCCCTTTTCTGGATAGATTTACAGTGTTGACTCTCTCCAATTCTCTGCCTTTGATGGATGGTTATTTCATTGAATCTTTCTCTCTCTTTGTGTTGTAGAATCCTCTTTCTCTGATGGATATTTCATTGAATCTTTCTCTCCTTTTGTGTTGTAGTATCTTCTTTCTCTGATGGATATTTTATTGAATCTTTCTCTCCCTTTGACAACAATGCCAAAACAAATTTTACAACTCTATAGTAGCCAACAATATCTTTGGTGTGTGGTTCAGATAAGTACCTTCAGTGTATTGATATGTCATTGCAGTCCATATCTCATCTTACGTCAACATGATTAATCTTTTGATAATGTGTAGGTTGATGCAATCGCCTAGTCAGTTTAGTGACCAAGAGGCAAGGGATGAATCCCTAGTCTATTCCTTAGGTATTCAAATGTATCTCTTGGAAATGGTTTTGTGAATGTCTGCTAGTTGTTCTTTGGATTGTACATATTCTAGTATTACATGTTTCTCTTGTACTTGTTCCCTCAAGTAATGATACTTAATAGATATGTGCTTTGTCTTAGCATGCATCACATGGTTCTTTGAAATGTTTATAGCACTTGTATTATCATAGTAGATAATTACTGGGTCAAGAATTTCCTCATTCATACCTTTCAGCAATTGTTTGATCCATGCAATGTTAGAGCAATTTGCAGCAGTAGCTGTATATTCTACTTCTATAGTTGATTGAGATATGCATCCTTTCTTTTTACTTATCCATGTGACAAGTCTGTCACCCATAAAGAATGCTCCTTATGTAGTGATTTTTCTATCATCTATGTTTTCAGCCCAATCAACATCAGTATAAACATGTAGCTCAAATTTTCCTTCTTTATTGTACCACAAACCATAGTCTTCAATATTCTTCAGATATCTTAATATTCTTTTAACAATAGTCATGTGTGATTCCTTAGGATTAGAAGAGAATCTTGCAACTATACCAACTACATGTGCTATATCAGGTCTAGTGTGTACTACATACATTAGTTTACCAATCATAGATCTATATAAGGTTTGATTTACCTCGGTTGTCTTGTCTTCCTTTCTCAATTTGCATCTGGTTGCCATAGGTATTCCAACTGGTTTGGATTCCTTCATCTTGAATATCTTCAGAACTTATTTGATGTATTTTGATTGTGTGATGTGGATGCCTTCATCGTGTTATAGAATCTGTAGGCCAAGAAAAAATTGATCTCTCCAAACATTGACATTTCAAATTCTTTGTTCATTTCATCATAAAATGAATTGCATAGCATATCATTGCCTCCAAATATGTTATCATCAACAAATATGTTAGCAATCAAAGTCTTATCATCAGTGTCTTCTTTCAAATACAGATTATTTTTGTCACTTATTTTAACAAATCCAATACTAATGAGATAAGAGTGAAGTCTTTCATACCATGCTCTTGGTGCTTGTTTCAATCCATAAAAGACTTTGTGTAATTTACAAACCATGTTCCTCTTGTTGGGATCAACAAACCCTTCAGGTTGTTCAATGTATACCTTCTCTTCTAGTATTCCATTCAGAAATGCAGATTTAACATCCATTTTTTATACTTTAAATCCTTTAAAAGAAACATAAACAAGTATAATTCTTACTCCCTCTAGTCTAACAATGGGTGCAAAGGTTTCTCCATAGTCAATACCTTCTTGTGCATACCCTTTGCATACCAGTCTTTCTTTGTTCCTTGTGACTTATCCATTCTCATTATGTTTGTTTCTAAAAATCCATTTGGTGCCAATGACATTTTTTCACTCGATCTAGGTACTAATGTCCATGTTTTATTCTTCTCAATCTCTTCATTCATATCACTTGTTACAAGAACTGAGAGGGGGGGTGAATCAGTGGCCTTAAATTTAATTCCAATAATCCAACCAAAACTTATATCACAAATACAATATCCTCTAGTTATCTTTCAGTCCATCAAGATGTATGCCTTATGTAATTCTAACAAATATATATCCTGCTCGGTAAGATATATTGTTTATCTTTTTCTTGCCTTTACTGAGTAGCAATAATTAAAATAAGTGTTTACCGACCAATCTAGTTTTAGTAAGGTGTAAAGAAAATAATCAATGCAATGAAAGAAATACACATTTGACACATGGATTTCAATGTGGAAACCATGTTAAGGGAAAACCACTTGGGACCGCTAACCCAATATTTTCACTCTTCTAAAGTGAGCTCGGTGAAGAGCTAACCCTGTTAAAGGTTACAAACACACTGTTAAGTACAACCTTGTTAGAAGATTCAAAACTAACAGTTTGTATTTTGACCTAGAATTCACTATGTTGTCAACAAGAAAACCTCTTTATACTCTTGAGTATCTCAACACAATAAGGATGATTAAATCCCACTCGGTTAAGATATTTTCTGAATCAATGGTTAAAATGAAACAATAAATTTTTTTTTCAATAATACAATGTTTAACTTGCAGATTTTCAAATCTATTGTTAGTCCATAGTACCTCTTTGATCAATATGCTCTTCAATTCCTTTTATCCCCTTCTTTCTTCTTTCTTCTCAGTGAATGCTCTGTCCTCTGTTGCTCGGTGTCTATAGAATTCCTTGGCTCTATTTTTCAACATGTATGATCATATCTGCATGAAGACTTCTATATTCACCATAATTATATTCAGCATTTCTCTCTTCATAATGAATTCCTTGTCTCTTTATATAGACATGATTTCACCATTCAATTTTCTTGTTTTCATTGTAGATCACTTCTTGATCCGCAAACCTCACCATGCTTTACTTTATTCCATAAAGCTCTGCTTTAGTTTTATTCTACAAATCTCTCCTCATTAATTGTGAATAAAACTAGCTTTAAATCTCCTTCTCATTTTTATATTATCTGATCGATGAAAATAAAAACAATTAATTAGTTAACTCTAAATATAGCTCCTCCCAACTAAGTGTTTTAGCCATTCTTTATCTTCAGTTCTGATCGGTGATCAACTTCACTTAGCTCGGTCATTGATTCCAGTTATGCTCAGTAACAACTTTAATTATGCTTAGTTATTGACTCCAGTTACACTCAGTAACAACTTCAGTTATGCTTGGTTATTGCGGTGCTTGGTATACACTGTGAACTACTAAGTGTTCTCTGTCTGTCGGTGTGCACTGTCCGTCAGTGTTTACTGTCACTCATTATATACTGAACTTTTATCTTTTACCAAAAATATAAACTTTGTATTTTCAACTCTTTTAAGTTTATGACAATATGTGTATGACCAATCAAAACATATCAAGTTGACATTAATGATAATACAATACATTAACTAATTTAATGTCTTGCATTCACCTTTGCATCTCAATGATCATCAACTTATCATCTTCAAACATTTAATCAGTTATAGTTCATCAATATCTCCCTTTGGCATTGATGGCAACACAATATGAAATATGGCATATCATACCAAACTTTTTTCTCTATAACCAATTCAAATATTTGAATCTCGGTAATCTCTTCTAGCTTAGATTTGATTCTTGCTGAGTGTTTTCCCTTTCTTCATTCTCTTTAATGGATAGGTGTAGCAATTTTTCCTTCTACTTTTGTCTCTCCCTTTGTTGTATAATCTCTTCTCCCTTTTCTAGATAGACATACAATGTTAACTTTTTCAATTCTCTCCCTTTGATGGATGGTTATTTCTTTGGATCTTTCTCTCCCTTTGTAGAAACTTCTTTCTCTATATTTCCTCTCCCTTTGACTGATGTTCTTCTCCCTGATGGATATTTCTCTTCTCTCTCTTTGTATGATCATGATAGATATTTCATTGTATCCTTATTGTCTCCTTCTCTCCCTTTGAAAGCAATACTAAACAAAAATTTGTCAATGAATTCTTCTCTCCATCACCAATATAACTCTATGGTAGCCAAATATATCTCTGGTGTTTGGTTTAGATAAGTACCTTCTGTTGATAGGACTCTTGTGACCGGGTCCGCCAGCAGATGTAAGTTGTCATCGGGTATGGGGATACCAGCCAACTTCGCCTGTAAAGGTTGTCCGAGGAAATGAAATTCCCCGAGCCTCCAAGCACCTGAGAGTCGGGTCTCGACGGTGCGGCACTCGATTGGGAGATGTGACTATTTTTGAGGGGGGGTAGCTGGTTTCTTCAACTCGTTCTCTCTGGGGATTAAAATAGGTGAGGTTTCTCCAAGCACGCTTACACTTAACAAATAAACTGAAAAAAAGATCCTACAGGGTTAGAAGTACTTCATCTACCTATAGTTATGCTTAACATTCAAAACATCAACAATGCTCTAACACACTATACTAAATACCGAAGAAACATACAACCATTAGTTCATATTTCATCAATAGCAAGGGAAAGGAGGTCGTTAATCTACTTTAAGTGTTAGAGCAAAGGACATGAAGAACACAAAGCATAAAATACTGTCAATCTAGAAGACAGAATACCAACAACATCTTTGTAAGAACTCTCCCTTCTTCATTAACATTTCTTCTAGCAAGCACTGGTGCGTGGTACAATGGTGGCTCCCAGGGAGAATCTAACTACTGAAAGCTTAAAGACTAAGGAGCATTGAGCTCTGCAACTGAGAAATGAAAATACTGCTTTTCTATTACTATGGACTGCAAAATCATCAATTTCACTGACCCTTGGAATAGGGTCGGACTTACTATTTATACACATTTACATCTAACCCTAACCCTAACTTACATTACATTTGTACAATAAAATATATTATTCGGTGGTCGGTACTACCTGCGCCTTTCTACAAAAGACCTAGAGACAGAATAGGCTTGTCATGTCAGAAGAAAAGATTGAGAAGTGAAGTAGAATAATCAGCCTTGAGAAGGGAGCTAATTAGAAGAAAGAGGAAAACCGACCCCTCAGGGATTGAGGCTACATGCTTCATAAATGGGAAAAGTAGCACCCTATCTCCAATGCGCCAGGTGTACATCTGAAGCAGCACCTCGAGAAGACCAACTATCAAAAAACCTCTTGCCAATCCAATGTGCCTTGATGTACCTAACTACCTTCTAACAACCTTTATTAACTACTTTGAAAGTGACTGGTAGGCCTTGGGGATTGGGACGCAGATCACCGAAAGAATACAAAAATGTAGGATTCGGGACTTCGGGACCTGGGAACTTACGTTCCGAAAGAATAAAGAATACAAAATGCCTAGGTTTTCTCCGGCCTCCAGAGAAACTCTATTGTTGCTTATTATCATTAAAGACTTGGAGGAGACTACAGATTCCATCTTCATCGATGTCTTTAAGTCCAGCCCTCTGGTACTTGGCAACCTCAATCTGTTCCCCCAGGTCTGGAATATTTCCCTTAAACTCATCAGCCATCTTTGCCGCATCATAACCACTGAGTACCATACGAGTTATTCTCGTCATTTGAGAGCCATCTACTCCCTATAGGGATTAATACCTCGACTCCATTATCTCATGAAACTTCCCCAAGACATACTCCTCTGGTGTGCATGTGTCAGTGCTGAATGGATCAGCCCTGGAGACCTTTGAAACAAAAGACTTTTATAGATTAAAAGAATTTTGTACTGTATTGATCTTCTCTCGTAGAGTCCCGACCAGTTTCTTGATTACCCCTAATGTGAGGTCAAGTCTGGAGTGTTGGGTCTTCACAAATCAAACGACTCTTCTCCCAAAATCCTGGATTCAGAGACAATCTCCTCCCCAAGGTCGATGAGTTCTTCTAACTCAACTTTCCATGCCTCGTAATTTTTGATATCCCCCTCCCATATATTGACAATGGTCTCGGCCTAATGTAAAATGTGGCGGGCCACATATAGATCTGGGAGGGTGGATACCAGGAAACGCTGGACATTTCCCACTTGTAGAGCAAACCTTTCATCGACCACTTGGGATTTCTTCTTTATCGCTCGCAGTGAATCTACATCACTTTGCAGAAGTGGTATATCTGATGTAGAGGCCCCCAGAGGAATAATGCTGATAGGTTGAACCAGCTCGTTTAGCAACCCCATAAGGTTTGCATTTTTCTCCTTTTCTGCTTTGAGCTTCTGAGTCTCCTTTTCATAGTGAGCCTTTACTGTCTTGGCTGCCTCTTTCAATAGGTCTACTTCACCGTGTTTTCCCCTCTTCCCTAGCGATACTTCTATGATACTATAATTTGTGGCCTCTACCATCACTTCATCCGTGTCTGGGGAGGGTGTCGCTATTACCGTGACTGTTTCTTTTCCTATCCCAGTTCGCAGGGTGTGAACTATCTGGGCTTTCTTGGCCTTTGGTGGGTTTTGCGCCTGAGCCATCATCTCCACCAAAGAAAGATGGGCTCTGGGTGTTGCTGGAGGTGCCTTTCTCTTTTGAGATTCCACCAACCATTGTGGTGGGTGGGGTGGCTTTATAGCCAAAACCTATTCTTGCAAATTATCCTCAGTATCCTGCTGGGCCTCCTTAGTAGTGTGAGCCTCTTCTGGCTCTTTCCTAGTATCTTCTATTTCACCAGCAATATTTTCTTCGATGGTATCTGTATCTTTTGCCCCGTTTGTGTCTTCAATGACATTTGGGTCCTCATTGGTTACCCTAGGGTTTTCCTCTTCTTGTTCTTGTTCTTCCTCAGCCTCTGTTGCTGGGATATCTTCTTCCATTGGTACATTTTTTAGCAATGGGGGAGGTAATGGGCCAGGGTTTAATGTTTGGGCCACAGTGATTACCTGTCCAAATAGTGCCTCTAGGAGTGGCACTTGGAACACGGCGGCTGGGGTTATGGTTGTTCCCGAAGGTCCAGTTTCCCTAGCCGATGCCAATTGCTCACTTTGCTTTTGTTGGTCCACTCCCGTATCTTGTATCTCTGGAACTTCGGAGGCTACCTCTTCTTCGGTATCTTTCTCTTCTTCTACCCTCTCTTCCTGCTCTTGCATAGGTTCATGTTATGGAGCTTCTTCTTGCTCTGGGATTTTAGCCTCCAGCTGCTCAATGTCCCCCTGTAAATTCTTAAACTCATCAATTGTAAAAACATCATCAAATTCATCCTGCGGGGGAGGATTGGTCAAGACATGAGCAGGCTCTGGTTCCCTCTTTGACTTTGGGGAGTCGGAAGAAAGGATTTCAACTTGTGGGATCTGAAGCATCCCTAGTTCTGGCTCCTTTTTAGGCTTTAGATTAATCCTTTTCTTCCTCTTGGTGACCATAGGTGGCCCCGCATCCTTTAAGGCCTATTCTTCTTCTGGATCTACCCCTGTTGCCTTCACCATCAGTGCTACTAGTGAAGGGGAAGAAGGTGGACGAATGGGTCCGGTCATGAGCACCGGGGTTTCCAACCACATGATTAATTTATCTTTCATTTGCTGGGATGCTACCAGCGATTGTTTTAGTTGCTCCTTAATGGGAGCCTCCTGTGGGGCTGGGGTTTCCATTATTCCTTTTTCCCTATCTTCTCTCTGCGAAGAAGTTCCAGCTCCTGAGGTCAATTTTGGCACCAGGTGGGCAGCTCTATGGACGCTCCTGGGGTATACTTTCTTAAAATATGTGTGGCTACATTCGACCATGTTGCGGGTGAATTCTTCAATGGTGGGCCCCTCCTGGGCATTCCACTCAACTGGTGGGAGGGCCAACTTATCAATCCCCTTTGCTTTGTACTAGGGATCCATTGTGGATCTGGAGTCTAAGAAGTCATCTGAAAATCTTTGGAGCCTTAACCTTTCCATCATTCCCATGGTCATCCGGACAAAATGCCAGCTCTGGACTTCCATGTCATCCTGGAAATCTTCCCAAAAGTCTTCCATGTGGTATTGGTGGGGCTCTGATGCCCGGGGAAGTGTCGACATAATTTTTCTGTGTGGATCAAAATTCTTCCGCGCCAAGTAGAATTCTGCTAAGTTGTAGCTTTTGAGCTCGTTGTCTACTTCCTTGGCCGCGGCCAGACTGCACAAGTAATTCCCACATGTAATTGGGAATGGGATGTTTGTCACCTTCTTCAAGGTGTAGAAGGCATGGAGCTCCATTATTTGTTTGTAATATTCTAAAAGAATTATCTTTTTCCCACAATGTTTGGGTAACAAGTAAGGTTTCCCAGAGAAACCGGTCACCCTTATGTATGTCTGCTGCTAGAATTGTATGTAATAGTGGCCATAACTTCTGACCAAATCCATCACCTCCGTGGAAAGGTGGTATCCTGCATCCTAGGTAGGTGTGAGCAGGTTGTAGTAGATAAAGGCATCATTTACCTGGCAGAAGCTAGGGAAACGGGCCTCCCATTGAATCTGTGGGAAATAGTCATAGGGGGCCTTTTGACCCAGGCCAATCCCGAGTACGCCCGATGTAAGTAATCCATTGGTGGTAGGCCATTGTTGCACCAGGGCCCAGAGAACATAAAAAGTCATATAAAACCTCCGCTTTTGAGCCACCTGTAGAAACTAAGAATCTACATGGTTGGAGATGATGGCAGCCCAATCAAAATATTCTCCCTTGATGGAGATGCCAAGCAGAAAATCGTACATCCATGCTGAGAATTATCGGGCATGGGGTTGCCTGAAGACCTGGGATAGTGCTATTATCCCCATCTGGATACTTTCTTTAAATTCAGACCAGGGGAGTTCTAGCTTCATTCTCTCGGGATCTCTATTCGGGGTCTTGAGCCAGTGGTTATTCATGTATATCCAGGCTGCTTCCTCCAACTGTTTGAACTACGCTAAGGCATCTACTCTAGTAATCATAGTTGGTTTGTCAAATTGAGGGATACCCAAGCCCATTTGGAAGGTGGTGGCGTCGAGGGACACCATAGGGGTAGGATACCCGGTGGGTTCCGGGGCTGTGAGCATGACGACCCAGATAGAAGAGTTATAATGTGCTGCAAGTGTGAGGATTAACTCCAGAGACTACACTGAGCACAAAAAATAGGCGGCCTTGAGGATCTTGGAATCCTCGATGTTGATCGCCAGTGGATCCCCAGACTACCGCTGAATGTACATTATTTTCACCAAGGCCTGTATTTCGGCCCACATCCTGACACTGGTGTCGGTAATTAACTATACTTTGGAATCAATCTTTGATCCCACAATGACATTATCTTTCATGTATTTCATATTGAGGGACAATTTTTCCAAGGCCCTCTCCATTTTAGATTTTACGGCTGCCCTAGTGACCACCGCGGAAGGAAGTTCCGGACTCCCAGGTGGTGAAGATGTGGAAGCCTCAGACATGATGGAAGTATATTGCTTTGGAAACCTACAAGGCAAGGCGACTGTCAAAATGTAAAGATAAATAATACTCTGGGATCCAGAGGTCTTACCACCACGGTGCTTGTTTTCCCTGAAAAGTTAGTTTGGCTCAAAAATCTTAGAATATATATATATATATTGCAAACTTGGAAATTTAACCAATATTTGGGCCTGGGGGTCTCACCATACTTAGCAAAAGAAAGACGTGGGTTGGGTGAGGGCAAGAGACCTGGAATCTAAAAAACTAACTGTTAGAAGTTGTGCACGAAAAGCGAGCTGTCAAACCCACATGGAAGTCACATGGCTATGCAATAAATGGAAGTTATGGTGATGGCGGCAGAGCCAACTATCTGAATGCACAAAAAGTAGAGGCCACTTGGACAGTTTTGAATGGATACATGGGACATAAATGGGATAGTCATTAAGGCTGGTTTATGAGGAGAGAGAAAATTGCCTGTTGAAACCAGTTGAGAGCCGAGTTTCAACTAGGTGGTATCCTGCCTAGAATGAGCTCACAAATTTGGAATGAGAACAGAGGAAGCACGATAAGCTAGCTACAAAACTGGGTAGATATATACAGTGTATACAACATATGTAAATTGGGGTTGAAAGGTATATACATGCAAAATTGGAAGGATATACATTAAAATATAGCTAATGTACATATATACACAATGCAGACCAGCTATTTACACAACCACGTGGAAAAAAAAGGGCATATATACAAAACCTATAGAATATACTACACCTACACCAAGGGAAGACAACCTTCTGGCAGGGATGACCCACCAATGGGCGGCGAACCAGATGAAAAAGGAAGCGAAACAAAATGAGGACAAACAAAAATAGAAACGCAAACGAAGCAAAAAAAAAGAAAAAGGCAGAACAACAGAAGAAGAACTAGGAACACCAACCTAGAAACTGGAGAAAGGAAGGAAGGAAAGGTGCCAAGGATGCTCTGAAATAGCTTCTACCTTCAAAGGATCACCACTCAACACCAGAAACCACTCGCAATTGTTTAGAATAACTCAGAAATAGCTCGCACTAAACTCTTCTCAAATCGCTGTGATATCGCTCTGAAATTTGTTCAAATTGCTTAAGTGTTTTAATCATGGTAATTGTGAAAATGAAAAGTGATTTCTATTTATAGCCAGGGTAAAATCAAGTTACCTTTCCTTCTGCAAACTCTGGAACAAGCTGACCTTCAGACTCCGGGCCCGGGGATTCCGTGCGACCATATCTTCTTGTGGAAAGAAGACATCATGGCAAAGAATCCTGGAGCTCAGAATCTGATTCCTAAACAGAAAAAAAAACTCCAGGACCAGGTCCCGGAGACACGAGGGACGATAAAAAAAGCAAAACCAACACTGCGGGAGAGAAAACCTGGGGAAGGAAAACAAAGAAACAAGGAAAAAGACAAGGCAAGAGCCAAAAGTAGAAAATAAAAAAGGGGGACCCAATATTTTGCACACAAAATGTAGGGACAGGGATGCAGGGAATAAAAAATGGTGACTATCTAGGATGAATTCCTTAGTGCATTCAAGAACTATAGAATCTCTTGTTAGAAAAACTGGAACAAATCGTTACGTGAAGCATCTTACTTGTAAAGAATAACATGTCTGAGAAAATCCGGCCATACGCGATTTAGTCCATGATCTTTTCATCAGTGGTGAAGTGTGTGCTTTGGAAGGAAACCAATCTGATGACCTCTGGGAGAAGTAGAGAAGAAGCACTAAGTATATCAAACTCAGAAGTCATCAGATTTTCTCATTTCTCTTGGAGACCGGAGTTTCATCCCATTTCTTTTTCTTGTTATTTTGTATGTTTCTAGGTGGGAGGGTGGTACTTCTTTCACCATCAAGCTTAAGCTTAGCTAAATTTAATGGTGGTACTTCTTTCACCCTTCCACCCACCTTAATGTGCTGAATGGGGGAGAAAAACTCTGGACTCAGAAAGAATCTTTTAAAATTTTAGACTTGGGTCAACCAACTAGTGCAACCGATCTACCCTCGATATGTTTGATTACTTGTCCCTTACTTTTTATTTCACTGATTACCAGACTTCCAAAGATAAACCCGATGAAGATTACTCATAATGTACTACCAAACTTGTAAAATAACTCTGGAGACCAGACCGATTCCATCATGCTAACAATATATTATTAAGTTCACCAACGTTGAAGGCAATGCCCTGGAGACCAGATGTTATGTGAAGCATCCCAATCCTCACAAGAGGGAGAGCAAAATGTTGGGACCCAAAAAGAAGACAAGGAAAGAAAAGACAACAAAAGAAAAAGGGAAGTCCTAGAGGATGACCAACAAAACTATTTACAAGGCAAGGTACCTCCCAACAAGGCACCAGGGAAAAGAAATATTTACAAGGGGACTTTACATAAAATACAACTTTGGGCAAACCAACCTTATTCGAAATAATGTTTCAAAAACTATCCATTGACGAGAAATGGGATAGGTTCTCTGGTCATGGTGTTAAGGTGGTAGGTATTTGTTCCATAGATCTCTGAGATTAGGTATGGCCCATGCTAGAGCCATTGGAACTTGGTGTGCTTACCTTTCTTTTCTCGGGCCTTGTCCCACAGCAGGACCAAGTCTAAAATTTAAAAAGCCTTTTATTGGGATCTTCGGTCAAACTATCATTTTACCAATGCTTGATGATGCATGAAATTTTCAAGGGCTGCATCTTGTTGTTCTTCCATCTGCACTAGATTTAGGAGTTGAACCTCTATGATGTTATTCCAGTTGCTAAATTCCTGCATAAACTGCAAAACTAGGATTTGTAAGTTGATTGGGAACACTGAGTTCTGGCCATACACCAGATGGAATGGAGACATTCCCAAGGCGGCCTTAATTCGAATGCAATCCACCTAGAGGGTGAACCTCAACTTTTGATGACAAACCTTGGGATTCTGTTCTAGCAGGTGTTTGATAACTTCAAGCAAATTCATGTTCATTGATTCAGCAACACCGTTCCCCTAGGGGTAATAGTTGCTGGAAAACTTTAGAGTGATCTTCTAATTATAGGTCCATTCAAGTAGTTGCGCCAAAGCAAATGTCAGACCATTGTCACATACTATGGCAAAGGGCATTCTGAATCTTGTGACGATGTTTTCTTCCAAGAATTTAATAACTTCATATGTCATGTTGTTTTTGCAAGGTATAGCTTCAAACCAACGGGTGCAGTAATCGGTTGCAGTTAGGATGTATTGGTGGTTGGCAAATGAGTTGGGGTTGATTTCCCCAATGAAGTCAAATTCCCATTGGGCGAAGGGCCTAGCCTCAAAGACTGGTTGTAGAGGCATAGCTGGGTTACACTCATGATGTGTCATGGTCTGACAAGTATGGCATTTTCGGACATGAGTGTAAACATCTTTGAATATGCAGGGCCAATAATATCCATCCTAGAGGATTTGATGGGTGGTGGCATCAGCTGAGCCATGCCCGGTCCCAAACTTCCCATGGAATTCTTCAATCATTTTTGTAGCTTGGTCCCTATCAATGCACTGAAGGTACACTCCCTCATAGTTTTTGTGGTAAAGCACGGATTTTTTGATCATGAAGTGAGAACTTTTCATCCACAAAGCATGATTTTTATTGGGAGGTAACCCTCCAAGCATCTGTTATTTAGCAATAAGTACACCAGATTGATGTACCATGGGTCTCAAGTGATAGACTCCACTATGTAAGTCTGACATTCTATGCGGGGAGCCTCTTCTATCATCGCTCGACTTAGTCCCTAGCCTCGAACTATCTTCATGGGTTGCATTTCCAAGTCATATTCCTAGAGGATGGCCATCTATTTCCCCCGTCTTTCACCCAGTTCACTCTGCATTAGCAGAGATTTCACAGCCTGGTCTGAGATTATAGCATGCACCTTACTCCGGAGAATATAATGCCAGAATTTCTTCACAGCATGAATAAGAGAAAATGCTTTCTTTTCCAATGATGAATACCAGACTTCGGCATTCTTAAAGGGGGAGCTCATGAAAGCTATAGGTTTTTCTTCCCCCTCGACCTTTTGGGTCAACACCACTGCTATAGAATGTGCTGAAGCAAAGGAGTAAATGTAAAATGGGAGGGAGTAGTTTGGACTAGCCAAGACAGGTGCCTCCGTTATCATTTGTTTGATCTGGGTGAATTCCCACTTCACTTCAGGACTCCACTCAATCTTAGTATCCTTTTTCATCATTTCGTTGAGTGGTTTGACTATCTCAATGAATCCAGTGATGAACCGCCGGACAAAGTTGATCTTTCTGAAGAAAGATCGCATCTCTTTCTTACTGCCAGGCATTTGTAAATTTAGCAGCACTTCAACTCTCTCAGGGTCAATGGATATACCCTTCTTGGAGATGATATGCCTAAGAAAATTCCCTTTGGTGACCCTGAATATGCACTTCTTGGGGTTGAGGGATATTCCATACTAGCGACATCTCTCACAGATCTAGGTGAGGTGGGTGGAATGGTCACGCCTGTCCCAGGAAAAGATGGTCAAATCATCCATGTACATGATTATACACTGATTCACAAGGCGCTTGAACACAATGTCCATAGCCTTTTGAAATGTGGCCCCTACATTAATTAAGCCAAAGGGCATCCTCCGATATGAAAACATTCCCCACTTGGTGGTGAATGTCATTTTCTCTCTATCTTCGTACTTAACCATGACTTGGTTATATCCGGAGTACCCGTCCAAGAAAGACATCATTTGGGATCCATTCACTATTTGTAACACCTCATCCAACGAGGGGAGAGGGTGATTATCTTTCTTGGAGGCTCTATTCAAATTTCAAAAATCCACGCAAAGGTGAATTTCACCGCTCTTCTTCCTAATAGGGACCAAGTTGGCAACCCACATAGTGTGCCAGATTAGAAAGATTATCTAGGCTGACAGCAATTTCTCCACCTATTGATGAATCAGAGGCTCGATCAGTGGGTTGACTGGTTGTTTCTTTTGCCGAAAAGGCTTAGCATCAGGTTTTAGGGGGATGGTATGAGTCATAATGGATGTGTCATAAGTTTTCAAATCCTCATATCCCCATGCAATCATGTCTTTGTATTCTTAGAGAACCGCAATAATCTTCTCCTTCTCCTTAGGGGAGCAGGAGGTGCCAATGTGTATCATCTTTTCTTCACCGGGCTGGCCGATGTTTACTTTCTCAAATTTTCCTCCCTTAGAGGAGAATGACATCTTTTCCCAGCCCCGAGGGTCTAATTAAAAGATACATTCAAGCACAAAATTCCCCTTCAGGATGGTGTTAGTGGGTAGGTCCATGATCCCATCATCTTTGTCACCCTACCCAGTATCATCACGGTCTTGTTCCTCCACTATCTGGTCCTCAAAGACACCAATATTGGCCATGAAGACCAAGATATGCTGATCCTCCTCAAAAACCTAAAAGTGGGTGACATTATCTGGAATGGATGGGGTGGGGATCATCTCAATGGAGAATCTCCAGATTCATGAGCCGGCCATGGGCTCAAGTGTGCTGGAAGAAATGGCGAGGGCATTTGGGAAATAATTCTGTCGCTAGGGAATAAGATCAATGCCGAAGGTATCAAAATCTTCAATAAGGCCCCATGCCTGATTGCGGTATATAGCCAGCCTTTTGTCATGACATGTCTACGGACTTCGGACCTATTTGACAATCAACTCTAAATCACCAAGAGCCCAGAGGTGGGTGATCCCTTTCCTTAATGCAAATAGGAGTCCTAGGATCAAAGCCTCGTACTCTGCAACATTGTTGGTGTAGTTGAACTACAGCCTATAGGATGCGAGGAAGGATTTCCCTCATGGGTTGATTAATTCTACTCCAGCCCCATAGCCTTGTTTGGATCAAGACCTATCAAACTTAAGGGTCCATAGATCGTTACTTGTAGTTTGGAGCTGGGGAGTGGGAGCAGTCTTTGGATTGCCTTTGGGATACTTTGGAGGAGCTTTCTCCTAAACTGTTGGCGCATGGGTGAGGTTTTCCTCCAGAGGGGTTTGGAATTTAGATCCCTGGGGAAATGACACCGAAGAAGTGCTTCTAGTAGGAATGCTGGGCTCCAGGGAATCAACTCTATGTTCTTTATTCTGGAAGGCATCGATGTGTCAGGTAGCGACGGAAAGGCATGGCTCACACTCCAACTTTGAATGTTTCTGATAGTGCACTCAGCACCAAGTATCAGACAAGAGTGTAGCAAGGGTCACTGCAGCACCCTGAGAGCTAACCTCAACCCTCAACTTTTCTTCTACGTCTTGGGTTCTCTACAAGACTATGAGATCCTCCCTGGGGGTGAAATCAAATGTTAAGATTTCAAAGGGTTTGTACACCCTCGGGGAAGTCTCAGGGAAGAAGACCTCACTAACCCTCCTGACTTTGGTAAGGGCCTGCTTCATTCGGGGCTCATTCTCAACCCAGATCTTGTTTTATTCTCCTTCCCAGGAGAGCCATAAGTGGGAGAAGTCCATCAAAAAGTATCCATTCAAGGACTTAGACCAATTTTGACTTAATAACATCCCATAAGTCTCTAGGATGTACACTACTTGGATGTCGATTATGCTGGCTATTCTGGGGTCCTGGATGAGTTGTATCTGGACATTCTTCAATTCTCTCACCATTTTCATAGTAGTCTTATCCAATTGAATCACTGCGCCATTAGATGGGGTGGGTCAGAATCTGAGCTTCTGACATATGGATAGGGGCATGATGTTGCCCGAAGCTCCGGAGTCTACTAGGCAATTGTGTATGTTTTTGCCTTGGATATTTAGGCCTAGTAGGAAGGGAGGATCTTCATTGTTTCCCTAGAAGATGGCTACGTTGGTGTCCTCAAAAGAGACAGTCTTGGGTGGGCGACTGACAACCTCTGAGTTTCCCAAGAGCTTCAGAAGAGACTTCTTCTGCTCAGGACAGTTTAGCAAAACCTCCATCAAGGTCATGGAGGTGGTGGTTTGTTCTAACACCTTTTTGATGTCAAATCTTCCTCCTAGGAATTGGTGGCTTCCCTCGATCGGGTCTTTCTCTTGGTTAGAGCTAGAACCTTTTAGAGGGGTAGGCCGGTCAGCTGTATTATCCCGAGGAGTGTCCTTGGCAGGAGGTGTTGGCATGTAAACTGGTCCTTTACCAGCCTGGCTCTGAGTATTGTAAGGAGCCCATGGGTTGGTGAAGGCATTGGCCTCAATGGCCAGAATTGATTCATCAAAGAATCCCTGCAATTTAGATTCATTAAATTGATCAGATTTCCACAATCCATAAGAATTTTCAACTTGATTTCTGGATTTGATTGTGTGTAGTTTTTAGCATCAATGTTTCCGATCACACTTCGTGATCCATCATCAGGATAAGAGAAAAGAGCATGAAGGAATGTAAAAATAAGATGCAGACCAGGCCTCACTTAGAAGATAAAAGAGAAAAGGGGCACGCAAAATGAGGGGGGGCTAGGGAGGATCCTAAGAGCAAAGTAGTAATACATAATAACAAGAAGAAAGAAAACTAAAAGGACCAAAAAACAAACAAAGGACATGAATATATATATATATATA
>MU224899.1:1859442-1869512 GCA_018584345.1 Thuja plicata
CCCTAGCCCCCCCTCATTTTGCGTGCCCCTTTCTCTCACCAAACCCCCCTTTTCTCTTTTATCTTCTAAGTGAGGCCTAGTCTGCATCTTATTTTTACATTCCTTCATGCTCTTTGCTCTTATCCTGATGATGGATCACGGAGTGTGATCTGAAACGTTGATGCTAAAAACTACACATAATCAAATCAAAAAATCAAGTTGAAAATTTAGATTCATCTTCATCTTCTCTGTGGGATCCAAAGAAGATGGTCTCACAGGTGAATGCACCATGAGTTGGCTCTTGCACAAGACGTTCTGGGGGAGGAGTATCATGTGATTGTTTCCTATCCAGCTGGAAAATCATGATGACTTTCTCCAGCGTGGCACGGTTTACCTCATTGTGGGAGCTTGTGTCATGCAATCTACACCAATTGGTCATGGGTTGGAAGTCTACGACTGGTGTGGAATGTGATGGTCCAGCACCACTTTGATTGGCATTTTGGTTCGAAGGGGGGCCTTCAGTATTCGCATTATTGTTCCATTGTTGTTGGTTGGGCCGAGGCTCGTTGTTGAAGTTTCTTCCCCCAACATTGTTGTTTCGTGGGCCGAAAAAAATATTCCCTCTTTGGGAATTGAAATTTTGGGGTGTGTAGGACCTCGCCTTCATCTAACCCATGTCCACAGTCAGGGTGGACAACATTTGCTGGAGGGATTTGACCTCGGTAGTCAGCTGAGTGTTTGCGTCACAGTGTGACTGTTATTGTTGTTGGTTTCCCAGGAAGGTAGCAGTATTTACCAGAGTCAAGGGAAGCAATCCTCTAGTCGCAGATGACTAAAAGAAGGGCACTCCGAGCAGTTGTGTCTGAGGTTGTGCCTGCTGTGACTGGTTCCAAGGGAATGTTTCTGGACTCGACATTGCTTGAGTCTGTGATGGGTAAACATACCGGGCCTACTGGTCTATCGGCAGGGGCAGGGGATTCATCGCCGTTGCGTGGGCGCCCATTGCCAGATTGGGGTTATATCCCCCAGCATACGTAGTTCTGTCAGGGATCATGTTGAAAGGCGTGCTCTGCCCAATCCTACCCAGAGATTTGTTGAGGCCACGGGATAATTCTAAGGCTAGGTTGTAAACCTTTGCCAAAGTATCCCAGTTGCCTGCAACAGTTGTTCTCCAGAGGAGAGTGGCAATGAAGGGGTCCATCACATTGAGATAGGTTTGTATGGTTACTTCTAGGGATGGAATGAAAGGGCCCGTACACCGCTTTAAGGCATATTGGAATTGATGATTGAATGCTACAATGGGTACATTGGGTTCCTTTCTGATGAAAATGAACTAGCTGTGGGACCAAGTTGGGTCCACATGTACGTGAAAGGCAGCCAAGAAGGCATCCTCCATGTCCTACCAATTGTTGATGGAGTTGGCAGGAAGGTTGAGGTACCAGTTTAGTTTGCCCTGTCCCAGGGACAGGGGAAACATTCAGGTCACAACATCTTCATGTTGGATCTGGTGTCGGTTCATGGCATCTTTGTATGCCTGTAAGTGTTCCTCTATAGTTTGTGAGCCTAAATGTTCATATCATGGTCAAATCTTCTCCGGGTGTGAGGGAAATTCATTGGCTACACCCATAAAAGTTCCCATAGGAGACCCGATATTACCAAAGTAGGAAGCCATCTGGGGAACTACATTTCGAGTAAGTTGAACACTGGTTCCTGGGATTGTCTGGGAAGTTTGAATATTCTAAGGTACACTAGACCCCCAAATAATAGTAGCTGGTGTGGTTTTCAGGGTTCATTTCTTTCGAGCAGGAGGCTCAAGTTTGACAAACCTTCTGGGGTTTGGGGCTGACCTAAGGATTATTTCAAATCTTGCTGGGGAGAAAGACCCAATCCCACTGAAGTCTTGATTCCTAAAACTATGGCTTGGGGAACCCTCGGGAGGTGTAAAATCAGAATCTCGAGAGGGGGATGAGTTCATGTCCTCCTTCTAGCACCAGTTTCTATTGACGAGACTCTTGTGACTACATCCTCCAGCAGATGTAAGTTGCCACCAGGTACCAGGGTATCAGCTAACTTTTCCTGTAAAGGTTTTCCAAGGAAATGAGATTCCCCGGGCCTCCAAGCACCTGAGAGTTGGGTCTCGACGGTGCGGGGCTCGATTGGGAGATGTGACTATTTTCAAGGGGGGTAGCTGGTTTCTTCAACTCATTCTCTTCAGGGATTCAAATAGGTGAATTTTCTCCAAGCACGCTTACACTTAACAAATAAACTAAAGAAAAGATCCTGTAGGGTTAGAAGTACTTCATCTACTTATAGTTATGCTTAACATTCAAAACATCAACAATGCTCTAACACACTATACTAAATACTGAAGAAACATACAACCATCAGTTCATATTTCATCAGTAGCAAGGGAAAGGAGGTCGTTAATCTACTTTAAATGTTAGAGCAAAGGACACGAAGAACACAAAGCATAAAATACCATCAATCCAGAAGATAGAATGCCAATAACATCATTGCAAGAACTCTCCCTTCTTCATTAAAATTTCTTTCAGCAAGCACTGGTGCATGGTACAATGGTGGCTCCCAGGGAGCATCTAACTACTGAAAGCTTAAATAATAAGGAGCATTGAGCTCTACAATTGAGAAATGAAAATACTACTTTTCTATTACTATGGACTGCAAAATCATCAATTTAGCCAACCCTTGGAATAGGGCTGGACTTACTATTTATACACATTTACATCTAACCCTAACCCTAACTTATGTTACATTTGTACAATAAAATATATTATCCGGTGGTTGGTACTACCTGCGCCACTCTACAAAAGACCTAGAGATGGAAAAGGCATGTCATGTCAGAAAAAAAAATTGAGAAGTGAAGTAGAAGAATCGGCCTTGAGAAGGGAGCTAAGAAGAATAAAGAGGAAAAATGACCCCCCAAGGATCGAGGCTACATGCCTCATAAATGGGAAAAGTGGCACCCTGTCTCCAATGCACCAAGTGTACATCTGAAGTGGCGCCTCGAGAAGACCGACTATCAGAAAACCTGTTGCGCATTTCGACGTGCCTTGATGTAGCTAACTACCTTCTGACAACCTTTATTAACTACTTTGAAAGTGATCTGTCGGCCTTGGGGACCAAGATGCAGATCACCAAAAGAATACAAAAATGTAGGGTCTAGGACTCCGGGACCCGGGAACTTACATTCTGAAAGAATAAAGAATAAAAAATGCCTGGGTTTTCTCTGGCCTCCAAAGAAACTCTATTGTTTCTTATTATCATTGAAGACTTGGAGGAGATGAGAGATTCCATCTTCATCGATGTCTTTAAGTCTAGCCCTTCGGTACTTGGCCACCTCAATCTGTTCCCCCAAGTCTGAAACATTTCCCTTAAACTAATCGGCCATCTTTGCTGCATCGTGACCACTGGGTACCTTATGAGTTATTCTCATCATTTGAGATCCATCTACTCCCTCTAGGGATTGATACCTCGACTCCATTAGCTCATCAAACTTCCCCAAGACAAACTCCTCCGATGTGCATGTGTCAGTGCTGAATTGATTAGCCCCGGAGACCTTTGAAACAAAAGACTTGTATAGATTAAAAGAATTTTGTACTGTATTGATCTTCTCCCGTAGAGTCCTGACCAGTTGCTTGATTTCCCCCAATGTGAGGTCAAGTCTGGAGTGTTGGGTCTTCACAAAATCAAATGACTCTTCTCCTAAAATCTCAGATTTAGAGACAATCTCCTCCCCAAGGTCAACGAGGTCTTCTAACTCAACTTTCTATGCCTCATAATTTTTGATATCCCCCTCCCAAATGTTGATGACAGTCTTGGCCTGATGTAAAACATGGCAGGCCACATATAGATCTGGGAGGGTGGATACCAAGAAACAATGGACATTTCCCACTTGTAGGGCAACCCATTCATTGACCAGTTGGGCTTTCTTCTTCATCGCTCGCAATGAATCTACATCGCCTTGCGGAAGCGGTATATCTGATGTAGAGGCCCCCGAAGGAATAACATTGATAGGCCAGACCAGTTCATTTAGCAACCCCATAAGGTTTGCTTTTTTCTCCTTTTACTGCTTTTAGCTTCTAAGTCTCCTTTTCATAGCGAGCCTCTATTGCCTTGGCTACCTCTTTCAACAGGTCTACTTCACCCTATTTTCCCCTCTTCCCCAGCGATACTTCTGTGATACTATAATCTCTGGCCTCTACCATCACTTCGTCTGTGTCTGGAGAGGGTGTCGCTATTACCATAGCTATTTCTCTGCCTGGCTCAGTTTGCAAGGTGTGAACTGTCTAGGCTTTCTTGGCCTTTGGCGGGTTTTGTGCCTGAGCCATCATCTCCACCAAATAAAAATGGGCTCTGGGTGTTATTGGAGGTGCCTCTCTTTCAAGATTTCACCAACCATTGTGGTGGGCAGGGTGGCTTTGTAGCCAAAACCTGTTCTTGTAAATTCTCCCCGGTATCCTGTTGGGCCTCCTTAGTAGTGTGAGCCTCTTCTGGCTCTTTCCCAGTATCTTCTATTTCACCAGTAATATTTTCTTCGGTGGTATTTGTATCTTTTGCCCCATCTATGTCTTCAGTGACATTTGGGTCCTCATTGGTATCCCCAGGGTTTTCCTCTTCTTGTTCCTATTCTTCCTCAGCCTCTGTTGCTGGGATATCTTCTTCCATTGGTACATTTTCTAGCAATGGGGGAGGTAATGGGCCAAGGTTTAATGTTTGGGCCGTAGTGATTACCTACCCAAATATTTCCTTTGGGAGTGGCGCTAGGAACACGGCGGCTGGGTTACAGTTGTTCCCAAAGGTCTGGTTTCCCCAGCCGATGCCAATTGTTCACTTTGCTTTTTTTGGTCCACTCTCGTATCCTATATCTCCGCAACTTCAGAGGCTACCTCTTGTTTGGTCTCTTTCTCTTCTTCTAAGTGCTCTTCTTGCTTCTGTGCAGATTCCTATACTGGAGCTTCTTCTTGCTCTAGGATTTTGGCCTCCGGCTGGTCAATGTCCCGCTTTAAATTCCCGAACTCGTTGGTTGTAAAAACATCATCAAAATCATCCCATGGGGGAGGATTTTCTGGGACATGAGCAGGCTCTAGTTCCCTCTTCGACTCCGGGGAATCAGAAGAAAGGATTTCAACTTGTGGGATCTGAGGCATCCCTAGTTCTGGCTCCTTTTTAGGCTTCAAATTAAACCTTTTCTTCCTCTTGGTGACCAAAGGTGGCCCTGCATCCTTTAGGGCCTGTTCTTCTTCTAGATCTACCCATGTTGCCTTCACCATTAGTGCTACTAGTGAAGGGGAAGAAGGCGGACGAATGGGTCCAGTCATGAGCACCGGGGTTGCCAACCATGTGATTAATTTATCTTTCATTTACTGGGATGCTACCAATGATTATTTTAGTTGCTCCTTAATGGGGGTCTCCTGTGGGGCTGGGGTTTCCATTATTCCTTTTTCCCTATCTTCTCTCTGCAAAGAAGTTTTGGCTTCTGAGGTCAATTTTGGCACCGGTTGGGTAGCTTTGCAGATGCTCCAAGGGCATACTTTCTTAAAATATGTGTGGCTATGTTTGACCACATTGCGGGTGAATTCTTTAATGGTGGGCCCCTCCTGGGCAATCCACTCCACTGGTGGGAGGGCCAACTTATCAATCTCCTTTGCTTTGTACTAGGGATCCATTATGGATCTGGAGTCTGAGAAGTCATCTAGAAATCTCTGGAGCCTTAACCTTTCCATCATTCCCATGGTCATCTACATGTAATGCCAACTTTGGACTTCCACGTCATCTTGGCAATCTTCCCAGAAGTCTTCCATGTGGTATTGGTGGGGCTTTGATTCCCGGGGAAGTGCCGACATAATTTTTCCGTGCGGATCAAAATTCTTCTGCGCCAAGTAGAATTCTACTAAGTTGTAGCTTTTGAGCTCGTTGTCTACTTCCTTGGCCGCGGCCAGACTGCACAAGTAATTCCCACAAGTAATTGGGAATGGGATATTTGTCACCTTCTTCAAGGCATAGAAGGCATGGAGCTCCATTATTTGTCTGCAATATTCTAAAAGAATTATCTTGTTCCCACAATGTTTGGGTAACAAGTAAGGTTTCCCGGAGAAACTGGTCACCCTTATGTATGTGTGCTGCTGGAATTGTATGTAATAGTGGCCATAACTTCTGACCAAATCCATCACCTCTGTGGAAAGGCGGTATCCTGCATCCTGGGTAGGTGTGAGCATGTTGCAGTAGATAAAGGCATCGTTTACCTGACAGAAGCTGGGGAAACTGGCCTCCCATTCAATCTATGGGAAATAATCCCAGGGGGCCTTTTGACCTGGGCCAATCTCGAGTACGCCGGATGTAAGTAATCCGTTGGTGGTGGGATATTGTTGCACCAGGGCCCAAAGAACATAAGAATTCATATAAAACCTCCGCTTTTGAGCCACCTGTAGAAACTGAGAATCTACATGGTTGGAGATGATGGTAGCCCAATCAAAATATTCTCCCTTGGTGGAGATGCCAAGTAGAAAATAGTACATCCATGCTGAGAATTCTCAGGCATGGGGTTTCCCGAAGACCTGGGATAGTGCTATTATCCCCATCTAGATACTTTCTTTAAATTCAGACCAGGGGAGTTCTAACTTCATTCTCTTGGGATCTCTCTTCGGGGTCTTGAGCCAGTGGTTATTCATGTATATCTGGGCTTCTTCCTCTAACTGTTTGAACTACACTAAGGCATCTACTCTGGTAACCATAGTTGGTTTATCAAATTGAGGGATCCCCAAGCCCATTTGGAAGCTGGTGGCATCGAGGGACACCATAGGGGTAGGATACCCGATGGGTTTTAGGGCTGTGAGCATGACGGCCCGGATAGAAGAGTTGTAATGTGTTGCAAGTGTAAGGATTAACTCTGGAGACTGCACTGAGCATATAAAATAGGTGGCCTTGAGGATCCTAAAATCCCTGACGTTGATCACCAGTGGATCCCCAGATTGTTGCTAAATGTACATTATTTTCACTAAGGCCTGCATTTCAGCCCACATCCCGACATTGGTGTCGGTAATTAACTATACTTTGGAATCAATCTTTGATCCCAAAAAAGTGTTATCTTTCATGTATTTCATACTGAGGGGCAATTTTTCCAAGGCCCTCTCCATTTTAGATTTTACGACTGCCCTGGTGACCGTCGCGGAAGGAAGTTCTAGACTCCTGGGTGGTGAAGATGGGGAAGCCTCAAACATGATGGAAGTATATCACTCTACAAACCTGCAAGGCAAGGTGACCATCAGAATGTAAAGATAAATAATACTCTAGGATCTGGAGATCTTACCACTGCGGCACTTGTTTTCCCTGAAAAGTTAGTTTGGTTCAAAAATTTCAGAAAGTATATATATATATATTACAAACTTGGAAATTTAACCAATATCTGGGCCTGGGGGTCTCAGTATACTTAGCAAAATCAAGATGTGGGTTGGGTTAGAGCAAGAGACCCAGAGTCCAAAAAACTAACTGTTAGAATTTGTGCGCAAAAAGTGAGCTGTCAGACCCACGTGGATGTCACGTGGCTATGCAATTAATGGAAGTTATGGCGATGATGGTAGAGCCAACTGTCTGAATGCGCAAAAAGTGGAGGCCACTTGGATAGTTTTGAATGCATACATGGGACGTAAATGGGATAGTCATTAGGCTAGTTTATGAGGAGAGAGAAAACCACCTGGTTGAAACCAGCTGAGAGCCGAGTTTCAACCAGGTGGTATCCTACCTGGAACGAGCTCGCAAATTTAGAATGAGAACAGAGGAAGCACGATGAGTTAGCTACGAAACTAGGCAGATATATATAGTATATACAACATATGTACATCGGGGCTGAAAGGTATATACATGCAAAACTAGAAGGATATACATTAAAATATAGCTAATGTACATATACACACAATGCAGACCATCTATTTACACAACCACGCGGAAAACAAAAGACATATATACAAAACCTATAGAATATACTACACCTACACCAAGGGCGGACAACCTTCTAGTAGGGCCAACCCACCAATGGGCGGCGAACCAGATGAAAAAGGAAGTGAAACGAAAAGAGGACAAACAAAAATAGAAATGCAAATGAAGCAAAAAACAAAGAAAAAGGCAGAACAGCGGAAGAAGAACCAGGAACACCAACCTAGAAACTAGAGAAAGGAAGGAAGGAAAGGTGCCAAGGATGCTCTGCAACAACTTCTACCTTCAAAGGATCACCACTCAACACCAGAAACCACTCGTAATTGTTCAGAACAACTCAGAAATAGCTCACACTAAACTCTGCTCAAATAGCTGTGATATCGCTCTGAAATTTGCTCAAATTGCTTAAGTGTTTTAATCATGGTAATTGTGAAAATGACAGGTGATTTCTATTTATAGCCGGGGTAAAAGAAAGTTACCTTTCCTTCCACAAACTTTGGAACAAGCCAACCTCCGAACTCCGGGCCCGGGGATTTCGTGTGACCATATCTTCTTGCAGAAAGAAGACATCGTGGCAAAGAATCTCAGAGTCTGGAATCTGATTCCTAAACAAAATGAAAAACTCTGGGACCAGGTCCCGAAGACACAAGGGACAAGAAAAAAAGAAAAACCAACACCGCGGGAGAGAAAACCGAGGGAAGGAAAACAAAGAAACAAGGAAAAAGATAAGGCAAGAGCTAAAAGTAGAAAACAAAAAAGGGGGACCCAACATTTTGCACACAAAATGTAGAGATGGGGATGTAGGGCATAACACCTTCTTATACTGATATGTCATTGTAGTCCATATCTTAGCTTGCATCAACATGAATAATGTTTTGATAATGTGTGGGCTGATGCAGCCTCCTAGTCAGCTTAGTGACCAGTAGACAAGGGACGAACCCCTAGTCTATTCCTCGGGTACTCAAATGTATATTTTTGCAATGGCTTTGTGAATATGTCTGCTAGTTGTTCTTTGGATTATACATATTCCAATATCACCTCTTTCTCTTGTACTTTTTCCCTCAAGTAATGATACTTAATAGCTATGTGCTTTGTCTTAGCATGCATCACAAGGTTCTTTGAGATGTTTATAGCACTTGTATTATCACAATAGATAATCATTGGGTCAAGAATTTCCATATTCATACCTTTCAGTAATTTCTTAATCCATGCAATGTTAGAGAAATTTGCAGTAGCAACCACATATTCTGCTTTGGTAGTTGATTGAGATATGCATCCTTTCTTTTTGCTTATCCATGTGACAATTCTATCACATATAAAGAATGCTCCTCTTGTTGTGCTCTTTCTATCATCTATGTTTCCAACCCAATCAGCATTGGTATAAACTTGTATCTCAAAGTTTCCTTCTTTATTATACCACAAACCATAGTCTTTGATATTCTTCAGATATCTCAAAATTCTTTTGACAGCAGTCATGTGTGATTCCTTTGGATTAGTAGATAATCTTGCGACTATACCCACTGCATGTGCTATATCTGGTCTAGTATGTATAACATACATTAGTTTTCCAATCATAGATCTATATAAGGTCTGATTTACCTCAGTTGTCTTGTCTTCCTTTGTCAATTTGTATCTAGTTTCCATAGGTGTTCCAACTGGTTTGGAGTCATCCATCTTGAATATCTTCAAAACTTCTTTAATGTATTTGGATTTGTGTGATGTAGATGCCTTCATCCTATTGTAGAATCTGTAGACCAAGAAAAAATGTGATCTCTCCAAACATTGACATCTCAAATTATTTGCTCATTTCATCAGCAAATGACTTGCATAACATATCATTACCTCCAAATATGATATCATAAATAAATATCTCAGCAATCAAATGTTAGAATTAATTTAGAATAACTAAGAGGGGAGGGGTGAATCAGTTATCCTCAGGTCTAGATGTAGTAAATAAAAAATTTATGTACTTCATATCTAGTCGGCAACAGTAGCATAAATTAACAATTTTAATCATGTAGTTTACTATCAATTGAAATTAGCTTGTAGTAACATAACAGTAAAGAAAACCATAAGCATTCACACAAGTTGACACAAGTATTTAACGTGGAAACCCAATATGGGAAAAACCACCAGTAACATGC
>MU224899.1:1883615-1894536 GCA_018584345.1 Thuja plicata
AAACATTGATTCCCCCCCCCCCCCTCTCAATGTTTCTAACAATGTTCTCGGTGCAGAAACCTGTCTTGTAATTCAATGCTCATTACAAAAGTTAGTGAATTTATCAGGAATAAATTCTCCTCTATCTGATCTTAAACATTTTAGTTCTTTTCCACTTTGTTTTTCATCTTTATCTTTATACCATTTGAACATCTTAAATGCTTCAGATTTCTCTTATAAGAAGATGACAGTCATCATCCTAGAATAGTCATCAACAAATAGAATGAAGTATCTATCACCATAATAGATTTTTGTTCTCATTGGTCCACATAAGTTAGTATGGACTAACTCTAAAATAGTATTAGATGTGTAGGTTTTTCTCTTGAAACTAGACTTTGTCATTTTTCCTTTTTGACAATTCTTGCACATGACATGGTCGGGCTTTGACATACTCAATAAACCTCTTACTTTTCTTTTCTTTCTTATCCTAACTATGTTATCAAAGTTCACATGACATAACTTTTTATTTCATGGCCAAATTTCTTCATTTCTATCCAATAAACAAGTGGTCTCAATGTTATCAAGATAGAATAGGTTACCTTTTGTTTGTTCACCAGTACCGATCAACTTTCTTTTTCCATTATAGATCTTTGCCTTTTTGTTCTCAAATGCAACTCGGTGACCTATGTTATTCAACTGTGAAACACTCAATAGATTATAGTTAAGTCCTTTCACCCAATATGCATTTTCACATATGATCATATTATTCAATATGATGGTTCCTCTTCCTTCAACTCAGTAAGGTGAGTCATTACTCATCCTAACTGATTCACCATTATAATATTCAAAAGTTTCAAACTTTTCTTTATCTCCAGTCATGTGGTAAGTATAGCCACTATCAATAGTCTAGACATCATTTTTGCTAACTTTAGATAGGAGTGCATTTTCAACATACATTTCTTCTTTGTCTGAATCATCCTTCATAGCAACAAATACTACCTCATCATCTTCATCATACTCGGTGTCATTATTTTTAGCTTTGTTCTCAACCAGGTAACAAGCCTTCTTAACTTTGTCCTTATAGTCTTGGTTATCTCTTCTGTCAAAGTGTCAACTGCATCTGTAGTCTCGGTCATCACTTCTATCAAACTTCTTTTGATAATATTTGTCATTGTTTCTTTCATCCTGTATAGTCAAAAAATGGAAGCACTTCCATAAGAGACTGGTTTAGCCTTCTGAGTGAGTGGTTTGGGGTCATGACAAGCGCCTCTAAATGGGTTCCTGATATTGACATAGCTTCCCCCCTGACCTGTCTTTCAAACCTCCATTTCCTGACCTAAATTCTGCATTCTGGGTCTCTGACCTGTGATCCTGAGATCTGAGGATAGGTTCAACCTCCTAGGATAGGGTCCTTGGCCCTATCCTAGGACAAGGCCAACCATGAACCTATCCCAGGGTCCAAATCCCAGGAACTTTTGTTTTTCGAGATGTCGGTCTCCACAAAAAGTTTATTCCCACTTCCGGGTTGGCTGTTTCAGGATCCAAATTGGTTGATTCCTAAATTATATTTAATATTGGTCCTCTCCTAAAGGTAAATGCTTAAATGATGATTTAATTATCCTATGTAGGCCTCCTTAGAATATTGTGCCCAAATTTCATATAAAAGGGAGTTTTCTCCTCTCATTTTCTCTAACAATAATCAAGTAATTGAAGTCTTCTAATCAAGCATCAAGCATCCTTATGAAATGAAGTCCAAGCAAGAAATCAAGCAAGATTTGAAGCAAGCATCCATCATTTTCAAGTATCCATTTGCATGAAGGAGATCCATTAGAGGCCATTGAAGGATTCAAGCTAAAAAGTGCCCTTTTGGTGATCTCTCCATCCATCTTCTTCCAAAGCCCTTGTCAAGCTCAAGAATCCATTCAAGACTTGGTGTTGGAGATCTACAAGCAAGAGATTGAAGACATCCTTCCATTCTAGATTCCATGTTTTGAAGCATACTTGTGGATCCACAGATTTGAATCCACCACAAGGACATTACAAGCAAGGTGAATTTGAGTTTTGCTTTGTTATTCTTTATGCAATCTTCAATTACATATATTAAGGTTAATTCTAAAACCATGGTTTGACCAAGGCAAACCCCTTTCCCCCAAAAAATAAACATTTTTCTTGTAGGTACAGGTTCAGGACTGTAAATTTGAGCCCAGATATGGATACCCTTTTCGGATTTCTTTCAGACTATGCGAACAGGGACACTTTCAGAGTTGAGAAGATTGAGTTGGAAAAAGTGGTATAGGGTCAACCTTTTTCATAAGATGACATTGGAACAGAAAAATATTTATAGGTTTTGTCCATCTCTGTGTTCTAGTTTGGTATCAACTATCAGCATCTCCAGAATTAGTCTACAGATCTCAGAAAACAACAATCTTTAATCTACTATTTTGCAAGGTTGGTACTTTCTCCTATTCTTTTCAATTACTGTCATTAATCATATTAATCAATAAATTTACAAGAATTTAAGATCCCCTTTCTTGGTCTCTTTCCAAATATTGGATTCATTTGTGTATTAACCCTTTAGGGTTGATCAAAATTTGATCTCCTATTTGTGTATTTGAAGGTGAAAGAAAGGAGCATCTTATCTTCCCTTAATCACAATCACAATTGCAATATACAATCAATACAATTCAATTAAATGTAAGGTAGGGTTAAGGAAATCAACATACTTTAAACAAATCAAATAAAAATTAACAATCAAACCACCTTATCCCTTTCCAAACACCTTACATTTTGGTAACACCCCATTTTATATGTTACACATCCTTTCTCTTGTTAGGGCATCTAGCAACAAAATGTCCAATTTCTTTGCAATTAAAAAGACTAATGGTAATTTTCCTTTATATATTCCTTTACCTCTTTGCAATCTTCTAGTCTTTACTGCTTCAATTTTATCAAGTTCTTGTTCATCACTATCACTTTCACTATCATTTTTCATAGTGTGTTTGTTACTAGATTTGCTTATTTTCAGAGAAGATGTGAATGCAGACTCAATAGTTGGTAAGACACTATGTTCATAGTTGTTCATCTCAAATGAAATAAGTCTACCAATCAAACTATCAAGAGTAACATTGTTATTTGCTACTTCTTTCATTTCTTGAATTGCAGATACTTTAATAGCATAAACAGGCAGTAAGGTTCTCAGAATTTTACTTACCACTATTTCTTACTCAAGTACTTCTCCTACTCCATGGATAGCATTAACAACTTCTTTGATTTTTCTAGTGTACTGAGTGATTTTCTCTCCTTCTTTCATTCTTAGGTCATCAAACTTTCCTCTTAGGATTTCAGCTTTAGCTCTTAGCACATTGGTGTCTCCTTCATGTACTAGCTTGAGTTTGTCCCACATTTTCTTTGCAGTGGTGCATGATTTGACACCTTCAAATTCAACATCAGATAGTGAAGAATCAATTTCTATAATCATATAATTATGTTTATGTTTCTCTCTCAAATGATCAACAGTCATAGGTCTAGTAGGTGCAACATATTCATCATCCAAGTATTGTGTAACATCAATTCCAATACCTGAAGATGGAGTCTTATCCTACTTTTCCATGATGCAAATTTGTCTTTTTTCAACTTAGGCACATCCCTTTTACTCATATTTTGATATTTAGCTTGAGTCTTTAAACTCTCTTCCAAGCACCAAAGCTCTGATACCAATTTTTAGAATAACTGACAGGGGGTGAATCAGTGGCCTTAAAAATAATTCCAATAATCCAACCAAAACTTATATCATAAATATAATATCCTCTAATTATCCTTTAGTCTGTCATTATGTATGCCTTATGTAATTCTAACATATATATACTACTCAGTAAGATATATTATTTATCTTTTTCAAGCCTTTACCGAGTAGCAGCAATTAAATGTAGTGTTTACCGACCAATCCAGCTTTAATAATGTGTAAAGAAAACAATCAATGCAATGAAAAAAATACACATTTGACACATGGATTTTAATGTGGAAACCCTGTTAAGGGAAAAAAAGACTTGGGACCGGTAACCCAAAATTTTCACTCTTTTGAAGTGAGCTCGGTGAAGAGCCAACCTTGTTAAAGGTTACAAACACACTGTTAAGTGCGACCTTGTTAGAGGATTCAAAACTAAAAATTTATATTTTGACCTAGAATTCACTATGTTTTCAACAAGAAAACCTTTTGATACTCTTGAGTATCTCAATACAATAAGGATGGTTAAATCTCACTTGGTTAAGAGATTTTCTGAATCAATGGTTAAACTAAAACAGTAAATGATCTGTTCAATAATACAACTTTTAACTTGAAAATTTTCAGATCTATTGTTAGTCCATAATACCTCTCTGATAAATATTCTCTTCAATTCCTTTTCTCCCCTTCTTTCTTCTTTCTTCTCGATGAATTCTTTTTCCTCTATTGCTTTTCGTTTGCAGAATTCCTTGGCTCTGTTCTTCATCCTGTATGATCAGATATGCATGAAGAATTCTATCTTCACCATAATTATATTCAACATTCCTCTCTTCATAATGAATTCCTTGTCACTTTATATAGACGTGATTTCACCATTTAATTTTCTTGTTTCCATTGTAGATCATTTCTTGATCCACAAATCTCGCCATGCTTTGCTTTATTCCGTAAATCTCTCCTTTATTTTTATTCCCAAAATCTCTCCTTGTTAAATATGAATAAAACTAGTTTTAAATCTCCTTCTTACCTTTAGCTTATCTGATCGATGAAAATAAAAATAATCAATTAGTTAACTCTAAGTATAGCTCCTCCCAGCTAAGTGTTTTTTTCATTATTTATCTTCAGTTCTGATCGGTGGTCAACTTTAGTTATCTCGGTCATTCATTCTAGTTATGCTTGGTAAAAAATTTAGTTGTGCTTGGTTACAGTGGTGCTTAGTATACATTGTGAACTGCTTGATGTTCTCTATTTGTTGGTGTGCATTTTCCATCAGTCTTTACTATCACTCGATGTATACTAAACTTTTTTCTTTTACCAACAACATAAACTTTGTCTTTTCAACTTTTTTAAGTTTATAACAATATGTGTATGACCAATCAAAAAATATCAAGTTGACATCAATGACAATACAATACATTAATTGATTCAATGTCCTGGATTCAATTTTGCATCTCGATGATCATCAACTTATCATCTTCGAACATTTAATCAGTTATAGTTCATCAGTTAAAGCTTAGTAAATTAGTCACTTGGCGACAAACTGTAGATTAAAATGAAATATATGGTAGTCGGGTAGTCGCTGGTCAAATCTGATAAGTCAGCATTCTTCTAGCGACTTGGAGACAAACAACTAAAATGAGACACGTGTCCAAAATGAATAAAGCAAAAGGCATTGATCGCATGGTCTCCAAATGGAAAAGTATCATCTGACAATTAAGAGACTAAAAGATGAAAAGGTATATATTTTACTATGGTCGCATTGTCTCTAGATATTTTAGGGTTTCAAGAATAGATTCAGTGACTTGACTAAGCCGTTAGATGTAGAATAAGATAAGATCAACAGTAGTCGTTGAGTCTCTATAAAATTTGCACAAAGTAAAAATGTTCTCACCACAATGAGATTAAACTTTAGTCGCGTAGTCTCCAAATTGAATTTAAAATGATAAAATAAATTTTCATAGGCTTTGTCGCTAAGTCTCCAAAGGAAATATTGAAGAGAATTTTTATTCAGCGATTAAACAACTAAGGGTTGTCAGGGGGTCTCATAAAAGAAAAGAAGCATTCAAAGACTTAGCGATCAGAGTTTAATAGATGAAAAAGTAACCATTGTCGCGGGGTCTCCAAATAAACTCAGAGTTAGGCTATTCTTCTAGTGACTTGGATTCATTTAGTTGTGTGATCGCCAGGAGTAAACCATAGTTAAGCTGAGGTGAAGAGAATCATGCAGTCGCCAGATCTCCAGAAGAAACTAGAGTTAAGAGATTTGATTAGCGACAGGGAGATAATGCATAGTCACTAGGTCGCCAGATATGAAAAGTGATAGTTATGACGAGGAAAAACGTAAATGGCAGTTTCTGACATGACAATATGGAGATTTATCATCCAATTGGAGTGTAGGGAATTAATGACTATGTGAAAAGGTAGCTGAGATGTCCGATAAAGAGCCAATCATATCAAAATGTGATTCTATTAGAATTTTATAAGGGTTTTTTTCTGAAAATGTACTCATTTGAATTTGATTTCCTATCACATTCATGAGCTATGGCTAGGATTTCAATTAATACCACAACATGTAAACATGAAAGCGGAATTGATTGATTCCTCAGTAATGAGCTAAGTACTTTGTGAAATTAGAGATGATCTTAGGTTTATTTTCATTCATCATGCATCCAGAATTTCAGAGTAGAAAATTTTCTAGGTTTTCTATGTTTAAGAAGAAAGAATTGTTAATTCAGTAAAGTTTTTATCAAATTCAGGATGATTATTTAGTTTTCAAAATTCTTGAATTATCTTCAGTGCACAGAGAAGAGTAAGGTGTCCTGGGAGAAGATTTGTTCCAATATCGGTAAAAAGGAAGTGGAGAACAGAACAAAATGAGTAAAGCAGTTAGTGTGGCATCTAACAGTGGAAAGAACAATGATGTGGATGAAGATGATAAGGGAAAGAGTAACTTCTCTGATGAGTTTTTGAAGTTGTTACCTGGATCTACACAAAAAAAGAGGGAAAATGCCAACATATTGACAGATGAAAATTGCAATATCAGATATGCCCAGACACTAGGGTCTACAGGTTTTTTTCTTTACAATTACTTTTATAAGAATGTTGATAAGGCCATACCAATATCAAACCCTTGGACTAGTGGTTTGGCTAGGTTAATTATTCTTGATGTTTTCATAGATGTAGACTTGTTTCTAGGTCTAGCAAACCACTATGACCCCTTGTCAAAGACAATTAAAAGGAGTGATGGTACTGCATTGTTAATTCTAAATAGGAATTCTTTTATGCAAGCCTTCAGCTTGTATAGTACTATGTCTACTGAAATTAACCTCACAAAGCAGGAGGAAAGATATAGGTTACAGCCTGGTATTGCTAGGAATAAACTACAGAAACATATCCTTAAAGAGGTCAGAAACCATATTGTCCCTTTACCAGGAACTGCACCTTATTGTTTCAAGGATTTACATTTTTATATCAAATACATTGCATATGCTTTGTGTAAGGTGCTGGGTAGGGATGGAGTAGTTGAGAAGATAAATGCTGGGATTTTGATGATGGTTTTGGATTTACAAGATGTGCATTCCAACACTAGCTATGACTACATCCAATATATCATTGACAGGGTGCATGAAGGGTTTGTCGCCATATAGAAGAAGGATAAAGATCCCAAATTTTTACACTATTCTACTCTAATGCATCTCTTATTGCATTTTAATTATGGCATCATGGATGAAAACAATTTAAACCCCCAAAGAAGTTTTCATGACCTGCCTAATCATGTCCAATTTTGGATTAAGATATGTAATTTCACTTCCAAGGACTGTGATTTCTGTGGATTTGAAAACTGGCTTGTTTACCCTTTGATGCAGAGCTTGGGTGTCAACAAAACTAGACTTCCAGTGAAGGTGTTACAACTACTGAGGCCATGTGAGTATTTTGATAAGTGGGAAGGTGACCACAATTGGGGAGACTTCTTTCTAGAGGAGAATTTCACTACGATTAGAGTGTATGGATGCACACATCCTCCCCATGTCCTACCATATCATGTATCATCAAGAGTTGTAGCAATAGAATTTATTTGGCAGCTTTTGTTAACTGATAATGAACACTTTGCACCACATAGGAAGGGGACATTAACCCCTAGGTAGTTCAAGATCTTTCAATTTATAATTGGAAAAGGTGCTATTGATTTAGTAAGTGGTTGGAAAGTTGTAAGATGCGTGAAACACTATATAGATATATAGATCCAGAGGGATTCATCACAGGAGCTAAGAAAATCCTAACTCCTACCATACCAAATACATATGTGCATGGTGATTGTGTGGAGGAGGATGCAACTAGGAATATAATTTATGAAGGAGAAGTGAGAGATAGAAGAGAAAAAATTCAAGAGCTGTTGAATTTAGAGAAATAGATAAAAAGAAAAGGAGTAGCATTTGGAGGATTTTACCCTGATTTACCATATTTTGATGAAATCAAAGCTATGCTGGACAAATTTTACACACTCTGTGAATAGTTGGATAGATTCCTAGATGTAAAAAAGGGAGGATAAGAACTGAATATTCAAAGTCTGAATATGAAGATGAGAGTGAAGAAGAATATGCTAGTCCACCTCATATGGATCAACTACAACAAAATGTTGCAGAAGTAGTTCAGGTACAAGGAGAAGAGGGACATATCATAGACTTGATTGAAGTTTCTCAACCTGATGATATAAATGAGCCTACTTCCAAGAGGCAAAAACTTGAGCTTGGTTAGACATCTCATGATAAGACTTACATAAGAAAAGAGAGATAAAAGGATAGAGTAAGTGCTCTTGTTCCCGGTAATAGAACATATGATCATAATTTGAGAAAGGAAATTAGGAAAGGAAAGAAACTACAATAAGAGGTAGAAGAAAACATGGATCTGCCCCTTAGAACATGTATAGATGAGAGATTGATCCATAAACAACAGTTCTTGGAAGATGATGATTTCATTAAAACTGATGAATTCAAAGATTTCCTTAGATGGTGAAAGTAGAAATAGATCAGAGAGAAATTGAGAATAGCTAGTGAAGAAGTAGTTACAAATGAGGTTGTTTTAGCTCTACAGACATATGATCCTGAAATTGAAGACATCACTCCTGAAGAAGCCAAAAAAATTAGTGTTGGAAAGTGGCATGTTGCTTGTTGAAGGCTGGGATTTAGCCTCAACATTTATAATAAATCAAATAAGAAAGAAACCAAATTTAAAAATGATCACTGAGATTCAAATGGGTGATATGAGCAAGGGATTCGGGTATAGTCCAAATTCCCAAGCATTTTCCATGTGGAGTCTATGTCCTAAAGACCAAAAGCCTCAATTGTTGAATATTCATGAGAGCATGGTGGGAAACCAAATGGTATGGATAGTACAAAACACAAGTGATCTAGAGATATCCCTATATAGTCAGAAAATGGAAGCACTTCCATAGGAGACTGGTTTAGCCTTCTAAGTGAGTGGTTTGGGGTCACGACAAGCGCCTCTGAATGGGTTCTTGATATTGACATGGCTTCCCCCCTGACCTACCTTTCTAACCTCCATTTCCTGACGTAAATTCTGCATTCTAGGTCTCTGACCTGTGATCCTAGGATCTGAGGAAAGGGTTGACCTCAGCCCTGTCCTAGGATAGGGCTGACCTTGATCCTATCCCAGGGTCCAAATCCTGGGAAATTTTGGTTTTCGGGATGTCAGTCTTCACAAAAAGTTTATTCCCGCTTCCGGGTTAGGTGTGTCGGGTTCTGAATTAGTTGATTCCTAAATTATACTTAATATTGGTCCTCTCCTAGGGGTAAAGGCTTAAATGATGATTTAATTATCCTATGTAGGCGTCCTTAGAAGATTGTGCCCAAATTTCATATAAAAGGGAGCTTTCTCCTCTCATTTTCTCTAACAATAATCAAGCAATTGAAGTCTTCTAATCAAGCATCAAGCATTCTTATGAAGTGAAGTCCAAGCAAGCAATCAAGAAAGATTTGAAGCAAGCATCCATCATTCTCAAGCATCCATTTGCATGAAGGAGATCCATTGGAGGCCATTGAAGGATTCAAGCAAGAGATTGAAGACAAAGTTCCATTCTACATTCCATGTTTTGAAGCATACTTGTGGATCCACAGATTTGAATCCACCACAAGGACATTACAAGCAAGGTACAGGTTCAGGACTGTAAATCTGAGGCCAGATCTGGATACCCTTTTCAGATTTCTTTCAGACTATGCGAACAGGGACACTTTTAGAGTTGAGAAGATTGAGTTGGTAAAAGTGGTACAAGGTCAACCTTTTTCATAAGACAACATTGGAACGGAAAAATATTTCTGGGTTCTGTCCGTCTCTGTGTTCCAGTTCGGTATCAACTATCAGCATTTCTAGAAATAGTCTACAGATCTCAAAAAGCATCAATCTTTAATCTTCTATTTTACAAGGTTGGTACTTTCTCCTATTCTTTTCAATTACTGTCATTAATCATATTAATCAATCAATTTACAAGAATTTAAGATCCTCTTTCTTGGTCTCTTTCCAAATATTGGATTCATTTGTGTATTAACCCTTTAGGGTTGATCAAAATTGGATCTCCTATTTGTGTATTTGAAGGTGAAAGAAAGGAGCATCTTATCTTCCCTTAATCACAATCACAATTGTAATATACAATCAATACAATTCAATTAAATGTAAGGTAGGGTTAAGGAAATCAACATACTTTAAACAAATCAAATAAAAATTAGCAATCAAACCACCTTATCCCTTTCCAAACACCTTACATTTTGGTAACACCCCATTTCATATGTTACATTTTGGTGAACCCGCGATAGACAACTCTTTCTTTTTTGGTGTTAGATTTGCATTGTGTATGTTAGATCTTGCATGTTCTTTCAAATTACATTTCAATTAAATAGATCTAAAATTTTGTATTAGTTCATTTGCATTGTATTGGTGTATGAGATTTACTACATCTAGTCCTACTTATAGTATCCCGGTTAGAAGAAGCCATAGACTTATGGGCTCCTTTGATCCCGAGTCTTCCACTCCTTTCCTTAGGATCCCAGATGACAACTTGATAACTCATGGTTCCAATCCTTCTTTGGAGCATAACTCTTCTCACTCATCTCATGATGAGGATGATGCTTTAAGAGTTCCTCCTGAGCAAGTGCAAAACCTTTCAACCGAACTTGATAAAATGGGTAATTGGCTTATCCAAGAAAACCATAA
>MU224899.1:1899887-1932798 GCA_018584345.1 Thuja plicata
ATACAATTCAATTAAATGTAAGGTAGGGTTAAGGAAATCAACATACTTTAAACAAATCAAATAAAAATTAACAATCAAACCACCTTATCCCTTTCCAAACACCTTACATTTTGGTAACACCCCATTTCATATGTTACAATCCCAAATAATGACACACTGGGCACATTTGAAAGAGGATAAGACAAAGCAATTATCTAAGAAATGTGGTATCCTGGTAGAGGAGGCTAGTGACCTGGCTAAAGATAGAGAACTATGCCACATCAAGATTCATCAGCAAGATAAGGTAATTGCTAAATTGACAAAACAATTGTTGGAAAAGCCAGAAGTGGTATATGTACCCTTAGAGAAACCTCCACAAATAGAAGAAAAATTTGAAACAAAGGAATAAGTAAAACCAGATGATATGGCTAAGAAAGATAATGAGATTTCCATAAATGCACTGTTCAATATACTTCAACATAGGATTGATATATTAAAAGATAAAACTGATATAATCCTAAATGCATACAATAAATTACCTACTTTACATGTTGAGGTGACAGGGTATATCTCTAATTTAAGCCCTTACTTTGTAACATGGTCTTCTAGGATACAACTATTTGAGAGGTTGGCTTCTTTACAGCCACATAGGCCAAATTTGCCAGAAATTATGACAAAGGTAGAGGATGAGATCAAGAAAATAAATGTGACTTTACCTTTCTTGAAAGGTAAATTAAATCAGATAGAGGCAAAGATGAGCTTGCTTGGATCGAGTTTTAATAGATTTTTTCCTCCACTAAAGGGAGAAGATGATCAAATTAAGGCCTTAGAGGCCTGGAGAAATGAATTTGACCGCAAATTGCCTAGTAAAGAGGCCTTTATCATAGATTCTAATCTTGATATGGAAGGTTTCAACAAGATTTTGGATGAGGCTTTTAAGGCAGAGAATGACATTAATAAATTCTTAGATGTCAAAGGCATAACTGATGTCAGATGGGAAAGGCAGAAAGCACAAATGCAAAGTATCCAGAAATTCGATTGGCCTTCAGAGGAGGATGTGAAAAAATGGGATTTAAAGACAAAACCAAAGAAAAAGAATCCTGTTGAAATAGAAGAAGAGGTCCTGGATGAAGAATAGAAAGGAACACTTGGCACCTAATCATAGAGCACAGGGAGGTTAGTAACCACAAAGGACAAGTGTAGGTTAGCCTGAAATGGAAATCACTTGGTCTCAATACAAATATCAGATACTATCCTAAACACAATTAGACAAAGGCGTCAAAATCCATGTGAAGACAAAAGAAGATCAGATTTCATCCTTTATTCTTGTCTTACCACCACTTGAAAATTCTTGTTTTTTGTCTTTTATATGCATTTTTAGGGTTAGGTTTCTTAAACCATCTGAAGCTTGTTGCATCCTTTCCTTAAGGATTCCAAGATGGTTTAAGACCTATATATAGATCAAATTGTAATATTTTTGGGAGAGATGAAATATATTGGCATGCTAGACTTCTAGATTTCAGTCTGTGTTTTATGATCTTTTAGTCTTGATATGTATTGAAGCATAAATTTATGAATAAAATACAGTGTAGCTTTGTTCCAAATTTTTATTGTCTCTTTTCTTATTGAGTGTACTCTTTTATGTTTAATTTGTAAGGCATGCTAAGCATATTGGATACAAGGTAGTTATCTAAATATTTGCAAGTTTCTTCTAAGGGGAGAATTAAACTTTGTGAGTGGTTTTAGAGAGTACAATAGTAATTAAGGATTTGATATAACGTTGTGGGAGTCACAGGGTAATTTGTAAGGCACTTTACCTAAGTTGTATGTAGGTTGTAAGGAATCCTACAGTACTTTTATTTGCTTATTTTCTGTGGATTTATATCTTTTGACTCTATAGCCCAAGGATAGGCACTGGTCTAGAACTAGTTTAGTAATCCATCATCATCCAAAATATTTAAAACTATTCAAAGTCAATTACCTTCAGAGCATATATTTAAAATCAATTGTATTCATAGAGTTTACAGGTTGAGTTTGTTGATTTCTTAAAGAGAAAATCAATTAGGTTATTCCTCCTAAATTCATAAGAATTGTAAAAGGAAAGAAAGATGAAATTCCTTATTATGTTGCTGTTTGTCATCATTAAGATAATGATTTGGATTGTTAAGATCTTCCTTATAATAATCATAGTTATTTGAATTGTCATCTATGTATCCATATAGGAGCAGATCATTCAACACATAAGCAAAATCCACTCTAAAGATATTGTCAAGTAAGTAATCAATCATAGGTAAAACCTGCTTGAGCTAGTGGATCTGTAAAAAGGAGGTGATAATAGGTATCCCCACTGTTATCAAAATACCTCATCAATTAGTGTTTTCTCTTGCTTGAGTTAGAATTTCAAAGGCATTGGGAGTTATATAGTTATTCAATTATTCAAGTATTTTAGAGGCCCTACAAGAAAAAACCCTAACACATACATTTCAAGGTTGCAGAGATTGGAGACATAGAGCTTGGAGAAGCTTATAAGAAGCTATGCACAGACAAAAACCTGAAAGATGAGTACAAACACATCGAAGTGAAAGGGTCAACCAATTCCCTACTATTCCCAAAGTAATTCAAGACCGAATGGATTCGTATTGTGCTCAATCGAGTACATGATGGTAAAATGTGGTTGGATGTGTGTCTGTGTGATTTTATGCACCTGTTGAGAATGACACAACACTTTAATAAGTCATTATATTAGTGAAATAACATAAAAAACAAGGGTTTGACATTAATCACTAAAATTGACCTATTGCTTCCTATCTAAGAAGATTTTGAAGAATGCAATAATGTACCCTCAGATTATGCATAAATTAGTGACAAAAAAACCTAGAATGGAAGATTCAAATGAAATTAATCTAATATGCTCAAGAAAAATTCCATTTTAAACTCCAAGATGAAAGATTATAGCAATACAACTAATAGAGATAAAAAGTAATATAAATTTCTATAAATATGAGCAACATAAGTTTACTCTTTCAACTCTCCAAATATGGGCAGCATAAGGATGCTTTTCACTATTAAAATTAAGGGTCATTTGAGCTCAAAAACCATCCAATTTATAGAAGAAATGGAGGAAGGGGAGAAGGCTCTAGAAGGGAAGCCATTAATGAGGGTGTAAGACTCATTAATGAGGAGTGTGGAAGAGAATGTGTAAGAGGCATTAATGCTTCATTTATGAAAGCATTAATGAGGCATGGGTGAGGGTTTAAGAAGCATGGGTGAGAGTTTAAGGTCAAGCTTGAGAAAGTTTAATTTTGGGGGAGAGTTGAATTCCTAATCACAAAATTAGGAATGTGACAAGCTTAGGGGTAGCTTAGGATTAGGATTAAGGGTTAAGGCATGTGATTGAGGAGATGGAGATAGGAGGAGAGAGAATGAGTGGAGGGGGGATTAGCTAATTAGGGTCAATTAGCTAATTAAGAAGAATTAGCATGTGAGAAGGGATTGGAATGAGTTTGAACTCATGGTTGGGTATTTGAGATTGGTTAGGTTAGAGGGAATATTAATGAAATGAAATATGTAAATAATATATGCACTCAATAATAGAGATTTTAATTAATTATTTAAGCTATTGATTGCCTTGTAATAATTAATTTGGACTATAGCCAGATTGAATTAATTAGGCTAGGGGATTGATTTTCTCTCTTTTACAAGTGAGGAGTTTGCAATTGGGATTTTATTTAATTCATTTTAAATTCATTATCTTATCCATGTATTTGATTGTTTTTGAATTGGCTAAAAATGATTAATTTAGATTAGTGATTAGATTGCTTAGGAGATTATTTTTGATTTCAAAAGAATTATGCCAACTGATTGAAGAGTTGTCTTGACATAATTAGGGGTATGATCACACTTAGGAAAAATAGGGTCTATGGTCAGAGGAGACCAAATTAGGGTGGTTACATTTGCCCCTCTTTGAATTGACGTGCGAGAAGTGCATTGATTCAAAAAAAGTTTATTGACTTCAGAAAGTTTGGTAATTCCATCTTAGATTGAATGAAATGTATGAGGAGATTAGTCTCACACTTTTTTGAACTAAAATTGATAGTATTGACTTTGAACTTGATCGAACAAAGATCAATAAGAAAAGATCTTAAAGGTACCAATTCTAAACTTGGTTGTCGTCCAAGAATTGATAATACTAATAGTGAACTTGATTGAGCATAGGTTAGTATGAAGCTAATAAGAGCTTAATAAGAATCTAAGAAGAGTTAGACATAAGATATCCAGCTTGTGAGAACCGAAGTCTTCAATCCAACAGTGTTGACTTAGTCAAGGAACTATCATGCCTTTATTCTTTTGATGACAAAGTCATTTTAATGTTGTTTCAAGCAAGAATTTGATTGATAATAGTGTGATAATGCCCCCTCAAGAACAAAATCAAAGGAAAAAGAATAAAATCCATCTGTAGAATGATGTATCACTTGAATTGATCGATTGAATCGAGAAAGAATTAATTAGAAGAAAGGATGAAGCAAAGATGTGTTAAGAGAAAACACAAGATTACCAAGTTAATTGCATTGAAATGTGAGTTTTGAGGTTTGATAAAATGATGTCAGACCAAAATTTATGATGAATAATGTGCAGGTTTGATGATAGAGAACCCATAAAACTAAGTGCGTGAAGCCTACGAATCATATTCAGAACGCATGGAGCAAATCTGTAGTTTTTGGGAACGGGCATAAAATTTTACTGTATAGTGTAAAATGATGTAGGCACCTTTGATTTTGTTCCTAATTAATCAAAAAGAGAAAAAAATGGAGTTTCAATTGTCTGGAAGGAGTTTTGAAGCTCCTAAATAGCTCAAAAGTCCAATATATGTCCCAAAAATTACCTTTTACCTATTCATTTTTACTTTTACCCTTAGTAATTTTTAGAGCTCTACAGAGAATATGGTGGTCCCCATGGAGAAGCATCGTTTTTAGTTCATCTGTCAACATCAGTGCCCAACTGACTACCCACCTCTGGTAAGTACTCATAAATCTACCCTGTCAAATTTGCAAGTTCAATTTTTATGCATTTTTGTAGAATTTAGAGCCAATTTAGTTTTGCATCGAATCCGGTATTGTGGATCGTACCCAGTCAATCCCATGTTGTATCCCGTGGATAGAATAATTCCTGTGTCATATCTGAGATTTTCAGGATCGTACCCCATTTTTCAAATTTTCATCATATTTAGTAGATTTAGAATAGCTTTTGAATTTCATCGTACCCTGTGAATCAGGGTCATACGCCGCATCCCACGTTGCACCTTGTTAATCTTGCATCATATCCAAGATGCCCCATCACATCCTGGAAATCAAGGATCGTATCTCATGAAAATCTTGTACCCTGCAGATCTAGAATCATTTCTGGTTTTTAGACTTTAGAACGCTGCCAACTGTGAACTTTTTCCATCCACAGGCTGTCAAAACACTTAGTTGATTACTTTTCTGTGTAGTTATCATAGATAGAATTCTTATTTTCTTTTGTAATTTCTATCTTTATGTGAAATAGGTCCCTTTTGAGGTAGTATCATTCTAAGGACCATACCCAGGTCATGTTCTTGCCTTGTCCTGACAGTTGACAGATGACAAGAGTGAGTTAGTTGCTAGGGTGGGACTTTTATCCTTGACTGATTTACCCGATATTAGGGTAAATCAAGGGTTGTTGAATGCTCTTGCCGAGAGATGGAAATCAGAGCATAACACCTTCCATCTCCCAACTGGCGAGATGACTGCCACTCCAGAGGATGTGTGGTGGATTCTGTAAGTGCTTGTGATGGGGTGAGAGGTACAGTTTGATTTGATCTCCCAGAAAGCTATTTCTTCAGTACAATGTTTCTTTAGAGATGACACCATTGCGCGTAGATACATTACATGGGATTACATGTGTGATCACTATGATCGTCTTGCTTTATACTTATCTAGAATGATTGGAGGCGTCCTGATGCCAGATAGAGAATAACACAGTTTTTTGGTAGGATGGGTAGGCATGCTGGAGCAGATGGTTGTATCCTCTCAGAGATTTTCCTAGGGTAGTTGCATCCTTACGCATATTTAGAGGGAGTTACATGAGATTGTAAACCATCATTCCTAGAGCATGTCTAAAGGGATCCTGATTCTTCAGATCTTGGCCTGGGAGTATATCCCAGTTACATGGCTGATAGTAGACAGGCAGCGAGAACTAGATCAACCTTATGTATATATATACTTAGGTCTTATTCAGCTACCTCATATGGGCAATGTAGAGTACTAGTGTCACCTTTTTGATGACATGACATTAGTGTTATGGAAACCATACTTGGATTGTGAGGACTGGGCATCAGACAGACGATAGATGTCATTCTTCTTTCAGAGTAGGTACTTACTCGACCGAACCCGATATATCATAGAGTGTTTCTTACACACCTGGGTTTTGAGACAATTTGGCCAGGTACAGGGCAGGTGTTAGGATATGACCATATATGCCAGGATCTAAGATGAGGCAGTAGTGTAGGGTCCCTAGTTGATGTATGAGACTTCCCATTGGGAGATTAGGGAGATGGTCAGAGATGCGTGGGACCTTCACCTAGATGTTGCAGATGCAGGGTGTTCTGACAGTTATCTTGCACAGATGCTCCAGCATCCCTTTCCATGGTTCATTGTATCTGATGAGGCCATTCCTCATATAGAGGAACCTGTAGATTATGATCCCATCAAGGACCACCCTGTCAGAGACAAAGGAGGATCTCAAAGAGAGGGGAGAGCTAGGAGAGATGGTGGGGGACGAGATGGGAGATGTCCTCCTCCTCCAAACAGAGGACATGATATGGATGATGATGATGGTGGTGGAGATGCAGTGGGTGGTGCAGGTGGAAATGGAGAGGGTCACCAAACTTGTTTCAAATTTTTTGCACCATAGAGAGATCTTGGGCCATTACTTACCAGAGAGAAATAGAGATAGAGGCAGTGGGATACCCAGCATGAGAGGCCATAGGAATGACCCTCAGGATAGGACACAGGTACCCTCTAGCGAAGATAGATATGCTTTATCACAGTGAGAACATGAGCGAGAGCATCTCAAGGCTAGGATCACTACATTAGAGGCCTTTCTTATAGACAGGGATACATAGCTTGAGCACCTTAGAGAAGAGTGAGATAGGCTGTGTGATATGCTCAGAGCGGAGAGAGATATGTAGGCTCAGATAGCCACACACCAGGGATAAAGAGAAACCTATTATTTTTATTTATATCATGCTGTAGTTCCATAGGATCAGAGAGCATTGTCCTTTTCAGGTGTGGCTCAACAGTCAGAGGGAGCTATGCCTCCCCCTCCTCCCTTTGTTCCACCTCCTCCCCCTCCAAATCAGGGAGAGGGTGGGAGTCAGTCCTAACACTACATTTTTGTCATATATTCAGAGATTATAGTGTATATCTAGATCCTTTTGAGATCATTCTTTTGTACTATGAGATTGATAAATGTATATCTGATTCATACTGATATTTTGATACTCTTTTTGTAGACAGTTCCACAGTTTTGATCTATTTCCATGATTTGATATATATCTGATGTAGCTGTTCCCAATTCTGACATGTTCATGGGTTCTCTTTGCTTTGATAGATATTGATATTTGATGTACATGTGATTTATATCCTTGGTCTCTTGATGAGTTAGATATAGATGATGACATCATTTATGCTCTGTGACTGAATACTGATATGAATGTGTTTCAAATGATGCTATATGAATATGCAAAATGAATGTTTTTGAGTTTTTCTTATGCAAGTAAATGTATGGATGCATTTTTAGGATGTAAAATAAATGCAATGCATGAATACTTTGTTTTTGTATTTTCTCTTACTCTTTTATGAATGAAAAATGTATTCCATGGATGTGCAACGACATTGATATCAGTAATATTTGATTATGTGATTATCTTGGATTTAGGATGAAAAATAGAAATGATTTTGAGCTTAAGTCCTTATGTTATTCTTTCTTTTTATTTTTGTTAAAAATGAATCATGCAATCTCTAAAATGCATCTACATGCAGAATCTTTAGGACTATCACTAATTTGTATATATGGTTTCTCTTTTATCATCATTGGGCATTTGTTGGAACAAAACTCATCAAAATAGTACAACTATCACTAACACCTACTGCTATCATGAAAGTATGAATACTATTTTTATTGGATGCAATGTTGGAAATAAACGTAGGCATCAAAGAATAGAAGCCAAGATGACAAGTTAGTTATCTCCTTTTAATGTTTTAGGGTCAGTTTTTATTTAAGTGCAATGTAAGATATGTGACCCGCAATGACCTTGAAAATTCATATCCTTGGGTACATCATGTTTTGTACACTTTAGTGAGAATCTGATTTAGAAAATAGACAAGGAAATTGTTTCAACCTCACCATAGTTTATACATAACAAAGATCAAGATATATGCGGCTATCCACTCATGTTGGTAGATCTTACCATAAACATCCAAGTTAGGTGAAATTTATAGGATCATTTGGAACAATCACCATACATAGAAAACCAATAAAATATTATGTCCCCTATCCTTGTGATTCTTTGTCTTTTGAATAGACGTCATGGAGTAACTTGGAAGACATAACAATCACCAATTGAGAATTAATCAAAGAAAATTTATAATCGCTTAGATGCCCCCAGTACGGAACATCATGGGAACAGAAAAGAATTATAACCAAGCCAAGATCATCTGTGTGCTTTAGTAGTATTGAGAAATACTATTGGATTCATTTTTCAAGTGCAATATAGATTCATCAATTAGAATTTGAAATGTAGGCAATATTTTTCATGTCTGAGTGCATGCAAGAGTAATCGTGTCATCAATTGCAATCCAATGTAGTGCTTAGAAACAATAGTTAGTTTTGAGAAACACTTGTTTGTTTTAAGTTCCTGGATTTCAAGTGTTGAGAAACACTATTTTGATGTCTATTACCATTAGGAGAGACGAACCATCCTAGATAAGATGCTCAAGACAACCTAGCAGACATGAACTGACCATGCTAGCAAATATGCCCCTAATGCAGAATGACTATTCCTAAGATGCAAATGCAGACAAATCCCAAGCAAGGATAGGACATTTGTAAGGAATCAGATTCACCAAATAGCATAGGTGCAAGTATGAAGGTTTAGTGTCATCAGTGTATTGATAGGTAGAGCACAGAGTTTGAGTGATGCCCGTTTGCCAGGTTTTCACCACTCAACAAAGATTTGTATTTTTTCTACCAAGATGCCTGTTTTCTAGGGTTTCATCAAGGCACTTTTCTCTTTTTCAATTTTTTATTTTTATTTTTTTACTTTTTTTTTTAATGTTTTTATAGTATCAAGGTTCCTGTTTACCAGATTTTCACCAAGGATACCTTTTGTCAGGACTTTTTCCAGTTTTTTGGATTTCTTCAAGATCACTTTTCTAATTTTTTTGATATTTTTTGAGATTTTCACTGCATAGGCTTTGCTAGCCAGACATCAACCATAGAACTGCTTCAAATGTAGAGTATTAATGGGGCCAAGAAGAAAATCTCCCTCAGGTGTAGCTATCTGATAAGCTCCAGTCCCAAAAGTTGTAGTAATGACATAAGGTCCCAACCAGTTAGGTTCAAACTTTCCTTTATGTTCTCAGTTAGGCTGGTTCTTAGGATTCTCTTTCAGAATGAGATCCCCCACTTGAAAGTGTCATGGTTTGACCTTTTTATTGTATCATTTTGACATGCATGTTTGATACACTTTAAGATGATCGAACGTGTGTTGCTTGCACTCATCAAGTAATTATAGTGCATTCACCCTATCGATGTGGTATTGTTCATCAGGAACAAGACCTTGGAGAGATACCCGCAAAGATGGGATTTCAACCTCAATAGGCAGTACTACTTCTGTTCCATAGACTAGAGAAAATAGCATGGCTCTTGTTGGTGTTCTAATGCTTGTTCTGTAGGCCCAAAGTGCAGGATTTAATTGTAAATTCCAGTCCTTGCAGACTTACTCAGAATTCTAAGTAGGATCTTGAGAATATTCTTGTTAGATGTCTTAGCTTGTCCATTACCTTGAGGATAATAGATTGAGGAACAATGTTGAGTAATGTGAAACTGTGTGCAAAGGTCTTCGATGTCTTGGTTTTTAAATTGTCCCCCATTGTCTATTACAATTAAAGAGGGTATCCCATATCTACAAATAATGTAGTTCAAGATGAACATAGCCACTTGTTTGCCAGTGATTTTGATCAGTGACATGAATTTGACCCACTTCGTGAAATACTCAATGGCTGTACTGATGTATTTGTGTCCACTTGAAGAATTAGGATATATTTTTCCAACCAAATCAAAGGCCCATTGCTGAAATGGCCAATGCATTATGAATGGTATGAGTTCTCTAGCAGGAGCATGGATGAGATTTTCATGTGTTTGGCATTTATGACATGTCTTTGAAAATTGAATAGCATATTTTTCCATTGTGGGCCAGTAATAGCCTACTCTGAGTAGTTTCTTAGCTAGTGAAAATCCATTTGAGTGTGATCCACATACACCTTCGTGGTCTTCTTTCAATGCGCAATCTGACTCTACGTGTTCTAAACACCTAAGAAGTGTACCATCGAGACCTCGTCTATATAAGTTATTAGTAATGAGGATATAACACAATGATGTCCTAATTAAGGCTCTTTTTTCATTTCTAGATAGATCATTGGGTATAGTTTGGTCAGTTAGGTAAGCAATGATTTTAGCATACTGAGACTGGTCTTGGGTGTTCAAATCACAAATTACTTGGTATTTAGGTGTATCAAAGGCTGGGAAGGATAATTATTCCACCAAGAATTCATAGCAGAATTCATGTTCCTCTAATTGTAACATGGATGCCAATGTAGCCATAACATCTGCAAATTTATTCTCTGTTCTTGGTATTTGATAGAATGTGATGAAGACAAAGTACTTCTTTAGGTCATCAACCAGTTGTTTATAGGGCATCAAATTCTCATCTTTGGTTTGATAATCTCCATTTACTTGATTGATAATAAGTTGAGAGTCACCATACACATGTAACTCTACAATCTTCCACTCCATAGCAAGTTTAAGACCATTTACCAATGCTTCATATTCTGAAATGTTATTTGTGCATGGAAACATTAATTTGTAGGACTTGGGTATCTTGTAGCCTTGAGGAGTTATGAATAGAACCCCTACTCTAGAGCCTTGTTGGGTAAAAGAACCATCAAAGTATATCATCCATGGCTACTCAGTTAGATGCATAATTGTGTCATCAGGGAACTCAATTCTCAACGGTTCATCATCGTGGAGTGGTGAGTCAGCTAATTGAACAGCAAGGACTTGTCCTTTAATATCCCTTCTATCCACATACTCAATGTCAAATTCACTCAAAATTAGGACCCACTTTGCTAGTCATCCTATTAATGATGTCTTTCTTAAGAGGTATTTCAAAGGATCTATCTTTGCAATGAGCCTTACTATATGTGATAGCATATAATGTCTCAATTTCTGTGATGTGAAAACAACTACTAAGAAATATTTTTCAATTACCTTGTAATTGAGTTCATAAGATACTAGCATTCTGCTAATATAGTAGATTTCTCTTTCCTTTTCAGTTTCATCCTCTTGCGCCAGCAATACTCCCAGTGATGTAGCTGTAGCAGAAATATAGATAGGAGTAATGGCTTGCCATGGATGGGTGCCATGAGAATATGAGGAGTAGCCAAGTACTCTTTTAATTCTTTTAAGTTGGTTTCACAATGTTCATCCCATTCGAAGGTGACACCTTTATGTAGCAATTTAGTAAAGGGTTGTGCTTTATCTTCAAGTTGTGACATAAACCTTCTGATTTACTGGAGTCTCCCTTGTAATGTCCTCATTTGACTAATGTTGTGAGGAGGAGTCATTTCTAGTATAGATTTGACTTTTTTAGGGTCTACCTCAATTCCTTTTGCTGAAACAATAAACCCTAAGAGCTTTCTTGATTGGACTCCAAAGGCACATTTCTTTGGATTGAGCCTGAGTTGAAATTACTCCATGCAATCTAATATCTTCCACAAGTCTTCAATATGAGTAGTCCTTTCTTTTGATTTAGCTAAGGTATCATACACATAATCCTCCATGTTTTTATGCATCATATCATGGAATATAGTAGTCATAGCTCTTTGGTATGTATCACCTACATTATTTAACCCAAAAAACATAACATTCTAGCAAAAGGTTCCCCATGTGCATGTAAATGTAGTTTTTTCTTGATTCTTAGGAGCAATTTTAATCTGGTTATAGCCTGAGAAACCATCCATTAATGAGTACATTTCATAGCCTGTTGTTAGATCTATGATCATATCAATGTTTCATAGTGGAAAATCATCTTTAGGACATGCTTTGTTTAAGACCCTAAAGTCTTTACAGATCCTAATAGATTTATCAGATTTAGATACTGGGACCACAAATCCACCCTACAAAAGTGATGAATCCAACTTTCAATAATTTTTCTAGCTCTTCTTTTACTAGTAATGCAACATGAGGATGCATATTTCTTAGTTTCTATTTCATGGGTTTGATCCCAAGAGCTATAGATAAATGGTGCATTATTAATTAAGGATCTAGTCCAGGAATATCTGTGTAAGACCATGCAAAGTTTTTCTTTTTATATTTTAGGAACTTAGTGAATTGTATCTTCTCCTTGTCTGGCAAAGATTGTGCCAGGTGAATAATTTGAGGAACTTTAGCTGTGCCCAAGTTAACTGGTTTTGTTGGTTCTATCAAAACTGAAGATCTTTCTTGAAAGTGCTCAGGGAGGATATCAAGAATCTCATATTTTGGAGCCTCTGAGAGGTTTTCACCATTAGATACATCTTTTGTTTTTACTATTTTAGAATATGACACTGCCATAGCATGGGTTTCACTGTCAGTTCTTTTCTTCTTTTTATTTTTCAATTTGTGACTGAGAAACTTGATATCGTCCTGTGACATGTTCATGCTCCTTACATTGGTGGAAGAAGGATAAGATTCAAAATAATTTAAGTAGAAAGCCAAAGTGTAGTCATTAGAGAAGTGCATGATAGGATTAGGATCTGAATCCATCCAATCAATTAAGTCAAATTTTATCAAGGACAATGAATCTGAGTTTGGTAAGGATAGCATCGCGTCAGCGTCAAAACTATTAACCGATAAGACATGTTCTGTTAGGTCTAATTCTATGGTGTTTAGATCAATAAGAGTCAGATTATCTTTATCAAAGTTGTTTTTAGCTATATTTGGACTGAACTCTAGTAACTCATCAGTGGAACTTTCATCTTCATCTCTTTGTAGAAGGAGGCTCCTAGCTTGTAGCTTATGAATTTCTTCTAGACCTAGCAAAATACCAGTTTCTTCATCAATGATTCGGGGAAGGGATAACTCCTCTGCTTCAGGAACATCAAAAATGTTAGGAGCAATGTTAGAATTCTCTTTGTTTTCTAATGGATCTGCAAACATGTAAATCACATCTATTTCAATGTCCTCTATGGAAAAATATAGATCATTCCACTCATATTTATGGGAGTCTATTATTTTTTCATCAGACCTATTTAAGAATTCAACAATAGTTACCTGATGTACTCTATTAGCCACTTGTAGATCAAAGTGTGGTAGATCTAGGATGTGTGAAATTATGACCAACTACCCCCAGTTAGGATGTGAATCCTATTGTCAGGGTGTGTCTTCAATAGTTGTTTCTATTAATGATACTTCTGGAGTGTCCTCTGTTGCTTCATCTACCTCTTGAATAGTAGCATGTGTTAACAAAGGAATATGAGTGTCTTGTGGTGTCTCAAAGCTAGGTACATATCTTTCTCCTTGATATTCAGGATAATCTATACCAATATGTAATAATCTCTCATAGGTCCAATATTCTTGTTCTATTTCTTCTTATTCATTACTGCCTTCATCAAAGATTGGACTATCTCTTGAAGTAGGGTTTTTAGATTTATTATTGAAACCTAGCCCTATTTTATCTTTGGTATCCCTAAATTCCATGTGTATAGGTTCAATAAGTCCCTTTCCTTTTTCTCCTAAAGGTCCTTTTCCTTTATATCCCATTTTTTTGAGAAGATCATATCCTTTACCATACTTTTCTAGGGATATTTCCACATGTTTTACCTCATTTTCCTCTGGTTCACCCTGGTAAAGCCAGGACAAGAATACTTGTTCTTCATTGTCATCCCCTTGAGAGTTAGATTCTTTAACCATACCAGTTGCTTTGTGAATTTCTAATTTTTTAGATGTAGTGGGTGTGAAAGATGGAGAAGGTTTCCCATAGGATCTTGGTGACATTGAAAGTTCTATCAATGATGGGGTCATGTCCAGCTTGTATTCTCCCATACTAGTTTCTTCAAGTTTTAAGGTCTTTCCAAAGCTCTTCATAACCATGTCTTTGGTAGTTTTAGGTGCATTCTCTTTTGTAACTTCCTTGTTATGAGGGACCATACTATTTTTTTTAACAGTTTTACAAGTATAATTGGCATCTGCAGGAATTTTCACTTCCACCCCATTATGTGGGAATTTGATAGACTGGTGGTAAGTATATGGTACTTCTTGCATTTCATGGATCCAAGGTCTCCCTAATAGTATGTTGTAAGCCAAGGGTAGATCTAGAACTTCACATATCACATTTCTTTCAAATGGTCCTATTCTGATTGGTAGAACAATGAGACCTTTAGAGAATCTTTCTTCTTCATCATAAGCTTTGATAGTGATCTTTCTTCTTGAATCAATGGTTTGTTCTGAGAGACCCAATTTCTTGATTAGATTGAGAGTACAAATGTTCAACCCTACGCCTCCATCTATCAATACATGTATAACACCAGATTTGTGAATTAGGACTTCAATATGAAGAGGTTGATTATGTGGACACATTAATGATTTATCATCTTCTTCTGAAAAAGAGAGGTAATGTGGTATTGAGATATGATTAACCATTGCTTGGAATTTGTCTACATCAATGTCCTTTGGTACATTTTCTAAATGCAGAGCTTGTTCAAGAATTTCCCTATGCACTGAGGATATTTTATGTCATTCAAAGATGGAAATATGAGTAGAAGTTTGTTGCAATTGATCCACCAAGTTATAGTCCGTTGATGGAATGGTAACTGTTTGTCTTGCTGCCGCTGGTTTGGGAATAGTGATAATAGGTACCTTGGAAGTTTTTGATGGTTCTGATGAGGAATTAGGTCCTTTGATTGTGACTTGTGCTTGACTTCGTGGCACTGCATTTGATTGGGAAGATGTGTCTTTAACACCTTTGATAGTGACCACATTAATTGATTCGGTTTTAATCTCTAGCATGTTGATCACATTATCATTATTGGAGTAATTTTAGTTTACTTCATTTCCTTTTCCTTTAGATGCTTCCCCTTTCTCATAATTAGGGAATGGTTTTTTAAATGCCGCATGGTCTTCATTAGTGGTGTGCCCTTCCAATTTGATCTTGCCTCCTTCAATAAGGTCTTGTATAACATGTTTGAGTTTAAGACAATTATTAGTCTTGTGTCCCTTGCTTTTGTGAAAGACACAATAATAATTGTCATCCCACCATTTTGGTTTGACTTCTAGTTCCCATGGTTTTGAATCCAAGATCATGAGAACTTTGTTGTCCAAGAGTGTCTTTAAAACAGTCTCAAGAGGTTCTCCTGAAGGAGTGAACATTCATTGAGGATTGGAAGTCCATGGTTGAACCTTGGTGTCATCATTGTTTGCATTAGGTATGGAGGGTTTTACCTTGGCATCCTTACTCGCTTGCATGCTATTCGTTATATTGAACACTGCTGATTTAGGACTAGCATTAGATGCATCTACCACTCCATCGTTAACAACATTCTTGTTTTGTTTCCACCATTTACGCTTGTTGTTGGAGTTGGTAGGTTTGTTATCACTTTGGAGAGTGATTTATCCCTTTTTAACCATGACTTCTTCAATACAGATGGCATTCTTGATCATCCTATCAAAGCTAGGTGAATCTTGCATTTCCAATGCATAGTTTAATTCAGGTATCAAGTCATTAACAAAGATTTCCATCTTTTCTGATTTGGGAATAACTCTTGAATATCTTGCAAATATTTTCCTCCACCTTTGTAGAAAGTGTGTAAAGGATTCACTGGTTCTTTTCTTTGTGTTACATCGATCCATCATGGTGTATATTGTAGGAATAATGTAGGATAAATCGTTGAATTAACTCCTCAAAATATTCTACCTTAGGTGTGAGTTTGGAGAACCACTCCATAGAATTTCTGCCTAGGATTCCCAAAAATAGTCTCATTAGGTATGTAGGTTCATGCATGTACTCTATGCTTAGGGCACAAAACTCTCTCACATGGTCATGTAGATCAATCTCTCCCGTATACTTGTCATATTTTGGCCTTGACATGTTGGGAGGGAATGGAACCATGTTAATACTCTTGTCAAAAGGAAATGGACAAATGGATTCCAAAGAGTATTTTATCTTGGGTTTAGCCTTCATTTACAAGTTTAGTTTGCAGCAAGGTTAGACGTTGTTTGGAGATGATAGAGATAGGAGTTGATACCCCATTTTCCTTTAGTTGTTAAACATCATAGTCTTTAGGTAATTTTACTCCAGTGGAAGCTAGATGGAGAAAGTATTTCTCTTTGTCTTCACCAATTATCTTTTCCAATGTTCTTTAGAATTTCCTACTTTATTTTTAGTCTATTGTACTCTTCGTCGGGAAAGTTTTCATCACTTTCTAAATCAAACAAAGGGTGGTCAATGCATGGTTCTTCTTCACCACCGCTAGCATTGTCTTGATCTTTTTGGTCTTGTTCATGGTTGTATGCTTCAAAGGCATTAGCACACTCATTCTTAGTAGCATCCATTTTTGGTGTGGGCGAGTCTATGTCAAATAGAGGATTGTGAGATGTCTCTCCCTTTTGAAAATGTAGCAATTTAGGAGGTATTTCTAATTCTTCAGCAAAATACTTGTTGCGTCTTGTGTTAACCATGAAGTTGTGTCTCAAATTTGTCAAAGCTTCCCGATAGTGTCAAGTAGATTGCCAAATGGTCCAAGTGAGTGTGTCTAGGTAGAAGTGTTGTTTTTGTTTTGGTGGAAGTAAATGATTCCAATGTCAAAGGGTTAGAATTCCCTATTAGTGAGGTGGGAATCAAGTTATTTTGAAAATTGAATAGACCACACATATTGAGACTGATTATTAGAGTTTGAAAGGACATGATAGGTAGACGTCTGAAAAATTATTGAAACAATGACAAAGAGACCAGAAAAAGGAAACAGGACCGGACTAAAGAGCCAAAAGGGTATCCAATTTTACTAAATTTTTCTCAGAAATAAATCTGCACGTGCCTACTGTCCTAGATGCAACCCTCTACATGCGAGCCAGGAAATATGGGATGCGAGCCTCTAATGAACTAAATGTGAGCAAGAAAATACACGATGCAACCTTTCTCCCTAGATACGATGCAATGCTGATCAGATGTGATTCAGGATACTAGATGTGATCTTGCACAACCTAATGCAATCCAGGATAGACTAAAAATGAGTCTCGGTTGTTCTATCAAATCTTGTCAATTTGGTCAAATTTGTTTTGGAAATGCATGAATTTTGTTTGATTGTGGATTGTTTTCTAAGACTTTCTAGTGAGTGAAACACACATATAGCCCAAGGATTTGAATTTGGTGGCTTTTTTGATGACGTTATCTTTTTAATGGATTTTAAAGCATGTCAAGCATTTGTTGCATTGTTAGAGGGGAACAAACACATCCTTATGCCCTATTTTCTAAGTAGAGGATGAAAATCCTTGCTCGTAGACTTAGGTACGCACTCAAATGCTAATTAGAATATGGGCATCATGAAGCACGCAATGACTCTAGTCATGATGCCATATTAGCTGACTCCAAATTCAAGTGAGGGAACGATATGATGAGTATCTTGGAGAAATTAATTTTTGTCTTGCATAAGGATTTTCACCCTTTTGGGGATGAATCAGGTAGTTTGACTACAAATTTTTTTTTATGATAGGGCAATCCATTCGAAACCATCTCCCATAGAATTGCACAAGGCAAAATTGAGGCATATAGCCCTATGAGTACTCAAATATGCGTAGTCTCACAAGAAATATTCAAGCAGCTCCGCTCTACACATACCCAAGCATGCGTAAGGAATGATGTCAAAATTCTAAGAACAAAACTGATTTTGTCTTTCGAGGCTTTGGCCTACAAGGAAGTAATTATTTATAGTGGGTTGGAAGGGTTGGCATAAAACCTATCCTCACTTGGGTCATTCCCGAGAGATTTTTCCCTCAACCGGAAGAATCTCTAATGTTTAATAAGCATACAAAGGATTGGAGAGCTTAGGATTTTGAGATTTTTGATTCTTCAAATGAAGAAGAGCATACTCTCCTAGTCCATGCCATTTTCTCCCCCAAATACTCCAATCTATGTTCATTCCCTCAAGCAAGTTTGAGCTTGATTTAGATATTCCTAAATTATGAAAACATAGTACTTTGAAAGCAAAGTTTGATTGTTCAGTTTCCCCAAAATTAGGTGATTTTCTTTCTCAATTACTATCTCCAAAATTTAGACAATGAATGTTGAATTATCCCACAATTTTTAGTGCTTTGCGTTGTTCAATTACTTTGTCCAAAGGGAAATTTAAATTGTGAATCCTGTTCAATTAGTCCCATAGTGCTTTGGGTTGTTCAATTACTTTGTCCAAAGGGAAATTTAAACTATGAATCTTGTTCAATTAGTTTGATAAAGTTTAATGATTTGATTGTTCAATTACTTTTTTAAAATGAAGTTAAACAATGAGTTTGTTTTCCATGTTTAATTACTCCAAATTCCTCTCAAATTTTAAACTAACTTTTGACTTTTTGATTTTCCTCAAGGGAAAAGAGCATACTAATATAATTGATCTAACAAATGATTAGAAAGTGTTCTTAAGTTATAAATATTGGAACAAAGATAATCTATCAAGTTTAATCTAAAAAACTGCAAACCACACGTTAGGAAAAGCCTTTCCACCTTCTGGATAGCAACCTGCAAGCAACAGTTAGGCTGTGTAAAGGACAAAGCCACAACAGATCAAAACGTTAGTGCTTAGGCAACTTAATGTTCAAATTAACAAGAGAGATATGAGCCTAGAAACCTAGGATGCGATCTAAAATACCATATGTGAGTCTTTACCTGAGATGTGACAGAAGGCATACTAGATGCAAGCCTTCACCAAAAATGACCCAGGATTTCCCAGATGTGATCCATGAAACCTGGGGTACAATCAAATATCCTGAGTTGCAATTAAATACCCCAGATACGAGCCTTTGTGACCAAAAGTGATTCTATACACAGAAACTAAAAACACCAATTAGCCAAAAATGATTAGGAAATGAAGGAAAATGTGGGTTCGGGCCCCACAGTGGGCACCATAAATGTGTGTGTGATTTTATGTACCTATTGAGAATGATACAACACTTCAATAAGTCATTATATTAGTGAAATAACATAAAAATCAAGGGTTTGACATTAATCACTAAAACCGACCTATTGCTTCCTATCTAAGAAGAGTTTTAAGAATGCAATAATGTGCCCTCATATTATGCATAAATCAGTGAAAAAAAAACCTAGAATGGAAGATTCAAATGAAATTAATCTAATATGCTCAAGAAAAATTCAATTTTAAACTCCAAGATGAAAGATTATAGCAATACAACTATTAGAGCTAAAAAGCATTATAAATTCCTATAAATATGAGCAACATAAGTTTACTCTTCAACTCTCCAAATATGGGCAGCATAAGGATGCTTTTCACTATTAAAATTAAGGGCCATTTGAGCTCAAAAACCATCCAATTTATAGAAGAAATGGAGGAAGGGGAGAAGGCTCTAGAAGGGAAGCCATTAATGAGGGTTTAAGAAATATTAATGAGGAGTGTGGAAGAGAATGTGTAAGAGGCATTAATGCTTCATTTATGAAAGCATTAATGAGGCATGGGTGAGGGTTTAAGAAGCATGGGTGAGGGTTTAAGGTAAATCTTGAGTATGTTGACTTTTGGAGGAGAGTTGAATTCCTAATCACAAAATTAAGAATGTGACAAGCTCAGGGGTAGCTTAGGATTAGGATTAAGGGTTAAGGCATGTGATTAAGGAGATGGAGATAGGAGGAGAGAGAATGAGTGGATGGGGGATTAGCTAATTAAGAAGAATTAGCATGTGAGAAGGGGTTGGAATGAGTTTGAACTCATGGTTGGGTATTTGAGATTGGTTAGGTTAGAGGGAATATTAATGAAATGAAATATGTAAATAATATATTCACTCAATAATAGAGATTTTAATTAATTATTTAAGGTATTTATTGCTTTGTAATAATTAATTAGGACTATATCCAGATTGAATTAATTAGGCTAGGGGATTGATTTTCTCTCTTTTGCAAGTGAGGAGTTTGCAATTGGGATTTTATTTAATTCCTTTTAAATTAATTATCTTAGCCATTTATTTGATTGTTTTTGAATTGGCTAAAAATGATTAATTTAGATTAGTGATTAGATCGCTTAGGAGATTAATTTTGATTTCAAAAGAATTATGCCAACCGATTGAAGAGTTGTCTTGACATAATTAGGGGTATAATCACACTTAGGGAAAATTCTATGTGTAGAGCATACCAAATTAGGGTGGTTATAGGATGAACCTAAGGAAATCACAAAGGATGTGATTCATGTAGTCACTGAATACCCAATCACTGACAAGAGAAAATCCCTAAGGCACCCTTCACGCCCTGAGGTTGAAAAAATAACAGGAGCCGAATGGGATGGCAGAGGTCTGAAAGTGAACTCAATCACCAACCCTGAATTGAAGTTCAGTGCATATGCGGTCGGATACAATATATTTCAAGAAAGTAGAATGAATAAATTTTCTTGTGGAGTTGTTGACACAACATACAAAATTTTGAAGAAAGGAGTACAACTAGACCCAGAAGAGCTGCTGCTAAAGCAACTGGAAGAAAACATGAGAACCATTAGATCAACCAGGTCTAATACATGTAAGTTTGGTTCTCTATTTGTTTGCACATTCTTTTATTTTTAGAACTTATTTCCTTTATTCGATAATGTCACTTGGGACAAAAATCGACCAATCACTACACAAATTAGTGATTTCATTAAGTCACTAGGAGATAGATTCAAACCTTTAATGGATGGCTACTTTGCCACATTCAAGACTAGGATGGAGAAGAGGATGAGAATCCATGCTCAACTAGTGGAAAAATACAAGGATGAGATATGTTTTGTAGTGGAAACCAACACTACACTCATCAAAGTTGTCAACTCTAGAACAACATGGTTACCACCACTTGAATATTAAATTGATATAGATAAGGCTAAAAAATCCATTGAAACCCTACTGAATGAACCAGTGGACAAAACTTTGAAAATATTTGGAAAATATGAGGAAGCCAAGTCAAGGATAAAGAATGGCTTAGTAGTGTAGAAGATAGGGTAGAAGAAAACCCAAATGGTAAAGACACTCAAGAAGAAACTCTCGGTAACTGATGAAGAATAAGAGAAAATAGAGGATATCACCAAGGAACAGTCACCTGCCAGTGAAGGTAGAGAAATGAGTGACTCTGAGTCTACCAAATTTGATGCAGAGCCACCAAAGGCCAAGAAATCAAAGGTTACTGATGTAATAGCTGCATCTAGAACCAGGAGAAAAAATGCTAAGTTAGACTCACCACCCTTAAAGAAAGGTAGAGTGAAAAATTATATGAAAATAAAATCCTCTATTGAGCACCCAACACTGAGACACCACAAAAGATATGTAAGAGGAAGAGAGGACAAGGATGATACTATAGAAGTAGAAAGAGAATAGAGAATACAAGGAGAGAAGGCCAAAATTTGAAAAATACTTGATGAAATTGTACAGTCAATCATCAATGTAGGCATCATATCAAATAATAATATTAGCTAATGGGTACATCTATCTACCGAAGATAAGAATAAATTAGAGGAAGTAATCATTAAAATGATGGTAGCATACAAGTATGTACCTCTATAATTTGGAAGCCATATTCCACAAGAGCTAAATGATAAGATATTAGCCAAGTGGAAATATGCATTGCACATGGAGAAACAGATGAGGGAGAGATCCCTAGTTAGATTCATTCCTAATTCAACAATTGAAGAGATTGAATCAACAATGTAGGAGCATGCGAAGAAAGTTTTGGCTAAGACAAGAGCATACAAAGTATTGTAAGATAGGTTAGAAGAGATTGATATAGAAAGTAATAATATTTGGACACAAATATTTAACCAACCCAAGTAGGTCCTAGCTCTAACCGAGACAACTCACAATGAGGAGAAGGAGGTCACATCGAGCCCAAAACATATTTTCATCAATGATACCGAGGATGTCAATCCCATTGATTTGACAACAGAGGCAAGTAATTCCATGGATGGAATTCCTCAGATATTGCAATCATTAGGAGAAACACCAGATATTACTATATAGGATATGACTCAAGGTGATTCTGATGACAATGCAAAGGCTGATGAAGATGTAACTATTGCCACCGAGCAAACAAAAGAACATGACACTACAAATGTTGCACAGGAAAATGTACTAGGTAACATGCCTTTATTAATACAAGCTATCAATATAATCACTGAAGCTAAGGAGAAAACACTTGAGCCTAAAATAGAAACACCAATGGACAAAGATGATGAACAAGGGGAAAAGGACAAGACAAGAAGAAATAGATTCTTCAGCAGATAAGAATCTTTTCCAAAGCTCCGTGAGACAACAAATGGTCCAATCCATAAGGGCTCAAATTTTTTGTGTTTTCCTTTATCTTCTGCTCTTGCATTCCACTGAAGAACTAGGTCACCTGATTGGAATTTTCTTTCAATAGCCCTCTTGTCAAACAGGTATTTCATCTTTTGTTGTAACTTAATGTTTTATTTCTGGCTATTTCTTCTTGTCTTGTCCAACTCTACCAATTGGATTATTCTATTTTGCATAGTGTCAGAAACATCTAACTGCTCTTCTTGTATAAACTGATATACTAGTAACAAATTATTGATAGGCATTCTTGACTGCAATCCATATACCAACTCAAATGGAGACTTTCATGTTTCTCTCTTAAGTGTTATTCTATCAGCCCAAAGTGCTAGCTTTAATTTAGTATGTCATGCTTTCTTATTCTTTTCAAGAGTTCTTTTCAATATTTTCAGTATACTTTTATTACTAGACTGAGCTTGTCCATTTGCCTGTGGATGATATGGGAATGAATATGATATTGTAATCCCATATTTCTCACAGAAATCTGTCATTTCTTCTGATCTAAAACGCATGGCATTATCCATTACTAATTTAGAAGGTACACCAAATCTAGTCATAATATTTTCCATTAAAAATTTAGTGACTACCCTGTTGTTGCTTTTTTTGTAGGAATGGCGTCAATCCATTTGGTAAAATAATTTGTGGTTACAAGTATCTAATTGTGTCCTCCACTAGACTTCTCTTGAAATTCACCAATGAAATCAATTCCCCACATAGTAAAAGGGGCTTCAGTACTTACTGGATTTAACAACAAAGCTCCTAAAAATTTAAGCTTATTTGAGAACCTTGTGCAAGGCTCACACTTTCTGACATATTCTTAGGTATCTTTGAATAAACTGGGCCAATAGTACTCAGCCCTTAAAATCTTGTGGGTAGTGGTCTTGGCAAAAAAATGACCTCCACATTCTCCTGCATGTATTTCACTTAAAACCTTTTCAACATGGTATTTATCTAGACATAACAACAATACACCATTCTTATCCTTCCAATATAAGTCTCCTTGAATCAAAGTGTATCTTTGGGTTTGCAATTTCAGATTTTGATTCTGATTTTCTATCATATGATCAGGACATTTGGCATTTTTCAAGAAAAACACAATATCAATATAGAATGGTTGCCTTTCTATGCTTGTAATAGTTTGATCATGTATCTCTGTATGATTTATTTGTACTAAATCCAAGTTTTCTTCTGTCATGAGTTTTTCCAAACCTTGGCCTCTTATCAACTTTGTAATATGGATCTCAAGGTTAAATTCTTGAATTCTGGTTATCCATTTACATCTCTTACTAGTAACCTCTGACTATGTAAGAATATCTTTCACTGCTGAGTGAGGAAAATATGCTTTTATCTGAGCACAGACCAAATATGGCCTAAAAGACTTTACAGCTTTTACCAAAGCATAAGCCTGCTTTTCCATCATCTCATAATTAAGTTTTGCAGCTTGTAGAGATTTACTATAAAAAGCTATTGGATGTTCAAATCCTTGTTCACTTTTTTGTAGTAAAACAACAACAATTGTATGATAAGATGCAAATGAAAACAGAGAAAAGATCTTACTATAATCTGGAGATTTTAGAACTGGAGCCTCTTGTACTACTTTCTTTATTTTCTCAAATGCATGTTGGGCTTCTTCATTCCAATAAATTTTGCATCTTTCTTTAGCAACTTTACAATAGGTTTAACAATCTCTGCAAAATTTGCTATAAATCTTCTGACAAAATTGATCTTTCCTAAGAAATATTGTACTCCTTTTAGGCTCTTCAGAGCAATAACCTTCTAAATTGATTCCACTCTTTTAGGGTCTATTCTTACCCCCTCAGACACTATATGTCCAAGCAACTTTCCCTCTTGTGCTGCAAAATGACATTTATTGGGATTCAGTGAAACACCATATTCTAAAGCTTTATTGAAAATTTTACCTAGGTGCTCACAGTGATCCTCAGCTCTCTTAGAATATGCAGTTAAATCATCTTGATAAATGACCATAAATAAATCAATGAATTCTTTAAAAGCAACATCCATGGCCCTTTGAAAAGTTTCTCCTGCATTTATCAGTCCAAATGGCATTTTGATATAAACATTGGTTCCCCATGGAGTGGTAAACGTAGTTTTGTACTATTCTGATTCTTTAACTAAGACATGGTTATATCCTAAGAAACCATCCATCATAGATAGCAACTCACAAGCGGTCACCTTGTGTAACATTGCTTCCATATTAGGAAAGGAATAGTTATCTTTTAATGAAGCAATATTTAAATTTTTGAAGTCCACACACAGTCTAATATTATCATTCTTCTTTCTAACTGGTACCAGATTTGATACCCAAGTTGAGTGTCTGATTGGCTGGATTATCCCAGCATCTTTTAACTTCATCAATTCTTGCTGCATTTTAGGAGCCAACAAGGGGTTAATAGGCCTCTATTTTTTCCTAAATGGTTTCACATCTGACTTTAGTGGGATTTCATGTTGAAAAAGATCCTCTTTATAGGCTTTCAAATCCTCATATGACCAAGCAAAGACATGTTTATATTTTCTTAACAGTTTGATCAAATTTGTCCTTATATGAGAGTCTAAACCTTTTCCAATATAAACAACTTGAGGACTATTTTCAGATCCTAAATTTATTTCCTCCAAATCCTCAATTTTACCATTGCTTACTTTTGTTGAATCATTATGTTGATTACTAAACAATGCTTCGAGCTCAACTAGTCCCCTAGGAATTTGATTAGAACTTAACTGGACAACCTCATTTCCCAAAATATAGTCTTTTCCATCATTGCTTTCTAGAAAAGTATCACAATCTATACTCCGGTTCTCATAATGGTCTAGACATTGATTAAATCTTAGAATATCTAGAACAACTGGTCTTGTCTTGACTTCCAGTATTGACACCCCATGTAAGGTTAAATCATCAATTTTTAGAGCAACATTTGCTAAAAAATCAGCCATTTTATTCTTTGACCTTTCTATCCAACTTATATCAAAGGCGTCAAACATTACAATTTGATCCCAAATAGCATACTTATACATTTTTAACCTATCATTTTTTACTGCATATTTGGATCTAACTTGAGCTACCACCAACTTAGAATCCCATAAACCTTTAAACATTTAATCCCATGTTTGATGGCAATTTCAAGCCCTAAAAACAAAGCCTCATATTCTGCAGTATTATTTGTACATTGGAAGGCTAATAGAAATGAATACTTAAAAGTTGTACCTAATGGAGATAACAGTAATACACCTACCCCTGATCCTTCTTTTGAGAAAGCCCTATAAAAATACATTTTCCACAATCCATCACCTTGTACAATCAACTCTTTATTCAAAGGATCAACCTCATCATTATGATAATAAAGTTCACTCTTTTGTATCCTGAAATTTTCCATATCCATATCAATGCAAAAACTAATGTTAGTGTCTTCAAATATTTCTATCATGTGTGGAGTTTTACCCTCCCTTGACACCTTAACATTATCTCCAGCAATGTTAAAATTAGCATATGATAAATCACTTTGTATACTAACTCCCATTGAAGCACTCCACTTTCTTGACAACAGCATGCCATAATGTGGTGGTATATCAACAACAAGAACATTCCTAGTCATTACCACATCAGAACATATGGCTAATTTATAAGGCATAGCCTCAATGGTACCAATCACAGGGACTTCTCTAGAGTCCATTGCTTGACACCTCCCATGAGGAGTATCAACCGGTAGTCCCATTGACCTCATAATTTCCACTAGCATAACAGTATTAGATGCTCCTGAATCAATCATACAATTTTATAGCATCATTCCATTAATTATTAGTGAAAGAAAAAATGGGTCAACAACCTTTGGGGGAGAAGTTGTATTCAAGAAAATTTGAGGAATCTCAGATGTTAATACCTCAACTTCCTTCCCTTTGTTAATTGGTTTCTTGCCAACATTCTCTAGACTTTGGACTTTTATTATGGGCACACTGTTTAATAATGACAACACCTTCCTTGTGTTCTTTAATTTTTATCATTTCTAGAAATCGCACCTTTACTGTCATTTGGGATAAATAGTGACCCATGTCTACTGGAGTATATTTTACATCTGAGGACTTTGATTTGTCAATAGTAACGTCACTTTCCTCAATATGTACATTTAGAAATGGTTCTTTTAACTTTTTGCTTTCTATCTTAAGAATAGGAGTACCTATTTCTTACTTTTTTAATTCTCCTTCTTGTACAACATTTGTTTCTAAGGCTTTTGTAATGATTTTGACCTTATGCTTATTTACATTTTCCCCAGGTCCTTCCTTGTTTTGTATATATTTGGTGTCTACTTAATTTTATTTTATAAAGACACCTGATGGCTGACTACCAGTACCACCCACTACTCTATTTCTTAAATGGTAGTTGCTTCTAGCCTTGTTCACTAAATCTATAGTAATCCTAGCTTTCTCTTCATCTGAATCTTTTTTAATAAGTGGAAGATCCTGATTGTTTTGATCATAACATCTTATATGGTCATCAGTTTCCTCTGCTTCATATCTGATAAAATCTGTTGATGATGACTTTCTACCATTCTTTGTGAACTACAAGAGTCATGATTTTCAATTTCACTATATGAATCTATATCATGGCATGAATAAGTATTTGTCATACTATGATCACATTGTTCACCCTCATCATTTTCTTGTTCTTCATTTACTCTTAAACCTAAGGAAACAATACAAAAATTAGGGTTATGTGGGGCTTCACAAGCTTCACACCAGGGATCATCATTGTAGAAATGGACAACATTCTTATGTAGAGGCTCTGGAGTTCTGTTATCAGTCTTCTCCTTTCTAGGTGGAATAATAGGCTTCCCATCCTTAAACTAAGTTCCATAAGGATGATTTTGTATTCTATTTTGAGGATTATATGTATTATTGTAAGAAGGCCTATTTTTTTGAGGAGCCCTATATTCCTTATATTCTGGTTCTTTTAGATTGCTCCTACTAAACCTTGAGTCATCTCTCCTATTTAATTTACCAGACACTCTTCTGTTCATTTCAATATTCACTGTTATCTTATAAGCATCAGTAAGAGTTCTAGGGTTTTTATCCCTAAGAGAATATCCCATTTTAGAATCAAAGGCATTTAAATAAGTTTCTAAACATACATCTTCATGCAACCTTATCTTCTGAAATAGCTTGTGCATAGCTCTTTGAAATCTGGTATTAAACTCAGTGACCCCTTCATTGTAATTCTTTTTGATAATGTTGAATTCATTCAACAAAAAGCCTTTATTTGTTTTATCTCCATATTGATCCTTAAATAATTCAATTAACTCATCCATGGAAGTGACAGATCCATTAGAAAGGCTCCTAAACCATTCTCTAGCATCTTCTACTAGAGACTAAACAAATAATTTCATTAACACATCCTCATGAGTGATATTTAAATCATCAACAAAATCAATGAACTTTCTTAAATGGGTTTCACAAGAAATAACATTGTTACCTGCGAACTTTGGGAGCTTTTCTCCTATATCACCCACATCTTTTGGGAATGTATTAGGATATCCAAGGATACCAATGAATTTAAACTATTTATACCTTTTAGTATGCAATGGTTTTCTTTGAAAACTATCATTCTCTTTAAAAGTAGTAGCTTTTGCTTTGAAAGTTGTAGTATTCTCTACTCCCGAATATTTGGAAGACTACAGAAAATCTATTTTATTCTTCATTTCAATTGTTGCAACCTCCATTTGTGCCTTTTCTAATATTGTTTCCATGGTCTCCTTTTCAATTCTTAATTTCTCCAAATCAATATCCAATTTGGACATTTGCTCTATTAAAGGCTTCTGAAACTTAGGTTCTTCATTTCTGTATTCAGTCATTTTTTGCTTACCTTTATCCTTATGTGAACTAGAAGATTTATAAATAAGTGGTATTTCTTGGTCCTTTTGAGACCTCTTTGTACCTTTTATATTTTTATGTCTTAAGGATCTTCTTTTATTCTTATCAACATCCTTATGCTCATGTTTTTTCTTTCTCAGTTCTCTCTCCCTTTTCATTTGTTGAATAAGGGCAAGCTATTTCATGATAAGTCTTTCTTCATTTGCAATCTCATCAAAGGGAGCTTCTTTAGAATCTGAACTAGATGTATTTGTTTCATATATTTCATTAGAATTAGAAGTAACTGTAGGTGTTTCTAATGCTCTCTCTGTAGCATCTTCATATTTTGAAGTATTTCCATCATGAGAAGGTTGATTGTTGCTCACCTCTCTCCTAGTATTACCTTTTGTACCCCTTGGAGGAGTTTCATCAATGCTAACTTGGTTTATTTTCTTCCTCCAGGACATCTCCATCCTTGAGGATGATGGGATTCCACCATCTAAGGCCTTCTCAAGATTATTTTTCATTCTTGACCTAGTATTCATTCTGAAAGATATTTACTAAATTTGTACTGATCTTAGAGATTTTCTTTAGAGTCACCACCCAACAATAGTTAGGAATGAATGAATACTATAAAAGGGAAATTTTGACAACTATAACTGATATGATTTTAAATCACTTGGTTCCCCAGTAGAGTCACCAATTTGTTAGGGTTTTTTCTTGCAGGGCCTCTAAAATACTTGAATAATTGAATAACTCTATAACTCCCAATGCCTTTGAAATTATGAATCAAGCAAGAGAAAACACTAATTGATGAGGTATTTTGATAACACTGGGGATACCTATTATCACCTCCTTTTTTGAGATCCACTGGCTCATGCAGGTTTTACCTATGATTGATTACTGACTTGACAGTATCTTTAAAGTGGATTTTGCTTATATGCTAAATGCTATGTTCCTATATGGATACATAGATGACAATGCAAATAACTATGATTATTCTGAGGAAGATCTTAACAATCCAAATCATTATCTTAATGATGACAGATAGAAACATAATAAGGAATTTCATCTTTCTTTCCTTTTACAATTCTTATGAATTTAGGAGGAATAACCTATTTGATTTTCTCTTTAAGATATCAACAAACTCCAACTGTAAACTCTGTGAATACAATTGATTTTAGATATATGCTGTGAAGGTAATTGATTTTGAATAGTTTTAAATATTTTGGATGATGATGGATTACTAAACTAGTTCTAGACCAGTGCCTATCCTTGGGCTATAGAGTCAAAAGATATAAATCCACAGAAAATAAACAAATAAAAGTACTGTAGGATGCCTTACAACCTACATACAACTCAGGTAAAGTGCCTTACAAATTACCCTATCACTCCCACAACGTTATATCAAATCCTTAATTACTATTATACTCTCTAAAACCACTCACAAAGTTTAATTCTCCCCTTAGAAGAAACTTGCAAATAATTAGATAACTACCTTGTAGCTAATATTCTTAACATGCCTTACAAATTAAACATAAAAGAGTACACTCAATAAGAAAAGAGACAATAACAATATGGAACAAAGCTGCACTGTATTTTATTGATAAATCTCTGCTTCAATACATATCAAGGCTAAAAGCTCAAAAAACACAGACTAAAATCTAGAAGTCTGGCTTGCCAATATATTTCATCTCTCCCAAAAATATTACAATTTACTCTATATATAGGTCTTAAACCATCTTGGAATCCTTAAGGAAAGGATGCTACAAGATTCGGATGGTTTAAGAAACCTAACCCTAAAAATGCATATAAAAGACAAAAAAACAAGAATTTTCAAGCAGTGGGAAGACAAGAATAAAGGATGAAATCTGATCTTCTTTTGTCTTCATATGGATTTTGATGCCTTTGTCTTATTGTGTTCAGGATAGTATCTGATATTTGTATTGAGACCAAGTGACTACCATTTTAGGCTAACCTACACTTGTCCTTTGTAGTTACTAACCTCCATGTGCTCAATGATCAGGTGCCAAGTGTTCCTTTCTATTCTTCATCTAGGACCTCTTCTTCTATTTCAATAGGCTTCTTTTTCTTTGGTTCTATCTTTAAATCCCATGCTATCACATCCTCCTCTATAGGCCAATCAAAGTTATGGATACTCTGCAGTTGTGCTTTCTGCCTTTCCCATCTGACATCAGTTATGCCTTTGACATCAACTAAGAATTTATTAATGTCAATCTCTGCTTTAAAAGCCTCATCCAAAATCTTATTGAAACCTTCCATATCAAGATCAAAATCTATGATAAATGCCTCTTTACTACGCAATCTACTGTCAAATTCATTTCTCCAGGCCTCCAAGGCCTTAATCTGATCATCTTCTCCCTTTAGTGGAGGAACAAATCTATTGAAACTTGATCCAAAGAGGCTCATCTTTGCCTCTATTTGATTAATTTACCTTTAAAGAAAGGTAAAGTCACATTTATTTTCTTGATCTCATCCTCTACCTCTGTCACAATTTATGGCAGATCTGGCCTATGTGGATGTAAAGAAGCCAACCTCTCAAATAGTTGTATCCTAGAAGACCATGTTACAAAGTAAGGGCTTAAAGTAGAGATATACCCTGTCACCTCAACATGTAAAGTAGGTAATTTATTGTATGAATTTAGGATTATATCAGTTTTATCTTTTAAGATATCAATCCTATGTTGAAGTATATTCAACAATGCATTTATGGAAATCTCATTATCTTTCTTATCCATATAATCTATTTTTACTTCTTCCTCTATTTCAACTTTTTCTTCTATTTGTGGAGGCTACTCGGAGGGTACATATACCACTTCTGGCTTTTCCAACAATTGTTTAGTCAATTCAGCAATTTCCTTATCTTGCTGATGAATCTTGATGTGGCATAGTTCTCTATCTTTAGCCAGGGCACTAGCCTCCTCTACCAGGATACCACATTTCTTAGACAATTGCTTTGTCTTATCCTCATTCAAATGTGCCCAGTGTGTCATTATTTGGGATATCTCCATATCACCTGTGTTTTGTACTATCCATATCATTTGGTTTCCCACCATGCTCTCTTAATTGAGGCTTCTGGACTTTAGGACATAGACTCCACATGGAAAATCCTTGGGAATTTGGACTATACCTGAATCCCTTGATCATATCACCCATTTGAATCTCAGTGGTCATTTTTAAATCTGGTTGCTTTCTTATTTGATTTATTATAAATGCTGAGGCTACATCCCAGCCTTCAACAAGCAACATGCCACTTTCCAACACTAATTTTCTGGCTTCTTCAGGAGTGATGTCTTTAGTTTCAGGATCATATGTCTATAGAGATAAAAGAGCCTCATTTGTAACTACTTCTTCGCCAGCCATTCTCAATTGCTCTCTGATCTGTTCACACTTTCACCATGTAAGGAAATCTTTGAATTCATTAGGTTTTAATGAAATCATCATCTTCCAAGAACTATTACTGATGGATCAATCTCTCATCTATACATGTTCTAAGGGGAAACTCTATGTTTTCTTCTACCTCTTGCTGCAGTTTCCTTCCTTTCTTGATTTCCTTTCTCAAATTATGATCATATACTTTGTTACCAGGAACAAGAGCACTTACTCTATCCTTTTTTCTCTCTTTTCTTATGTAAGTCTTATCATGAGATGTCTGACCAAGATCAAATTTTTTCCTCTTGGAAGTAGGCTCATTTATATCATCAGGCTGAGAAACTTCAGTCAAGTCTATGATATGTCCCTCTTCTCCTTGTACCTAAACTACTTCTACAACATTTTGTTATGGTTGATCCATATGAGGTGGACTAGCATATTCTTCTTCACTCTCATCTTCATATTCAGACTCTGAATATTCAGGTTCTTGTCCTCCCTTTTTTACGTCTAGGCATCTATCCAACTGTTCACAGAGTGTGTAAAAGTTGTCTAGCATAGCTTTGATTTTATCAATATATGGTAAATTAGGGTAAAATCCTCTAAATGGTACTCCTTTTCTTTTTATTTGTTTCTCTAAATTCAACAGCTCTTGGATTTTTTCTCTTCTATCTCTCACTTCTCCGTCATCAATTATATTCCTCATTGCATCCTCCTCCACACAATCACCATGCACATATGTATTTGGTATGGTAGGAGTTAGGAGTTTCTTAGCTCCTGTGATGAATCCCTCTGGATCTATATATCTATACAGTGTTTCTCCCATCTTACA
>MU224899.1:1932848-1970909 GCA_018584345.1 Thuja plicata
ATCAATAGCACCTTTGCCAATTATAAATTGAAAGATCTTGAACTGCCTAGGGGTTAATGTCCCCTTCCTATGTGGTGCAAAGTGTTCATTATCAGTTAACAAAAGCTGCCAAATAAATTCCATTGCTACAACTCTCGATGGTACATGATATTGTAGGACATGGGGAGGATGTGTGCATTCATACACTCTAATCATAGTGAAATTCTCCTCTAAAAAGAAGTCTCCCCAATTGTGGTCACCTTCCCACTTATCAAAATACTCACATGGCCTCAGCAGTTGTAACACCTTCACTGGAAGTCTAGTTTTGTTGACACCCAAGCTCTGCATCAAAGCGTAAACAATCCAGTTTTCAAATCCACAAAAATCACAGTCCTTGGAAGTGAATTTCCATATCTTAATCCAAAATTGGACAGGATTAGGCCGATCATGAAAAATTCTTTGGGGGTTTAAACTGTTTACATCCATGATGCCATATTTAAAATACAATAAGAGATGCATCAGAATAGAATAGTGTAAAAATTTGGGATCTTTATCCTTCTTCTATATGGCCACAAACACTTCATGCACCCTGTCAATGATATATTGGATGTAGTCATAGCTGGTGCTGGAATGCACATCTTGTAAATCCAAAACCATCATCTAAATCCCAGCATTTATCTTCTCATCTCCTCCATCCCTACCCAGCACCTTACACAAAGCATATGCAATGTATTTGATATAAAAATGTAAATCCTTGAAACAATAAGGTGCAGTTCCTGGCAAAGGGACAATATGGTTTCTGGCCTCTTTAAGGATATGTTTCTATAGTTGATTCCTAGCAATCCCAGGCTATAACATGTATCTTTCCTCCTGCTTTGTGAGGTTAATTTGAGTAGACATAGTACTATACAAGCTGAAGGCTTGCATAAAATAATTCCTATTTAGAATTAACAATGCAGTACCATCACTCCTTTTAATTGTCTTTGACAAGGGGTCATAGTGGTTTGCTAGACCTAGAAACAAGTCTACATCTACGAAAACATCAGGAACAATTAACCTAGCCAAACCACTAGTCCAAGGGTTTGATATTGGTATGGCCTTATCAGTATTCTTATAAAAGTAATTGTAAAGAGAAAAACTTGTAGACCCTGGTGTCTAGGCATCTCTGATATTGCAGTTCTCATCTGTCAATATGTTGGCATTTTCCCTCTTGTTTTGTGTAGATCCAGGTAACAGCTTAAAAAAATCATCAAAGAAGTTCCTCTTTCCCTTAGCATCTTCATCCACATCATCATTCCTCCCACTGGTAGATGCCACACTAACTGCTTTACTCATTTTGTTAAATTCTCCACTTCCTTTTTATCGATATTGGAACAAATATTCTCCCAGGACACCTTACTCTTCTCTGTGTACTGAAGATAATTCAAGAAATTTGAAAACTGAATAATCACCCTGAATTTGATAAAAACTTTATTGAATTAACAATTCTTTCTTCTTAAACATAGAAAACCTAGCAAATTTTCTGCTCTGAAATTCTGGATGCATGATGAATGAAAATAAACCTAAAATCATCCCTTTATGGTAATTTCACAAAGTACTTACCCTCATTATTGAGGAATCAACCAATTCTACCTTCAAGTTTACATGCTATGGTATTAATTGAAATCCTAGCCGTAGCTCATGAATGTGACAGGAAATCAAATTCAAATGAGTACATTTTCATAAAAAACCCTTATAAAATTCTAACAAAATCACATTTTGATATGATTGGCTCTTTATTGGACATCTTAGCTTCCTTTTCACATAGTCATTAATTCTCTGCACTCCAATTGGATGATAAATCTCCATATTTTCATGTCAGCAACTTCCATTTATGTTTTTCCTCGTCATAACTATCACTTTTCATATCTGGTGACCTAGAGACTACGCATTGTCTCCCTATCATTGATCAAATCTCTTAACTCTAATTTATTCTGGAGATCTGGCGACTGCATGATTCTCTTCACCTCATCTTAACTGTGGTTTAGTCCTGGCAATCACGCAAGTAAATGAATCCAAGTTGCTAGAATAATAGCCTAACTCTGAGTTTGTTTGGAGACCCCATGACAATGGTTACTTTTTCATCTATTAAACCCTAATAGCTAAGTCTCTGAATTCTTCTTTTCTTTTACGAGACCCCACGACAACCCTTAGTCTCTTAATCACTGAATAAAACTGCTCTTTAATATTTCCTTTAGAGACTTAGCGACAAAGCCTATGAAACTTTATTTTATCATTTAAAATTCAATTTGGAGACTATGCAACTAAATTTTAATCTCATTGTCGCGAGAACATTTTTACTCTGTGCAAATTTTATAGAGACTTAGCGACTACCATTGATCTTATCTTCTTCTGCATCTGACAGCTCCATCAAGTCACTAAATCTATTTTTGAAACCCTAAAACATCTGGAGATAATGTGACCATAGTAAAATATATACCTTTTCATCTTTTAGTCTCTTAATCGCCAAATGATACTTTTCCATTTGGAGACCATGCGACCAATGCCTTTTTCTTTATTCATTTTGGACACGTGTCTCATCTTTAGTTGTTTGTCTCCAAGTCACTAGAAGAATGTTGACTTATCACGTTTGACCAGTGACTACCCGACTACCATATATTTCATTTTAATCTACAATTTGTCACCAAGTCTCTAAACCTTTTACTTGACTGACCTTTTACCTAGAGACATGGTGACTAAAGGTTTTTTAACTCATCATTAACTGTGTTCTAATTTGAAGACTCCGCAACTGAAGGAATCACTAAGTCTCGTGATAATCTACTAACTGGAGGATATATTGTGCGACACTACGACTTAACCTTTTGTCTCCATACATCGCCAGATCATCTTTTCTCCATTGGGAGACTACACAACAAAGGCTTATCGCTAAGTCTCATGACTTATAAGGTATATTCTTTTCCTTTTAGAGACATCCTGACTAAAGTGAATCGCTAAGTCTCATTATAAATGGAATATTCATTTAACATTAGGAGACTGGGTGACTAATCTTAAAAAAGCACATGACCTTTTTATAACTTAAGCTTTTTAAAAATTAACTCAAAAATATAAACTTGATTAACATATCTAGGGTTTTTTGACACTTTTGCATATAATGGAGCCTAAGATAGGGCTTTTTACCACTTCTCTAGATTTTGACCTAAAAACATGGAACTTTCTCAGGGACCTTGTAGCTTTGGACATATTTTTAGAATTTGTGCACTTCTTAGTTATGAAGATATCAAAAATTTAAGGGTAAACACCATAACTGGGAATACATCAAACAGTATTTATGCTCGAATGTCTTCAACTAGAAAAACCTTAGGTGGGATACTTGAGAATGCTCCCTTGTCATCGGGTTGTGAAGAAACCTCAGGATAGAACTTATAGTTTGGTTCTTCACAGGTTGATTTCTCTATGAGAGCAACCTTTTTATCTTTATTTATCTTGATTTTCGTGGTTTGGGAAGTGGATTCCATTGTTCATGAAAATTAGGGCTTCTTTGCAAATGAGCTGTGAGCTCGGTAAGTCTTGGTACTTACTGGATGGTCACAATGAGTGCTTGAAATCTTTTGGAGTTGCTTTGAAATCACTATTAATTTCTCTACAATGTGATTTTTGTGAATCTCTTCTTCACTCTGCAATATGCTTGTAAATGTTGGGTGAACAAATGAGCTCTTTTTTGCTCTTTTTATAGAAAAATATAACCTAAGTGATGCATTAAATGCTTCACCTCCCACTCGGTTGACAAAGCTTAGATGCTCGGTTAACACACCAAAGACTTTAGCTCGGTGAGTATTCAATACTCGGTACAAGGTGTCAACTCAATTGTCTCTCGCATGTGCACCAACGATGCTCAGCATATAGTGTCAACTCAATTATCTTTCATATGTTTACTGACATGCATTTTATGCTCAGTTTATAGTGACTAACAAAACTTGATTCACACAATCATAACAAGTAATACCATAGTGCATCTTCAATCATGTTATTTTTGCATATTATCAATGAGTGTTGGAACTGATGTAAAATATAGCTTTGTTGAGTGCAGTTCCATACTTACTTGTATTGCTTAGGTGGGGGTGGTGGAATCACCAAATCCATTAGATGAGGTGTCACCAACTACAGTGCTTGGTCCAGCATTATCATTGTTTGAATCTTTCCTCCATATTTTATTTCTCATGCGCCCAATGTCTTCAATAGTATTTCCATTTGCAAAAGTGCTTGACTCTGTCACTCGGTCTCTACAGTCCTTGCTTAGGTGACCGACCTTATGATAGTGTAAGCATGTCATTCCAGATTTAGTTGAGTTTCTAGATCTTATTATCCATTTCCTCATGTAGTTAGAAGCAATATGTCCATATATACCAAATTTTGTACAATTTACCCAAGTGTTGTAATCCCATACATATGTATTACTGACTCTTCTCAGTTGATATACATTTTCTTGTTCTTTGGGTTTCCAAACTTCATCTTTTTCTTGCATTCATGAGATATGTGGCCATTTATGTTGCAAGTAGAACAATTTTTTTCCATGTAAGATTTCTTCTTTGGTTTTTTATGCTTAGATCTGCATCCATGTGCTTTGTGTCCTTTCTTGTTATAGTTATAACAATTACCTATGAATGTAGAAGTAGTTTTAGGAATACCTTTTGCTTTACTCGTGCAGACATTTGATGTATGGCCTAGTTTTCCACAGAGATTACATAAATGATTCTTTGGTCTTGGATTTGAGTATACATCCCTTTGAACAGCTCAGTATGATGATTCTCCATGCTTGGTATACCCTAAACTAGTATTTTTGTTGAGTCTTCTCTGTCCATTTATAAATTCATCCATTCTTTTTGTACTGTCTTCAGCTTTCTTGATCATATCATTATGTTGTTGCTGAATCTTTTCTTCATGCTTCACTTTCTCATTTTCCTCTTTTAGTTCACCAATAACTTATAATTTACCATTAATTTCTATGTTCACTCGATTGGCCTCATGACTCATAAGACCTATTTGATTGGTGATCTCAATATGATTTTTAGTAAGTCTCTGTATCTCAGATTCTTTCTCTTGCAAATTTTCAATAATCTTCCTCTTGTCATCAATAGCTAATGTTCTTTCTTGTTCAGCTTGTCTTGCATTATTCATAACATCAATCATTCTTAGCATCTATGTCTCTTGACCTATATGCAGTACTTTCACTTGTTCAGTCAGATGTTGATTGATTTCATTTAGAATTGTAATACTTCCTTCAAATGTATTACTAGATCTAGATCCTGATGAATCAAATAAATCAAGTATCTCTTCTTCATGATAGTCAATTTTATTGTAGTGAGATGCCATGAATTTTCTTTCATCCAATAGCTCTTTCATTTTGATTCTTGCTTCTTTGTGTTTCTCAAAGAAAATCTATATTTGCAACTTCTGATTCTCAATATTATTGTCAAGCTTATACCTTTCCATTGTATGATCTTTTCTCTCAAGTGATTAAAATTTTCCAAATAAGAGATCTAGCTCTGATGCCAATTGTTACAGTAACAAAATGGTGTGTACTGAAAGGGGAGGGTTGAATCAGTACCCTTAAAAACTTTTACCAATTAAACCTTTGTAAGCTTTACTTGCATGACCAACCATTGTAGCATTTCTACTTCATGCATGTAATATCATAACATAAATGTAAGTGTGCGTAAAAAAACATAGAAATATTCATGAAACTCATTTACACATGACACAAGAAATGATAACGTAGAAAACCCTTGTTAGAAGGTAAAAACTGTGATGGGGATGAAACCCACAAAGCTTCACTATCTGCAGAATGGAAGTTGTCGATTAAGGCTACAAGTTGTGATTACTTTTGATTATATTATCATGTTATGAGTAACATGTTATACTTGTTAGGTCTACTCGATTAAGAGATTTTAGCAACACAATGTATGTGTGCACTCGGTTAAGAGATTTACAATAATACTATTAAGTCTACCTTCTTGAAGGATTTCTTCTATTTACTACAATTTTTAGAGACTAGATAAAAATACTTATGACCTGATAGCTTGCAATCCTAAATTGTTGATTATAGATCCATTAAGTTCACAAAAGCAATTTCACCTTATTGTAATGGATAATACCTTTTTTATGCTTAGTAGCCTTGAATCTAGTTTTTCATAACTGAATTCTACTTTATCTATTCTTCTGCATGAAACTCTTTATCTGATCCATAGATGTCTTTGTGCAGCTACAATAATCTTGTTATTGATTGATTACACATCTATATATACAATGTATTAACCTAATTAGGTTTCACATTTTTATTGAATAACTCTAATGATCTAAGGTTTACAACTTGACCTTGATCTCCTAGTTTGTATGAATACAATTGATTAAACTGATTAAATCCATTAATTATGCTTTTCTTGATCCTCAAGAAATGGTTGTCCAGCTAAGAAAAAATATAATTTAAAGACTAAAGTGCTTTAGCTGATGTGTAGCTCAGATCCTCCTTTCTTAGTGTTAAACCGTCTCTTGGTTAGACCGGTGCTCTGTTATATCTCTATCTCGGTTGTTATTTTGTGCTCGATGATCAAAATATGTCGGTGACCACTATTCTCGGTGAATGTTGCACTCGATGAATGTTGACTGACCAAAACTGTCTGCTTTGTATACTAATGACAACTTCTGATCCTTTAATGATCATCAATCTCCTTTATAATCAGTGCAATCTTAGTCTACTTTGTATAAGTGCAACCGAGCTGATTCTCAAGTGCAACATTAACAGATTTAGGCTCAAAATCAATCACAAATCAAACATATATTTTTAAGTGATTTACTTCTTGTTCTCATTCCTGCTCTTTTGTCCCCAATGATCTATTCCTATGGATGGTGTCTTCTGAAATATTTAGCGAGTATAGGTTCAGATCTTTGTCCTTCATTTTTATCTTCATTCGATCTTCATCACTCGGTTCAATATTGTGATCATTTTCTTGATTCTTGGTGTGTGCAGCCTATTGCTCGATTGCATTGTTTTTTCGCTCGAGCAAGATGTCAGGTTCTTCTATGTATACAAATCTATTGTAATCTTCAGGTTCCCTTCTATTTTCCTCATCATTTTTCTCAGCAAATTCATCTGTTGGGATTAATGGGAAGTATGTAATGAGAGGAGAGGGGTGAATCAGTACCTCTAAAACTTTTTGTATCCTTTAATCAATTAACATTTGTAATCAATTGCATGTCTATTCAATATGATCTAAACTATCTGTATATATGTATATGTATATGTATAGGTATATATGTATGTATATGTATATGTATATGTATATGTATGTATATGTTTGTGTATGTATGTATATGTATATGTATGTATATGTATATGTATATGTATATGTATATGTATATGTATATGTATATGTATATGTATATGTATATTTATGTATATGTATGTATATGTATGTATATGTGCTATGTGGCCATACTCCCCATTGGTAATATGTGGTACTCCCCATATATATTTGTTTTTTTGTTGATATTCACTATGCGGTACTCCCTGTTGATGGTCATTTCATGAGGAAATATCTTGATGGCTCGTGGGCATCATGCATTGTGTATGAGCTCGCTGTTTAATACTCGCATTGTTTACATCTTTGCATTTGGAATGCTTGATGCCATTCTTTTGTTCTTTTGTTCTTTTTTTCTTCATGGACCATTCTTTTTTATACCCGACTACATCTCCCATTAAAATTTCATCAAAACTTTTCATTATCTTTTGATATTGCTATCTGGATTCAAGTGTGTAGTTTTTTGAGTCAAACTCATTAACCCATGTTTCATCCATGAATTTGGTATGCACAAATTGCTTATCATGTCATAGAAATCGCTGATGTGTTGACTATGACTTGCAAAAGTGTAGGTGACACATTGTTCAACTCCAATTCATACAATTGGGACTAACCGGGAAAGTGAGTAGACTCTAAATATCAATATTTCAGCCACTAATATAACAAGGATGAAGCATGATGAGGAATGGAGATAGAAAAGAAGAAATTATCCGCGCATGTAGTGAACATGGAAAAGGGTATAGTAGAGCCTACTTGTCTTTCCTGGGTAGTCCCAATTGTTTCAAGCGGAGAAGAAGTAATGAGAGGAATTGTCGAAACATCAACAATTTTCGTGAGATTAGTTTGTTAACTGCAGCTGACACAAGGCAATTTGTGAATGTCAAAATATACACTTGAATTTTGATAGAAATATCACAATTTGACATGCCCCCAACTGTATATGCCTTTACATGCATTTCAATGTGTGGTAAGGACTAAAAGTCCCAATCACAACTATACATATGGTTTCCATCAAGTACAGTTAGGACGTTGCATTTACATGTACTGTGATTGCCAATAGTCATTTTGCAATTTGATTTGAGATGTTGTCTACATGATTGGTATATTTCTTTTTATTGCAATTATAATTATTATGAATGAACAAAATAACCAACTAAACAAAATGATATGTTGGAATGACAGTGCAATATTTATCGATATAGCATTGATGGCTTCGGTCAATGTGCCTATGTGTCAATCTGGCATTGGACCTTGTGTGTTGAATATGTCGTGCATAATAATTAATCCTAGGTGTCCATTTTGGGTTTGCCCAAATAGGAAAAGGGTCTGGATATGGAATTATATTTTAATATTTAAAAGTAATGTGACAAGTTATAATCATTTTAGGAAGAACTGATGTAGATTTGGTATTGCAGGGAAATAGTGGTTGTCAATACTTTTGGTGGGTCAATGAAACCACATTTACATCTACCACATCTACATCTATACCTGATGTAGGAAATGAGTGCAACTTGTGCAAGGCTTGAGAGGCAGCTAGTGCCACCGAGATTGCTTCAATGGTGAAAGCAGAAATCATGTTTTTGTGATGCCTTCTTTCGGTAGTTTGTGCACTACTTTGTTGGGACCATATGCATAAATGTGATTAATAGAGGGCTATTTTAGATACTAAAAAAAATTTAGAATTTCATGTAGATACGTTGGACATATTTTGATAAACTCATGAACTTATTGTTGTCTATGACTTTGTTATGATTTTCTATATCTTGGATGGGTTTTTGTAAATTTTATCCTTGTTCCTTTTAAAAGTGTATGGCTTGACTATGCACATGCATAATTGTAGATGAGGATAAATAATAGGGTGCCAGGAATTGCTTAGATCCTTTGGATTTAACCCCATCTTTTCCTTCCTTGCAGGTTTTGGATCATACAGGAGCATACTAGATTCAACCCCGGAGACATTGGCAAGGATCACCCAACTTCATAAAAAAAGAATGGAAAGAGCCAAACTTAAAAGTAGAAGACATATAGACCTGTCTAGTGAACATATTGTGCTAAAGGTGGAGTCTGATGTCGCTTCAATGACATCATGCAGTGATGCAAAATTTAATATCTATATTCATTGAAGTAGCATCTGGTGCCACCTTCAACACATATGATCACTAAACAGGTCTGTATGATTTCTTCTATAAACACATCACATTCCATATGGTGTTAGAACCCCCAAATGGGCAGAAATTCAAGCAAAAGGCTTAGGAGGCTGCTAAGTCTTTTGTACAACTTTTTTCTTGGTAAATTGAAGCCATCAATGGAAACTTACAATCCTAAACAATTAGTATACCATTGATGGCTTCATAATTATTAAGTGAAAGGTAGTTCTCTAATCCAGAACCCCATTTGGTGATGATCTTATTTTGGATGCGAGGGAGAGAAGCCAATTCACATAAATAACATGCACATAAACACGATAGCTGGGAAACATAAATGTAGATATCACAACAACTGAGAAACATAAATGTAGATAGCATGGTCACAATTTTTTGGAGACACAACATAATTGAGTGGTATACCCAGACGATGCAATGCAACAGCTACTCCTCCAGTTCTAAGTTGGCACTACAGAATCTAAAACCCATAGATAAGGAATAAATTTAGAGAGGGAGGAGGAGGGCCATAACGACCAAAATAATATAGGATACCTATATTATTGTGGTCATTATGGCCCTCCTCCTCCAATCTCTAAATGTATTCCTTATCTATATTTTTTGGATCCTGCAGTGCCAACTTAGAATTGGAGGAGTAGTGGTTATGTTGCATCATCTGGGTATACCACTCAATTATGTTGTGTCTCCAAAACAAATTGTGACCATGATGCCTACATTTATGTTTCTCAGTTGTTGTGTCCCAGGATCCCTTATGACCCTTTATGACCCTTTACGATCCCTAAGATTACATATTAGAGATCTTAAAGTGTTTTAAAGGATCATAAGAGACTCCTAGGAGGGGCCATATGAGCTTCCACCTTCACGTGGTTGGCCCTGTTAAGTAGAAAATGTTAAACAGTTCTTGAAACAAAGAGAAGCTCAATATTTTAAGTTCCTACTCCACGCACACGACAATTTTTTTTTAAAACATAGCATACCGTCACAATTGTGATGGTATTAAGTGGATGACAGATGCCAGAACATTACACACGATGTCTAGATGTCAGAATAGTCCGATAGGTGGACGTCGCATGTACAACATCTCCTTCACATACCATTGTAATAATTTCATTCATAATGTGTAATGACGGCATACTAAGCCTCATATTCGGTGCATATTATGATGGTCATGACCATCACAAGAACGATAGACATAGCTATTGTCAGTGATTCCACCACCAAAACTGCAACACTAGTCTGTGTCACTTTCTCGACGGTGTACTGTCGTAATTGCGATGCATAGCCATCAAAAAGAGGTCTCAAATTTACTAGTGACTTGTGTCATCGGTTCTCTATGTACTTAGTCATCTTTGGTGATCTCTTAATTTGATCTTTGGTTTTCTCTTTCCTATATTTTAGTGTAGGCTTACCGAAAGTGTTGTTTGTATACTAATGGTAAATTAATGTCATCAATCTCCCCCTTTGACATTAGTATCAAAAACTGATATGTGCAAAATACTAACAAAATGTTAAGTATATACAACATATATAATCCTTAGTCATTTAATGACTTCCCCTATGTATATGTCGGTATTTCTGTACATATGATATATTTTCCTCCTACATATCATTTTTCCTCTATGAATATACATATACATATCTACCATTTCCTCATCTGAATCAATGTACGTAACATTTTCCATTTTTATTTTGTACTTATATCATTTCCCCCTTTATTAGATATTAAGGGCAAAGGTCATTTACCTTAGAGCTTATCACAAATATGGGAATGTGAATAATTCATGTCCTCCATCATTTTCGCCCATTTCTCTTTGAGGTTCTCCAGATCCATGTGCTCAAGTGTGATCTTTGAGTGCATATCATATATGTTGTCTGTTACAGACATCTCGGGAGTTTCTATCAGTTGCCTTGTAGAACTGATATGTTGTTGGAGCAGTGTAAGATTTGGCAGAAGTTGAGCTTGTAGCTTAGTTACTTCTTCCCTGAAATGTGTTTCTGCTTCCCATATATCCTTCCTTAACTTTTTTACCTCAATTATCTTCTCATAATGCAGTTTGGCTGCATTGTCTCCATCTGTGGTTAAGCTACTAGCACTGTTCGCTAGATCTGCATCTAGCTTTGCTATATTGTCACTATTCTCCTTAGTGAACTTCTCTATTGTGCTCAGCTTTTGAATCAGTATTATATCTTCAGATATGATGGGTTCTAATTCAGATGTGAATTCTGATAGCTTTACCTTATTTACTGCCACTTCTTGGCTTATTTCATCTATTAGCTTATGTTGGTACTTCATTTTGACTCTCCACAATTGCCTTCTCAGCGTTAATGTTCTAAGTTGTGATTGCATTGGTGAGGGTAGCTAGTTGATCAAGTATAGGCTTGTTTTGATCAATATCAACATTAGGTATAGTTTGATGTAGTATGTCTCATGTTGTCTCCGGTACCATGGAGTCCCTGTGTTGTTTCTTCAGCTTCTCTTGTAATGCCTTCCTTTGGCATATCTCTCCATATTCTTGTAATGCGTCAATGTCAAGTGTAGAAGGGTCACACTTTGGTATTTCATCCAATGTAACCTCTAACTTGTTCTTCTTTGTTTTCTTCTTCTTCTTCTGTGACTCAGTAGAATGTAAAACCATTGCCAATTTCTCAGCCTTTCCTTTTGTGCTTGATGATGTGACATGTTGTGCTTCTTTCTGCTACTTGGCATCAGTTTTAGCTCATCATATGTCTGCAGATGTCTCCACATTGACCTTAACATCATCGGTAGCACTCTTGTCTATTTTCTCAAGAGTACCATCTTTTGGTTTGTCTCCTTTGTTGGTGTCCTTTGCATCATATGTCTTGTTTTCTTCATTCTTGTCTTGAGTCTCTGCATCTTTATCCTTATCTCCTTCAATAACCTTGTTAGTGTTGGTTACATCTTGAATATCTCTGATGTCTTTGTGATCATCAATTTTATCCTTGTTTTCTTCTTCTCTTGCTTCTTTTGGAGTATCCTTCTTAGGTGATTTGCTTGTTTCTTGCATGATATTGATAGCTTGTATCAATATTGACAGTTTGCCTAGAATGTTCACCTGTGCAGTATCATTTTTTGTGTCTTGTTCATTGGTTGTGTCTTTTGCAACAGTGACATCTTCATCCTTATTGATTTCATCTATTGGGGCATCGGTAATGTCAATAACACTAGTATCAACAATGTTCTCATTTGTGGTATCATCCCATATTTCATCTGCAACATTTGCAGTCTTGTGCCTTGTAGTATCATCCTCTTCTTTATCTAAATCAATGGATGTATCATCTTTAGTTTCCTTTTCAACATATTTTTGTTGAAGGTCTTTGTCAGGGCTTACTTCCTCAAAAGGTCTGTTCATGATTTTGCACCATTTCTTGTGGCTATCCTATTCAAGTTCAATTAACTTGCCTTCAAGAAACTTATATGCCCTCATCTTTGGTGAGAATTCCTTGGTGTGTTTCTCCATCATTTCATCTATCTCTTCCTTCTTAGATTCAGGTGGCATTAGAGAAACAAGTACTCTCTCTCTGATATCTTTCTCATTCTTCAATGCAAATGTCCAATGAGAGGATAATCTATCCAAGAGTTCCCTTGGTACATAACTTACTTCAAATTGCATTGGTACATATTTGAGGTTGTACATTTTAGCTATCATGGCTTCCTCAATTTTATTATGATCTTCTTGATTTAGTTTCTACCATTTTCTAATGTGTGGATCTGTAATAGATCAATCATTTTCAATATACACACAAATTTCATCAATAGTGTCAGGTTCTTTTACCTTGACATTTTCTACCTCTATGGCTTCATCTTGCTTGGTGTCTTCTATGTCCTCTCAGGTTCTAATGAATTTCCTTCCTTTCTTGTTTTTGTCTCTTTTTGGTGTGGGAGATTTCCTCTTGTAAGTCCTGACCTTTCCTTTCTTCAGAGGTGAAGGAGTAGATTCTTTGGATGTTTGGCTTCTAGTCCTTGAAGCAGTTGTTTTCCTTGGTTTCTTAGATGGTGGAGGAGGTGGCGTATCTGACTCTGTTTCCTTGGAGTTATTCTTTTCTTCATCTTTATCAATAGATAACTATTTTTTGGTTTCCTCTTGTTCAACTTCTTCACCTTCCTTAGCTTCTTCCTCGGTTACTGATAGAATCTTCTTGTGATTCTTTACCATCTTTTCTTTATTTTTGACTATCTTCTTGACAACTAGTCCTGATTTAATTGTCTTGGCCTCTTAATATGTGCCAAACCTTGGTTGCTTCTTGTCCAGTGGTTCATTGATTAAGGAATCAATTGCCTTTGTTGAAAGATCAATGTTGATCTCATATTCCAATGGTTGCAACCATGTTGTCCTTGCTATAGAAGGTTTGATGTAAGTATTATCTGTGTCAACCATGAAGCATATCTCATCCTTATATTTCACAATGAGTTGCTCGGGGATTCTTACCCTCTTTTGCATTCGGTCTTTGAATACATTGAAGTATTCATCCATGATTGTTTCAAAGTTATCTCCCAGTGCAGCTATGTGCTCACTGATTTGCATGGTGACTGGTTTTTTTCTGTCCCATTTTACATCTCCTACCAATGGGAACTTTTCTTGAAAATAAAAGAAGATACATATTATTATTGAGCCAAACTTACAAGTGTTTGACTTTGCATTCCTGATTGTCTTTAGGTTGTCCTTCAACTAATTCAGGAGTAGCTTGGATAAGTCTAATTGTGTACCCTTCTTCACAATTTTGTAGGTTGTGTCCACTGCACCTAATGTTATGTTGTTTAATCTACTTGCCTGGAAGAATTTGTAACCCAAAAAACATGCACCAAACTTGATCTCATCAATGATAATTGTTGTTACTTTTAATCCTCGGCCATCCCATTTGGCTCTTGTCATCTTTTTGGTCTCTTCCTTTGGTGGATGCTTCAGTGCCTTTACTTTATCAGTTACGGGGTAACCGGTGACCGCATGGATGACATCTTGGGTTATTGCCTTTGGTTCATCCAACCATAACTTTTTTTTATGCATTCTTCTCAGCACTAATTGAATCCAATCAGTTTTGAAGACTTTCAAAAACATTAGGGCATTGGTGAGCCCTTTCACCTCAATGTCTTTTCGCTCTTCCTTAAGTGTTCCATCATCGTTACAAATCTTCTTGTTAGCTTCTTCTACCTCTGATGTTCCAATCTCTGTAATCTTGCAGTGTATGAAGGATCGAACATCTTCAACCAGCAAAACCCTAGCTGGAATGCATGAAAATGCACCAACGTCATCGAGTTGTGAGGAAACCTCCAGATGGATCTTATAATTAGGTTCCTCACATGCTGTGTTCTTGATGATCTTGAACTCATATTTCTTTGCAATCTTAGATTTCACGATTCATGAAGTCGATGCCATTTTTAGAGAATTAGGGATTTTATGTATTGCATAAAAATAGAGTTGTCGGTCTTGAAGAACTTATTTTTTGTGCTTTCAAAGATATTTGAACTACTTTGGAGTGTTGGAGGTCGAGTCATGATCTCTCTATAGCTTGGTTTCTTTCTTCTCAAAAATTGCCTTTGGTCGCTCTACTAGGGTGTCGTGAACAAATGAGTTGTTCTGATGCCCTATTTATAGTCATTGCCCTAAAAAGTGTGCCATAAATACTTACCAACTCATCGGTGTATGAAGAATGAGTTTGTCAGTGAATACTTTTCTTCCATCGGAGATACTTACAACATTTCAGAGCAGTCAATGTTCACTTTTCTTTTTACCGACAGGTTTTGGTATCACTCAGAACTTGTTTACCGCCGAGGCTCGGTATATACTAGCAACTTTTGCTTTTAACCGACGCATCTTGGTAAATGTAGGCAGTCTTAACTTTGAGTGTATACCAATGGGTTTTGGTATATATGCCCGAAAGAAAAGTTATCACATATTTAAACAAGTACAACCATGATGCATCTTTCTTATGCTAATTTGGAATTGTATCAACATATTATGGAACTGATGTAAAGTAATAGCTTGGGGTAATGTAGTTCCATACTTACTTGTTCTACTTATGTGGGGTTACTAATGTCACCGGATCCATTGGATGGGGTGTCACCATTTGTATTTCTCATTCTAGCTTCATCATTGCTTGAATATTTTCTCCACATTTTGTCTTTGTCCCTCTGAATATCTTCGATGGTGTTTCCATTGGGATATGTGCTTGTCTCTATCATTCAGTCTCTATAGTCTTTCTTGAGATGACCAACTTTATGACGGTGTAAGCATACCATTCTGGGGTTTGTCCAACATCTAGACTTTCTATTCCATTGTCTCATACAATTTATAGCAATGTGACCGTATCTTCCACATGTTTTACAATTTGTCCAAGTATTGTAGTCCCATACATACTAATTATTGATTCTCTTCGATTGATAGGGAGTTTCTTGACCTTTAGGATTCCATGTTTGCCTTTTCTTTTTCCAGCATTAAATAGTTGTGTGCCCATTCATTTTGCATGTAGGACAGTATTTGTCCATGTAGGTTTCCTTCTTTGGTTTTTTCATCTCAGACTTACATTCATATCCTTTATGACCTTTCTTGTTGCATTTATAACAGAATCCTATGAATGAAGATATAGATTTAGGAATACCTTTCATTTTTCCTCTGCATACATTTGATGTATGGCCTTGGTTTCCATAGTGATTGCATGTAAGCTTTCTTAATATTGGATTTTCATAGACATTCTTTAGATTGGATTGATTTGATGATTCTTCATTTTTGGTAAAGCATAGACCGTTGTTGTTGTTGACTCTTCGTTGTCCCTCAAGAAAATCATCCATTCTTTTATTGCTTTCTTTAGCCTTTTTGATAATTTCATTATGTTGTTGTTGTATTCTTAATTCATGCTTTAACTTTTCATTCTCATCCCTCTGTTCACCGATAGATTGTATTATTTCAATGGGCTCAACATTTATTTTGTTTGCCTCTTGACTCATAAGAATAATCTAATTTTTTTTATCTCATGGTGATGCTCTATAAGTCTTTGTATTTCAGACTCTTTTTCTTGTAGCTTTTTTTATCTTTCTTCTATCATCAATAGCTAGTGTTCTTTCTTCTTCAGCCTATCTAGAATTTTTCATGACATCAATCATCCTTACCATCTGTGTCTCTTGGCCAATTTGCAAAGATTTAACTTGTCCAGCCTGATGTAGATTGATTTTAGTTAGGCTTGTGATGCTTTCTTCTGATGTATCTGATGCTTTGTTTGTAGTTGATCCTGAAGACTCAAAGAAATCTATAATCTCTTCCTCTTGATAATTTGTCTCATTACTATGAGATGCCATAGTCTTTCTTTCATCTAGCAACTATCTCATACTGATTCTAGCTTCTTTATACTATTCAAAGAACATCTAAATTTAAAGCTTTTTGCTCTCAATATTTTTATCAAGTTTGTACTTCTCCATTGTATGATCTTTTCTCTTAAGCCTTTAATCTTTCCAAGAAGAGACTTAGCTTTGTTACCAATTTTTGGGATTAATGAGAAGTATGTACTGAGAGGGGAGGGGTGAATCAGTACCTCTAAAGTTTTTTGTATCCTTTAATCAATGAACCTTTGCAATCAATTGCATGTCCATTTAATCTGATGTAAACTATCTTGATGTGAGTTATATCAATTCATAACATTAATAATCATGTGAATCATTCATAGAAACATTCATGAAAGTAATTGACACATAACACAAGATATGATATCACAGAAAACTCCTGTTAGAAAGTAAAAACTGTGGTGGGGATGGCACCCACAAAACTTCACTATCTATAGATTGGAAGGGGCCGGTTAAGGCTTACAATTTAATCACTTCTAATGATCTATCCTATTAGGAGTATCAGTGGAGATCTGTTAAAGTCTACTCTATTAAGAGCTTTAGCAACACTATTAAGTGTGCACTCAGTTAAGAGATTTGATGTTGTATTGTTAAATCCACCTTCCTTGAAAGGATTTTTACACTTTGCTCCACTTGTTAGAATGATAGAAAATTACAAATTGACCTGGTAAATGCAATCTACTATTTCTGATATAGATCCAATTTAGTTTACATGAAAAATATTATCACCTAATTGTGATTGATTAATACCTCTAATTATCGGTTTCCTCTGTTCTTGATTCTGCTAACCAAATCCTTCTTTTTTCTATTCTTGTTATTGAAACGCTCAATTCAATCCATAGATGTGCTTGTTCTATTCTCCTCTCTCTTTTTCCTTATTTCACACACATTCTAATAAATGATTTCATCATCTATTTATAGATGGATTGACTTCATCGAGTTTTGATCAAAACAATGTTGACTCTAAGATCAAGTTTACAACTTATACCTAGATCTCCAAGTCTATGTGTTTTAAATTAGTTAGACTGATTAAAACACTTACATTAATGTTTCTTGTCCCTATAGAATTAGATTTAAAATAATTAAACATCCTATAAATAGAATACACTTTCTTTATCTGACGTGGAAGTCAGATCCACTTTTTTTGGGCTGCAACTAACTTTCAATTTTGTCTATTGGTCATGCTTGACTGTCCTTCAGTTTTGTTTGTCGGCCATGCTTAACTATCCTTTGGTTTTGTCTATCGGTTGCACTGTATCTATCTTTTTTATCTAAACTGTAACTTGCATTTCGGGTTCCACTTTATCTTTCTGCTTTGTGATTTTTGGTTTTCAAACTAACTTATGTCATTGGTTCTCTCTATACTTAGTCATCTTTGGTGATCTCTTAATCCAATCTTTGGTTTTCTCTTTCATGTCTTTCAGTGTAGGCTTACCGAAATTTTTGTTTGTATACTAATGGAAAATTAATGTCATCATCATCTACTTTAACATTTGCACTTTCAATGATTTTGTATCCTAGAAGTATTCCTTCATCACTTTGAGAGTCAAGTTTCCCATTTGTATCATATTTAAGTGTATAATATTGACTTCCAAAAAATTTAAAGTAACTCACATTTGGTGTGTATCCATACCATAGCTCATAAGGTGTCTTACTTTTTTCTTTCTTCAATTGAACTCGGTTCAATGTATAGACAGTAGTACTTACAAATTCTCTCTAGAATGTTTGTGTGATGCCTTTTTTAATCATTAGTGTTCTAGCACAATCAACAATTGATCTATTCCTCCTTTTATCAATCCTATTTTTCTATGGTGTTCTTGGTGCAGAAACTTGTCTTGTTATCCCATGCTCATTACAAAAGTTAGTGAATTCATCAAAAATAAATTCTCCTCCTCTATCTGATCTTAAACATTTCATTTCTTTTCCACTTTTTTTTTTCAAATTTAGCTTAATACCATTTGAACATCTTAAATGGTTTAGATTTCTTTTAAGAACATGGCAATCATCATCCTAGAATAGTCACCAATAAATAGAATAAAGTATCTATCACCATAATAACTCTTTGTTCTCATTGGTCCAAATAATTCAGTATATACTAACTCCAGAATAGCATTAGATGTGTAGGTTTTTCTCTTGAAACTAGACTTTTTCATTTTTCCTATTTGACAATTCTTGCACATAACATGGTCGGGCTTTGAAATACTCGGTAAGCCTCTCACTTTTATTTTCTTACTTATCCTAACCATGTTGTCAAAATTCACATGACATAACCTTTTATGCCATAACCAAACATCTTCATTTCTATCCAAAAAAAAAGTGGTCTCAATATTATCAAGATAGAATAGATTACCTTTTGTTTGTTCACCAGTAACGATCAACTTTCTTGTTCTGTTATAGATCATTGCCTTTTTGTTCTCAAATGAAACTTGATGTCCTATTTTATTCAACTATGAAACACTCAATAGATTATAGTTAAGCCCTTTCACCCAATATGAATTTTCACATCTGATTAGATTATTCAACATGATGGTACCTTTTCCTTCAATTGGGAAAGGTGACTCATTACCCATCCTAACTGATCCACCATTATAATATTCAAAAGCTTCAATCTTTTCTTTATCTCTAGTCATGTGATGAGTACAACCACTATCAATAATCCAGACATCATTTTTTCTAACTTTAGATATGAGTGTTGTTTCAACATACCATTCTTCTTCATCTGAATCATCCTTCATAGCAACGAATACTGCCTCAATATCTTTATCAAAATCAATACCAGAATTTTCATCTTTGTTCTCGACCAGGTAACAAGTCTTCTTGCCTTTTTCCTTGTAGTCTTGGTTATCTCTTCTATCAGAGTGTTGGTTGCTTCTATAGTCTTGGTCATCACTTCTGCCGTACTTCTTTTCATAAGATTTGTCATTGTCTCTTTCATCCTTTCTCTTGTTAGGGCATCTAGCAGAAAAATGTCCAATTTCTTTGCAATTAAAAAATACCAATGGTAATTTACCTTTATATCTTCCTTTACCTCTATGTAATCTCCTAACCATTAATGCTTCAATTTTTCCAAGTTCTTCTTCATCACTATAATTTTCACTATCATTTCCCATAGTGTGTTTGTAACTAGACTTGCTTATTTACATAGAAGGCTCTAATGTAGACTCAATAGTAGGTAAGACACTATTTTCATAGTTGTTAATCTCAAATGAAATAAGTCTACCAATCAAACTATTAAGAGTAACATTTTTATATTCTACTGCTCTCATTTCTTGAATTGCAGATACTCTAATAGTATAAATAGGTAGTAAGGTTCTCAGAATTTTACTTACAACTGTTTCTTCTTCAAGTACTCCTCCTACTCCATGGATAGCATTAAAAACTTATTTTATTCTGTCACTATGTTGAGTCATGTTCTCTCCTTTCATTTTTAGGTAATCAAATTTTCCTCTTAAGCTTTCAGCTTTATCTCTCATCACATTGGTATCTCCTCCCTGTACTAGCTTGAGTTTGTCCCACATTTTCTTTGAAAAGGTGCATGATTTTACATCTTCAAATTTAGCATCATTTAGTGAAGAATAAAGTTCTATCATCATATAATTGTGTTCATGTTTCTCTCTTAATTGATCAGCAGTCAGAGGTCCAGTAGGTGCAACATATTCAGTATCCAAGTGTTGTGTAGTATCATTTCGAATACTAGATAGATGAACTCTTATCCTGCTTTTCCATGATGCAAATTTGTCCTTTTTCAACTTAGGCACATCCCTTTTACTCATCTTGTGATCTTTAGCTTAAGTCCCTTTAAACTTTTATCCCAAGCACCAAATCTCTGATACCAATTGTTAGAATAACTGAGAGGGGGGAAGAATCAGTGGCCTTAAAATATTTCCAAAAGATCTAACCAAAATATTATCTCTCAAATATAATACCTCAAGTTATCTTACAGTCCTAATATCATCAAGATGTATTCCATAAATAACTTTAACAAATATAAACTACTCAGTAAGATATATTGTTTATCTTTTCTAGACTTTATCGAGTAGTAGCAAATAAACTTAGAGTTAACCGACCAATCCAGTTTTAATAATGTGTAAAGAAAAATATCAATGAAATGAAATATATACACATTTGACACATAGATTTTAATGTGGAAACCCAATATGGGAAAAACCACCTGCGATCGGTAACCCAAAATATTTTCACTCTTCTGAAGTGAGCTTAGTGAAGATCCAACCATGTTAAAGGTTGCAATACACACTGTTAAGTGCAACCTTGTTAGAGGATTCGAAACCAACAGTTTGTCTTTTGACCTAGCACTCGCTATGTTTTCAAAAAGGAAACCTTTTGTTGCTCTTGAGTATCTCAATACAATAAGGACTGTTAAATCCCACTCGATTAAGATATTTTCTCAATCAATGGTTAAACTGATATAGTAAATGATCTATTCAAAATGCAACTTTGATTTGAAAATATTTAGATCTATTGTTAGTTCTATAATACCTCTCTGATCAATTTACACTTCAGTTCCTTTGCTTTCTTTCTTTCTTATGCTCGGTGAATGCTATGTCCTCTGTTGCTTGATGTCTGCAAAATTCCTTGGTTCTGTTCTTTAACCTGTATGATCAGATCTACATGAAGAGTTCTATCTTCACACAAAATATACTTAGCATTCCTCTCTTTGATAATGAATTCCTTGTCTCTTTATATAGACATGATTAGCCACTCAATATCCTTGTTTTTGTCGCAGATCTCTTCTTGATCCATAAAACTCACCATGCGTTCCTTTATCCCATAAAGCTCACCTTTATTTTTATATCGTAAATCTCTCCATGATAGCTGTGAATAAAATGTGCTTTAAATCTTCTTCCTTGCTTTAGTTTAGCTTATCGTTGAAAATAAAGCAATCAATCAGTCAACCCTAAATTGTAGCTCTGCCAACTAAGTAATTTTGTTGTTCTTTCACTCCAGTTAAGCTCGGTCATCACCTTCAATTATGCTTGGTCAACAACTTCAGTTAATGCAGTTCTTGGTATACACTTTCTCAGTAATACTTACTCAGTATACACTTGCTCAGTATACACTATGAACTTCTCGGTGTTCACTGTCACTCGGTGTAACAAAATTTTTATATTTCACCAACAACCTAAACTTTGTCTCTTCAAATATTCAAGGTTATGATATTGTGCGTATGAATAATAAAACCATATCAAGTTGACATCAATGATAATACAATACATTAACTGATTTAATGTCTTGCATTCACTTTTGTAGCTCGGTGATCATCAACTTATCATCTTCAAACATTCAATCAGTTATATTTCATTAGTTTTGAAATTGTTAAATGAAGGCATTGGAAAGATTTTGAAAAGAATTAATAGAATAAGGAGGCAAAGAACAATACCATTGCAAGGATTTGTCTCAAAAGGATCTAGTAAATAGTTTTTCCATGAGCCTATGGTCATGATAGAAATCACTACACAAAGTTTGAAAGGTTTTAGCATGATTCAAAGGATCACCCTTACTGTTATAGGTCTCTAGATGAGGAATCTCCATGTCTTGCGGGATAAAAACACAGATGAATCCAAAGACAAATTAATAGAAATTTCACAAGTAGGAATATTGAACTTGGATTGAGTCATTGAAGCAATTTGTTATTGCAAAGAAGACATAGTTTGAGACAAGCTATTAATGATTAAATTTGCACAAAGATTTGTAGGAGGAGATATGTTTGAAATATATAGAGCATTATGATAAATGAAAGGACTAGTTGAATATGAAAAGGGTGCACCATTGTAAGTGGGCATTGATGAAGGCAATGAAACACATGGCACACTTGAAGGAGTAGAAGGGGAAATAGGATTAGGGATGCTAACATGTGTAGGATTGATATTTTGAATGGAATTTGTTGTGATAGGTGGAACATAAGTGGAGACACAAGGAATTGAAGGGGAAATAGGCATAGAGGTATCAACACTAGTGGTAGGTGGACTGAAACCTAGCTATTGAGAACAATCTCTAAGAGGCTTAACATTATTAAAAATGAGATGAGAGATACTATGAAAGATGTTAACACCATGTTCATCCATATGAATTATCTTTCTTGAGCCTTCTACAATATAAATTACTTTGGGATTAGGATTTTCTTGTCCTAACCATTTTTCTATTAGAATAACTAAGAGGGGGGTGAATCAGTGGCCTTAAAAGTAATTTTAAGAATTCAACCAAAAACTTATATCTCAAATATAATATCCTCTAGTTATCTTTAAGTTCATCAAGATGTATGCCTTATGATTTTATCAAATATAACCTTCTCGGTAAGATATACTGTTTATCTTTTCTAGACTTTATCGAATAGCAGTAAATAAACTTAGTGTTAACTAACCAATCTAGGTTAAATAATGTGTAAAGAAAAATATCAATGCAATGAAACATGTACACATTTGACACATAGATTTTAATGTGGAAACCCTGTTAAGGGAAAAACCACTTGGGACTGGTAACCCAAAATATTTTTACTCTTCTGAAGTGAGCTCGGTGAAGAGCCAACCTTGTTAAAGGTTACAATACACATTGTTAAGTGCGACCTTGTTAGAGGACTTAAAACTAATAGTTTTTTATTTTGACCTAGCATTCACTATGTTTTCAACAAGTAAAAATTTTGATACTCTTGATTATCTCAATACAATAAGGATTTTTAAATCCCACTCGGTTAAGATATTTGCTGAATCAATGGTTAAACTGATACAGTAAATGATTTGTTCAAAATACAACTTTAACTTGTAGATATTCAGATCTATTTTTAGTCCAATAATACCTCTCTAGTCAATATTCTCTTCAGTTCCTTTTCTCTCTTCCTTTGTTATGCTCGGTGAATGCTCTGTCCTATGTTGCTCGGTGTTTGCAGAATTTCTTGGCTATGTTCTTTGGTCTGTATGATCAGATCTGCATGAAGAATTCAATCTCCACCAGAATATATTCAGAATTTTTTTTTTTTATAATGAATTCCTTGTCTCTTTATATATACATGAATATTTTTTCAATCTCCATGTTTTTTTCATAGATCACTTCATGATCCGCAAAACTCGCCATGCTTGCTTTATCCCATAAAGCTCTTCTTTTGTTTTATTTCATAGATCTCTCCATGATAATTGTGAATAAAACACATTTTAAATATCTTTCATGCTTTAGTTTAACTGATTGTTAAGAATAAAGAAATCAATTAGTCAATCTCTAAATATATCTCTTTCTAGCTAAGTAATTTTTTCATTCTTTAACTTCAGTTTTGTTCGGTCATCAACTCCAGTTAGCTCGGTAACAACTTCAGTTGTGCTCGGTCAACTTCAGCTCTTCAAGGTTATGACCAATATGTGTATGACTAATCATACCATATCAAGTTGGCATGAATGACAATACAATACATTAACTAATTTAATGTCTTTCATTCACTTTTGCATCTCAATGATCATCAACTTATCATCTTCAAACATTCAATCAGTTATAGTTCATCAATCTCTCCCTTTGGCATTGATGGAAACATACTATGAAATATGGAGTGTAAAACATGACATAACATACCAAACTTATTGTTCTATAACCAATTCAAATATATGAGTCTCGGTAAGCTCTTCTAGCTTAGAATTGATTATTTTGTGTGCTCTCCCTTTCTTGATTCTCTTCAATGGATAGGTGTAGTATTTCTATCTTATGATTATGTCTCTCCCTTTATTGTAGAATCTCTTCTCCCTTTTCTGGATAGATATGCAGTGTTAACTCTCTCCAATTCTCTCCCTTTGATGGATGGTTACTTCATTGAATCTTACTCTTCTCCCTGATGTATAGTTTATCCATGATGGATATTTCATTGAATATTCCTCTCCCTTTGATAGCAATGCAACAAATTTACAACTCTGTAGTAGTTTTCTCCCTCTAATACTTTATGTCCCTTTAGTGGACTGATATGTCATTGTAGTACATATCTCATCTTGCATCAACATGAATAATCTTTTGATAATGTGTAGGATGATGCAGCATCCTAGTCATCTTAGTGACCAATAGACAAGGGTCGAACCCCTAGTCTATTCCTCAGGTACTCAAATGTATCTTTTGGCAATGGTTTTGTGAATATGTCTGCTAATTGCTCTTTGGATTTTACATATTCTAGTATCACATGTTTCTCTTGTACTTGTTCCCTCGAGTAATGATACTTAATAGCTATGTGCTTTGTCTTAGCATGCATTACATGGTTCTTTGAGATTTTTATAGCACTATTATTATCACAATAGATAGTTACTGGGTCAAGAATTTCCTCATTCATACCTTTCAGCAATTTCTTGATCCATGTAATGTTAGAACAATTTGCAGCAGTAGGTACGTATTATGATTATGTATTTGATTGAGATATGCATCGTTTCTTTTTACTTATCCATGTGACAAGTCTGTCACCCATAAAGAATGCTCATCCTATAGTTCTCTTCCTATCATCTATATTTCCACCCCAATCAGCATCAGTATAAACTTGTAGCTCAAATTTTCCTTCTTTATTGTACCACAAACCATAGTCTTCAGTATTCTTCAGAAACCTCAAAATTATTTTAACAACAGTCATGTGTGATTCCTTAGGATTAGTAGAGAATTTTGCAACTATACCAACTACATGTGCTATATCAGGTCTAGTGTGTACAACATACATTATTTTTCCAATCATTGATCTGTATAAGGTCTTATTTACCTGAGTTGTCTTGTCTTCCTTTGTCAATTTGCATCTGATTTCCATAGGTGTTCTGACTGGTTTTGAGTCCTCCATCTTGAATATCTTCAAAACTTATTTGATGTATTTGGATTGTGTGATGTAGATGCCTTCATCCTGTTGTAGAATCTATAGGCCAAGGAAAAACTTTATCTCTCCAAACATTGACATTTCAAATTCTTTCCTCATTTCATCAGAAAATAATTTGTATAGCATATCATTACCTCCAAATATGATATCATCAACAAATATCTCAGCAATCAAAGTATTATCATTAGTATATCCTTTCAAATAAATATTATTTTTGTCACTTGTTCTAATGAATCCAATACTAATGAGATAAGAGTGAATTCTTTCATACCATGCTCTTGGTGCTTATTTCAATCCATACAAGGCTTTTTGTAGTCTACAAACCATGTTTCTCTTGCTAGGATCAACAAACCCTTCAGGTTGTTCAATGTATACCTCCTCTTCTAGTATTCCATTCAGAAATGCATATTTAACATCCATTTGGTATACTTTAAATCCTTTAAAAGTAGCATAAGCAAGTATAATTCTTACTCCTTGTAGTCTAGCAATGAGTGCAAAGGTTTCTCCATAATCAATACCTTTTTCTTGTGCATACCCTTTACATACCAGTCTTGCTTTGTTCCTTGTGACTTCTCCATTGTCATTGAGTTTGTTTATGAATATCCATTTGGTGCCAATGACATTTTTGTCACTCAGTCTAGGTACTAATGTCCATTTTTTATTCTTCTTAATCTATTCAATCTCTTCATTCATTGCACTAACCCATTCTTGATTCTCAAGTGCAGTATTAACATATTTAGGCTCAAAATCACAAATCAAACATCTATTGTTAAGAGACTTACTTCTTGCTCTCATTCCTTCATTTTTTTCTCTAATGATTTAGTCCTGTGGATGGTGTCTTTGGACATATTTAGCAAGTACAGGTTCAGATCTCTAATCTTCATTTTGATCTTCATTCTGATCTTCATTTTTATCTTCATCGCTCGGTTCAGCATTGTGAGAATTTTCCTGATTCTCAGTGTGTGCAGCCCATTGCTCGGTTACTTTTTTTTGTCGCTCGAGTAAGGTGTCAAGTTATTCTATGTAGACAAATATGTTGTAATCTTCAGGTTCCTTTCTTCTTTCCTCATCATTTTTCTCAGAAAATTCATCCACCTTAACATTTTCACTTTCAATGATTTTGTTAGAATATTTGTTCAGACATTTATAAGCTTTGCTTTTAGTAAAATATCCTAGAAATATTCCTTGATCACTTTTAGAATTAAGTTTCCCATTTCTATCATCTTTCAATATATAACATTGAATTCCAAAAACTCTAAATTAACTCACATTTAGTGTGTATCCATACCATAGCTCATAAGGTGTCTTATTTGTGTCTTTCTTCACATGAACTCGATTCATTGTACAGACAGCAGTACTTACAGCTTCCCTCTAGAATGTTTGTGTGATGCCTTTTTCAATCATTAGTGTTCTTGCACAATCAACAACTGATCTATTCCTTCTTTCAACAATCCCATTTTGTTGTGGTGTTCTCGGTGCAGAAACTTGTCTTGTAATCCCATGCTCATTACAAAAGATAGTGAATTTATCATAAATAAATTCTCCTCCTCTATCTTATCTTAAACATTTCAGTTCTTTTCCACTTTTTTTTTCAACTTTATCATTATACCATTTGAACATCTTAAATGCTTCAGATTTCTCTTTTAAGAACATGATAGTCATCATCCTAGAATAGTCATTAAAAAATAGAATATAGTATCTATCACCATAATAGCTCTTTTTTCTCAGTGGTCCACATAAGTTAATATGGACTAATTCCAAAATAGCATTAGATGTATAGGTTTTTCTCTTGAAAATAGACTTTGCCATTTTTCCTATTTGACATTTCTTGCACGTAACATGGTTGGGCTTTGAAATACTCGGTAAGCCTCTTACTTTTCTTTTCTTACTTATTTTAACCATGTTGTCAAAGTTCACATGACGTAACATTTTATGCCACAACCAAACATCTTCATTTGTAGCCAATAAACAAGTGGTCTCAATATCATAAAGATAGAATAGATTACCTTTTGTTTGTTCACCAGTACTGATCAACTTTCCTTTTTCATGATAGATCATTACCTTTTTGTTCTCAAATGCAAATCAATGTCCTATGTTGTTTAGTTGTGAAACACTCAATAGATTATAGTTAAGTCCTTTCACCCAATATGCATTTTCACATCTGATCAGATTATTCAACATGATGGTACCTTTTCCTTCAATTGGGAAAGGTGAGTCATTACCCATCCTAACTGATCCACCATTATAATATTCAAAAGTTTCAAACTTTTCTTTATCTCCAATCATGTGATGAGTCAACCACTATCAATAATCCAGACATTATTTTTGCTAACTTTAGATATGAGTGTTTTTTCAACATACCTTTCTTTTTAGTTTGAATTATCCTTCATAGCAACAAATACTACCTCAATATCTTCATCAGAATCAGTGCCAAAATTTTCAGCTTTGTTCTCAACCAGGTAACAAGCCTTCTTGCTTGTGTCCTTGTAATCTCAATTATCTCTTCTATCAAAGTGTCAGTTTCTTCTGTAGTCTCGGTCATCACTTATGTCGTACTTCTTTTCATAAGATCTATCATTGTTTCTTTCATCCTTTCTCTTGTTAGGGCATCTAGAAGAAAAATGTCCAATTTCTTTGCAATTAAAACATACCAATGGTAATTTGCCTTTATATCTTCCTTTACCTCTATGTAATCTCCTAGCCATTAGTGCTTAAATTTCATCAATTTCTTGTTCATCACTATCACTGTCACTATCATTTCTCATAGTGTGTTTGTTACTAGATTTTCTTATTTTCAGAGAATATTTGAATGCAGACTCAATAGTTGGTAAGATGCTATTTTCATATTTGTTCATCTAAAATGAAATAAGTCTACCAATAAAAATATCAAGAGTAACATTGTTATTTGCTAATGCTCTCATTTATTGAATTGCAGATACTATAATAGCATAAACATGCAATAAGGTTCTCAGAATTTTACTTACAACTATTTCTTCCTCAAGTACTCCTCCTACTCCACGGATATTATTAACAACTTCTTTGATTCTTCTACTGTACTAAGTGATGTTGTATCCTTCTTTTATTCTCGGGTCATCAAAATTTCCTCTTAGGCTTTCAGCTTTAGCTCTTAGCATATTGGTGTCTCCTCCATGTACTAGCTTGAGTTTGTCCCACATTTTCTTTGCAGAGGTGCATGATTTCATATCTTCAAATTCAACATCAGATAGGAAGAATCAAGTTCTATCATCATAGAATTGTGTTCATGTTTCTCTCTTAATTGATCAATAGTCAGAGGCCCAGTGGGTGCAACATATTTAGTATCCAAGTATTGTGTGACATCATTTCTAATACCTAATATATGAAGTCTTATCCTACTTTTCCATGATGAAAATTTTTCCTTATTCAACTTAGGCACATCCCTTTTACTCATCTTGTGATCTTTAGCTTAAGTCCCTTTGAACTTTTCTTCCAAGCACCAATGCCCTGATACTAATTATTAGAATAATTGAGAGGGGGGAGGGGGTTGAATCAGTGGCCTTAAAAATAATTCCAAGCATTCAACCAAAAACTTATATCTCAAATATAATATACTCTAGTTATCTTTCAGTCCATCAAGATGTATGCCTTAAATGATTTTAACAAATATAACCTGCTCGGTAAGATATTTTGTTTATCTTTTCTAGACTTTACCAAATAGCAGTAAATAAACTTAGTGTTAACCAACCAATCCTGTTTCAATAATGTGTAAAGAAAAATATCAATGCAATGAAACATATATACATTTGACGCATAGATTTTAACGTGGAAACCCTGTTAAGGGAAAAACCACTTGGGACCGGTAACCCAAAATATTTTCACTCTTCTGAAGTGAGCTTGGTGAAGAGCCAACCCTATTAAAAGTTACAATACACACTGTTAAGGGTGACCTTATTAGAGGATTTAAAACTAACATATTATCTTTTGAACTAGCATTCACTATGTTGTCAACAAGAAAACCTTTTGATTCTCTTGAGTATCGCAATACAATAAGGACTGTTAAATCCCACTCATTTAAGATATTTTATGAATCAATAGTTAAAATGGTATAGTACATAATCTGTTCAAAATACAACTTTAACTTACAAATATTCAAATCTATTTTTAGTCCAATAATACCTCTCTGGTCAATATGCTCTTCAGTTCCTTTGTTCTCTTCCTTTTTTCTTGTCGGCGAATGCTCTGTCCTCTATTGCTCGGTGTCCGCAGAATTTCTTGGCTCTGTTCTTCAGCCTGTATGATCAAATCTGTATGAAGAATTCAATCTTCACCTAAATATATTCAACATTCCTTTTTTCATAATGAATTCCTTGTCTCTTTATATAGACATTATTATTCATTCAATCTCCTTGTTTTTTTCGTAGATCACTTCTTGATCCGCAAAACTTGGCATGCTTTCTTTATCCCATAAAGCTCTGCTTTAGTTTTATTTTGTAGATCTCTCCATGATAACTGTGAATAAAACATGTTTTAAATATATTTCATGCTTTAGTTTAACTGATCATTAATAATAAATAAATCAATCACTCAATCTCTAAATATAGTTCTTTCCAGCTAAGTAATTTTTTTGTTCTTTAACTTCAATTTTTTTGGTCATCAACTCCAGTTAGCTTGGTAACAACTTCAGTTATGCTCGGTCAACTTTATCTCTTCAACGTTATGACCAATATGTGTATGAATAATCATACCATATCAAGTCAACATCAATGAAAATACAATATATTAACTGATTTAATGTCTTTCATTCACTTTTGCATCTTGGTGATCATCAACTTATCATCTTCAAATATACAATCAGTTATAGTTCATCATTTTCAAATTTCTCAAAGTCATTGGAAAGCTTTTGTAATTGCACGAGAAGAACTCTTAAAGCCTCACCTTCATCATGAGAATAATGGTAAGATTTGTTCTCCATGATAGGATTGATGTCACTAGTATGCATGTTTGTCTCATCAAGATTCCTAGGAAAAAGAGAAGGCTCAAAATCAAAGGAACTCATAAGTCTACAACTTCTCCTAACTGGAATGCTATAATTAGGACTCAAAGTGATAACACTCATGCACAAGGGAATGAGAGAAAATATGTATATCTAATTAAATTTTAAGATTTTAAAGAGATGCAATCCAATAAAATAAGATATTTTATGAAAGATGAATCTAAATATTAAATATAATGTAAAGCATGCACTAGGATATCTAGATCTAAAGAAGCATACAAAGAAGATCATGCAAAGAGAATCTAACTACCAAATCAAAAGTAGGTAAGGGACATCAGGTTCATCAAAATATACAGTAGGTAGACCTATAAGCACATAAAGGGAATCTAACACAAAAATTAGAATGGAAATATAATGAGTCGGGTTCACCAAAATGTACAATAGGAAAAAATGGGGAGAGCAAATCAACATAAAATAAACTAAGTGAATTACTTCCCCATTTCATCAATTGCATATTAGGAAGAAATAATATCTCCAATAGGCCCAAGAGGTGACCCAAGAACTAATTGGAAATATGGTATATCCTTCACTAAAAATGTAATTGAAATGAAATGGGAGTAATTAAGCAATATAATTGATCTATTACAAAAGTGACTAAAAAGATGATTAAAATAGACTGATAAAAATTGATATTGAGTTGAAACTTACAAAAACAAAAATTAGAAGATGAAATTGACCTAACCCAAAACATTTATTAAAAAATGGTAGGGACAGGGTGAAAGTTGACGTATACTCAGGGACAGAGTGAGACTTGATATGTACCCTACATTTTTGGATGAAATTTTCCTAGAATCTGCAATTGTTCCTATACTACCTAGAAAAGGTCTGACGGCTCCACAACATGTTCTTGGACACATAAAAATGGGGAAAAAGGTTGGGAAAATGGGTTTTCCTTGGTAAACCCCCTATTTAGGAATCAACCTTGAAGCATGATATAATTTTCATAAAGGAAATAATGTAAAAAGGCAAATTGTTGATTTACCTTGCACCAACCCTCATGAACGGATGTAGAAATTTCTCAAATCCATGAAGATGATTGAATGTGTTTCAAATCCAAATATTTGACCTTGGAATGTATTTAAGGATCAATTATTCCCTCACAAATGCATATATTTATGATTTCCACTCCAAGATATAGAATATACATATGCTTCATAACCACATGCAAAGAAGAAGAGAGAGAAGGATGAATGAATCTTCTTGCTTGATTGATAATTACTCTACTTGGACATCATGGGAGAGAGAATTGTATCAATTATATAATATTTCCTTTTATTTGGTGAATATTTAAGAAATGGAGACTTGGATATTTTGAATTAGATATATGCCTTCAAATCTTGAATCCAAATCCTTAATTTCTCTTGCTAGCTTAAAATCTTGATCACTTGATTGCCAAAATGCTTGTACTTGATTAATTCATACCAAATGAGTGGATGGGAGATCCTTTTATACTTTAGTACCTCAATTCAAAATTCAAATTTGATCTAGGCTAACCACAATTGAAAACCTCAGAAGAAGACCCTAATATAGGGCTTTGGGTGAAATTTGGGCCCAAAATCCTAGGGACAGATCGCCATTTGGGATGTGTCCCAGAAAAATTAGGCTCAAATTTCACTTGGACATTAGGGAAATTGAATAGGTGTGGGAAAATAAGAATCAAGTCACATGGATCAAGCATAGCAGGCATTCAGACCTTGAAATCACCAAAATGGGGCCTAATAGATCATAAAGCATCCAATTATGGGTGCTAAATTTTTAGGACTATACATGAGGTAATCTTTTGGAAACAAAAATTAATAATTAAGTGGCTTGGGATTCACTATTCTCATCCTTAGAATGAAGCTAAAATTGTATTAGAAACACTGTCCTCAACCTTAGGATGAGGCTAAATGTAAATTTAAGGAGGATGCTCAATTGGGTTTGATAGCCTTAAACTATTTCTATGAAATTTTTAAAGATGTTAGTTGCATGGATGATAAGATCCTAGAAGACCATCTGTTAGACTTAGTCCCAAACATTGTCAGTGTCGCTAATAATGCTTACTTATGGCACCTATGACAGAGGAAGAGATTAATAAAGTCACCTTTGCTATGGGTTTTGTCAAGGCCCATGGCCTGGATGGTTTCCCACCTACTTTTTTCCAAGAGTTTTGGGATATAGTTGAACCTTATAATATTACTCTAGCAACTAGGGATTTGTTTAGGACTGGAAGGTTGATGAAAGAATTGAATAGTTCATTCATTGCCTTGATACCTAAGGTGTGTGAACCACAAATATTTTCTAACTTTATAACAACAAGCCTTTGTAATATTATTTATAAAATTCTTTCAAAATTCTTAGTTAATAAAATTAAACCCATGTTAGATGACTTAATTAATCATAACCAGTGAGGATTTGTTCCTGGGTGAAAAATTCTTGATGCATTTATCACAACCTATGAAGTCCTCCATTCCATGGGCAAGTGTCATTAACCAAGAATGAATTTTAAGCATGACATCTTTAAGGCATACAATAGAGTCAAATGAGATTTATTGTTTAAAATCCGTGGGAAATTAGGATTTGATAGCATAATGATTGGGTTGATTAAGGAATGTGTGATTATTGTTCATTATTCAATCCTATTCAATGGTTTCCTAAGATGATTTTTAGAGCTACCAGGGATATTAGACAAGGGGACCCCCTCTGTTAGTAATAACTAAGAGGGGGGTGAATCAGTGGCCTAAAAAATATTCCAATAATCAACCCAAAAACTTAGTACCACAATATTAAGCCTCTATTTTTCTTCATTCCTATAAGATGAATGCATTCAAATACAATTATCAAATTACTACTTCTCAGAATGATTTGTTAAACCTTATACTATATGTTTACCAAATAGCAGTCTATTAATTTACCGAAAGACAGTAAATTATCTAGAGTATACCGATCAATCCAAATTATCTATGTGTAATGCAAAACAGTAAAGTAATGACTCATAAACACATTGACACATGAATTTTTAACATGGAAACCCTGTTAAGGGAAAAACCACTTGGGACCGGTAACCCAAAATTTTCACTCTTCTGAAGTGAGCTCGGTGAAGAGCCAACCTTGTTAAAGGTTACAAACACACTATTAGGTGTGACCTTGTTAGAGGATTTAAAACTTTAGTCTGTCACTTGATATCGGGAATCTCTATGCTACCTTCCTTGATCAAACACTCTCTTGGCCTATCAATAGGTATCTATCATCTCATGCTATCTTCATGATCAAAATTTTTGATACTCCTTGGGATGTATCTCAATATAGAAAGGATCTTTAAATCCCACTCGGTTAAGAGACTTTCTGAATCAATGGTTAAACTGAAACAATATGATCTGTCCACATATACAACTTATACTTGTATATTTTCAGATCTATTGTAAGCTCATAAAACTAATTTGATCAATATTTCTATTTTAATACCTTTTCTCCACTTTAGTTCTTCTCGGTGATGTTGTGCTATGTTGCTCGGTGTTCGCAGAAAACTTTAGCTCTTTCCTCAGCTTGATTGATCAGGACTATATGAAGTTGCTATTCATCAGTTTCTCTTCATCATCCTCTTTTTCATTCATTCACCCTCAATTCGTAATGAATTAAGTTGTCTCTTTTATAGACATGATATCATCGTTGTTAGGTTCTTGATTTTTTTGACCTTGGCGTGATCTAAAATCTTAGCCAATCAGATTTAAAGCAAAACTCTTATTTTATCTCGCAAAGATCTTCTTGCCAACTAGACAAAATAGCTTAAAATCCTTTACTTATCTCTGGCTTTATCTTGTCAATGAAAACAATGATAACTACCATTTAAGTCCATATTTAGCTCCGCCAGCTATATATTTTGTCATTTCTGAACTCAATTTAATTTCAATATTTTAACTCTTTGACAGCTTTGGTCAACACTCCAGTTCTCCTCGAGCTTCTTTGTCAGTTTACACTATGATTCTGGCCATCAGTTATGCTTGTAATTCTTCTCTTCGGTAATGCCCATCGATGTTCTTTCTTGGGCATCACTGCAACTTGACTTTCGGTGATCTCTGTATGTCAGGTTCCACTAGTCGTCGGTGTTTGAATTCACATTGTGAATGCTTGTCTTTTATGCATTACTAAAAGAATAATCTTTATCTCTTTGATTCTCTGAAGTCTTTGACACTTTAATTATAACTAATTAGATTATATAAAGTTTACATTAATGACAATACAATCCATTAACTGAATTAATGTCTTGCATTATCTTTCTGCATTTCGGTGATCAACATAACATCTTCAAACATTCAATCAATTACATGTCATCAATCTCTCCCTTTGGAATTGATGGAAACATACTACATTATCATACTATACTATTACTAATAAAATATGAAATATTATAGTTTCATCAATCTTTCCTAATGTAACTATTACAAATGGCTGGCTTTCGGTAAGCTCAAATAGCTTAGATTTGTTTCTAGAAGAATGGTTGTCTTCAATCTTCAATCTCTTCACTGGATAGATGTAGCATCTAATTTCTCTATTCTGATATGTGCTCTACCTTGACTGTTCCTCTTCTTGATAATCTATTTTTCCTTTGAAAAAAATTTATCTCTTGTATGAACTCTCTCCCTTTGTTACTTCTCTCCCTGAGATGGATATTTCATATGTAGTCAATTTGATTAACTCTTTCTTCTAATTCTTAGGAACTTCACTTCATGATATAATCTTTTATGATCAATGAGATAATCTCTCCATTATGATTCAATGAGCTAATCTCTCCCTTATGATAATGAGATATGAGATAATCTCTCCATTATGATTTAATGAGATAATCTCTCCCTTATGATAATGAGATAATCTCTCCCTTTGACAATAATTCCAAACAAAAATCATCTATATCATGTTCCATCCCTTTATATAATATATTCCTTGAATTTCCCTATCCATCAAAAATATAATTCTCAGGTATCCGGTGCATACTTGTACCTTATTGTGTACAAATGTATCTGTTGTAGTTCATCTTGTTGTTTGCATCAACATGAATGATATTCAGATTATGTGTAGGTTGATGCAACCTCCTAGTCAGCTTACTGGTCGATAGAAAAGGGTTGGACCTCTAGTCTCTATCTCAGGTACTCAAATGTATCCTTCAATAATGGCTTGGTCAATATATCAGCTAATTGTTCCTTTGATTGAACATATTCCAGTGTCACCTCCTTTGCTTTCACTTGTTCTCTCAGATAGTGATACTTGATAGCAATATGCTTAGTCTTAGCATGCATGACTGGATTCTTAGAGATGTTTATTGCACTGGTATAATCACAATAGATAATTACTGGTTCAAGAATCTTCATATTCATACCTTCCAGCAATTGTTTGATCCATGCAATATTGGAGCAATTTGTAGCAACAGCAGCCACATACTCTACTTTTGTAGTAGATTGAGAGATGCATCCTTGCTTCTTGCTGATCCATGTGACAATTCTGTCACCCATGAAGAATGCTCATCCAGTTGTGCTCTTTCTATCATCAATGTTTCCATCCCAATCAGCATCTGTATAGACTTGTAGCTCAAAATTTCCTTCTCTTTTATACCATAAGACATAGTCCTTTGTGTTCTTCATATATATCAGAATTCTCTTGACAGTAGTCATATGTGATTCTTTGGGATTAGCAGATAATCTTGCAACTATTCCAACTACATGTGCTATATCTGGTCTGGTATGAACAACATACATCAGTTTTCCAATCATTGATCTATATGAGGTTTTATTTACCTCATTTTATTTGTCTTCTTTTGCCAGCTTACATCCGGTAGCCATAGGTGTTCCAACTGGTTTGGAATCTTCCATCTTGAATATCTTCAGCACTTGCTTGATGTATTTGGACTGAGTGATATATGTGTCTGCATCTTGTTGAAGAATCTGTAGACCAAGAAAGAATTTGATCTCCCCAAACATATATATTTCAAATTCCTTTCTCATTTCATTAGAAAAGGATTTTCATAGCAATTCATTTCCCCCAAAAATGATATCATCAACAAACATTTCAGCAATCAGAATATTACCATCGGTATCTTCTTTTAAGTACAGATTGCTATCTTCACTTGTTCTAACAAATTTTATGCTAATGAGATAGGAGTGAAGTCTTTCATACCAAGATCTAGGTGCTTGTTTTAATCCATACAAGGCTTTATGTAGTCTACATACCATGCTTCTCATGTCTGAATCAACAAACCCTTCTGGTTGTTCAATGTATACCTCTTCTTCCAGTATTCCATTTAAGAATGCAGATTTGACATCCATCTGGTATACCTTGAATCCTTTAAATGCAACATAAGCAAGTAAGATTCTAACTCCTTCTAGTCTAGCAATGGGTGCAAAGGTTTCTCCATAATCAATACCTTCTTCTTGTGCATATCCCTTGCATACTAACCTAGCTTTGTTTCTTGTGACTTCTCCATTCTCATTCAGCTTGTTTTTTAATATCCATTTGGTAATGATGACATTCTTGTCATTTGGTCTCAGTATTAGTGTCCATGTACTATTATTCTCAATCTAATCTATTTCTTCATTCATAGCACTGACCCATTCTTCATTCACAAGTGTATTATTAACATATTTTAGGCTCAAAACCACAAAGCAAACATCTAGTGTTTAGTGACTTACTTCTTGTTCTTGTTCGAGCCTTCTTGTCTCCTATGATTTCATTCTATGGATGATGTCTTCTGACATATTTGGAAAGTTTAGGTTCAGCCCTTTGTTCATCATTCTTATCATCTTCTTGACCTTCATTCTGATCTCCATTGTTTGAAATGTCATCTTGAGGATTTTCCTGATTTTCGGTAATTGCAGCCTAATGCTCAGGAGCAATGTTCTGTTGCTCGGGAGCGATACACTGTTTCTCTGGTAGAGTGTCGGGTTATTTATAAACAAAATTTTTGTAGTCCTCTAGTTCTTTTCTTCTTTCCTTATCATTCTTTTCTCCAAATTCATCTATTTTCACATTTGCACTTTCAATGATTTTGTTAGATGACTTGTTAAGACATTTATAAGCCTTGATTCTTGGAGTGAAGTTTTCTATTTCTATCTGTGTGCTATAATTGTGTCACACTTCTATGAATCATTCCATTCAAGTTTGCTCAATAATGAGGCCTCAAATATCGATCCATAGCTCTCTAGTCATAGATGTGTAAAAATGTAAAATGAAGGCCCTCAGATTGACCTAGTTATGTCTATTGCAAATACACCATGAAACGAGAGATTCGAATGCATAAAAATGAGATCTACTCTATATGATTGCAATGCATAAAAGGAAAATTAATCTAAATGATAACAATGCATGGCTAAATCTATGAA